>CM031619.1:34228457-34311328 GCA_018398815.1 Conus ventricosus | reverse complement strand
TTTTTTAAAATAAAACACAAATGAAAAGAATATCACCAAATGAGTTTTAATTCAATTCACTGTGACGGTTGTGAGAAACTCTCTGAGCTCAGAGCAGATACAATGTTTTATTCTTCTTGTCGAATGCATGAAGAATGTAAGTCCTGAAGCAATATAAGGCAGGGTGCAAGGGGGAGGGTCCTCAATCCTGAACTGATTGGGCATCCCAACCTAATCCGAATTGGATTGTGCACATCTATCCATAGCCCTCGGGCAGCGAGGAGGGAGGGGGGAAGAGAAGAGAGGAGAAGAGAGAGAAAAGGGAGAGAGAGGAAGGAGAGGATAGAGAGAGAGGGGGGGGAGAGAGAGGAGGGGGGGGGGGGGGTTATGTGAAGAGCTAAGAGCTCTTATACAAAAAATACTGAATTAATCACAAGACATTTTAAAAAAAATTTACCTAGCAATGCACACTCATCTTCATCCTTCCGTCTTTTGATTTGCTCATAAAATGTGTGTGTGTGTGTGTGTGTGTGTGTGTGTGTGTGTGTGTGTGTGTGTGTCTGTGTGTTTTGTGTGGTGTGTGTGTGTGTGTTGTGTGTGTGTGTGTCTGTGTGTGTGTGTGTGTGTGTTGCGTCAGTACAAACCTTGAGTTAATCGGGACAAAAAATTTGGTTTCAGTCAGTCAGTGTGTGGTGTGTCTGTGTTTTGTGTGAGATGATTTGTGGATACACAGGTGGCTGATCAAGCTGAGCTTTGCACAGAATGCGTGGGGGGACAACGGGACAGGCAATGTGGGAGACCTGGGGGCTTTCCTTGCCCGTCTCCTTTGTTCTGCTGCAGCTGTCCTCCTTTTTTTCATATAAATTGGTACATTGTGGATAGAGAAGAGCCATCTAGTTTGTTTCCATGCGTCAGCATTGACGTAAATGCTTTGAAGGATGTTTGAGAGAGTCTTTGACACATTCTTATGACCCTTCCATGGGAGGCTTTTCTTGTTTCAGCTGACCATAGAGAGTCTCTTGGGTAGCGGTGGTTGGCATGCGAGCTACATGACCTGCCCTTTGAGTGAGACAGCATCAGGACAGTGTGGATGGTAGGCAGGCCTGCCTGATCCCAAACCCTCTGTGTCTGGAATTTTGTCCTGCCATTTTATGTTTAAAATCTTCTGAGTTAGGTTGAGTGGAAGTGATTCAATTCTTGGCATGCCGTTGGAACTGTCCATGTTTCACATTCATAAAGGAGTGTGGGAGAACAAAATTTGTACACCTTCAGCTTGGTCTCGAAGCCGATGCCCCTTGAAGTCTTCTTTCCAACACTGGTGTGTAGTCTGCCAAAGGTTTGCGCTTGCTTTTTCGTTCTGATGTACTTAATCGTCGATGGTGATGTTCTGGGACAGCGCGCTGCCAACGTAGATGAATTTTTTATTACAGATAGATTTATAGGCCATGGTAATGTCTGCCTGGCACAGGTTGGGGCAGAACTTCTGTCTCCTTTGTATTTATGGTGAGACTGGGTTGGCGCAGGCTACCGAGACTTTTGGTGATTTCTGGGTTGCTGTTAGTTCCAAAGCAAGCAGTCATCAGCAAACAAAGTCCCAGATGATGTCTGTTATAACCTTAGATTTTGCCTGGAACCTTTTGAGGTTCAACAGTTTCCATCTGCTCTGAATTTGATGTTGATGCCTACATCTACTTTCTGAAGATAATGAGTCAGCACTACTGAGAACAAAATGCAAACAGACCCAGTGCAAAAACATAGCCTTGCTTTACGCCTTCTGTGACTGTAAATGGGTTTAGATGTCTCTTCATTGTCCTTGTACGGGTCTGCATGCCATCATGGAACTGCCCCCACCATGGAGATGAATTTCGGTAGACATCCTCTTTTGGCCATGATTTTCCCACAGGCCCCTCTATTTTGAGAGTATCGAAGGTGGTGGACATCCTCTTTGGCCATGACCTTCTATGGGCCCCCTTTTATTTTGAGAGTATCGAAGGCGGTGGACATCCTCTTTGGCCATGACCTTCCACGGGCCCCCCTCTATTTTGAGAGTATCGAAGGTGGTGGACATCCCTTTTGGCCATGACCTTCCACAGGCCCCCTCTTTTTTGGAGAGTATCGAAGGCGGTGGACATCCCTCTTTGGCCATGACCTTCCACAGGCCCCCCTATTTTGAGAGTATCGAAGGCCTTGGCAGGTCGACATAGGTGGAGAACTGGTCAGCATTTTGTCCTGACATTTTTCTTGGAGCTGAATTGCAGCAGATACCTATAAATGACTCCTGTTTGTTGTTGTTGTTTTTTTGTTTTTTTCTGAAGCCACACTAGCTCTCAAGCAAAAGCTCTTGCTCAAGCTGTGTTATAAGCTGGTTCAGCAGGGTCCTGGCAAGTCTCTTGCCTGCTATAGAAAGCAGAGATATGCCTTGGTGGTTGTCACAACTGGATGTCCCTTTGTATTGTATAATGGTTTTACAGATGCATCTTTGAACTCCTGAGGGATCGTCTCCTGTTGCCACTTTAGAGGAAACAAACAGAGGTTTTCAAGTCTCAGCTGTGCATCTTCCTTTTAGACTTCAGCTAGTATGGAGTCTGCGCCTGGAGCTTTACCCGGACAACAAACATATGGCTTTTGGGTCTCCAAGAAGGTTGGTAGTTCTCCTTTCTGGACGGTGGGCACTTGACGGAGCTGCTTGATGCCTTTGTCATTGATAGATGGGCGGTTTAGTAAAACTGTTGAAATGGTTTTGCCCAGCGTTCCAAGATATTTTTTTTGTAAATGAATTCAAAGTTTTCATCAGCACGGAGCAGAGGGGATGATCCTAACGATGTAGGTCCATAAATTTCTTTCAAGGCATCATTAAAGTTCTTCATATCATGCCTACTAGATATAACTGGATCTAGTCAGTTTTGTTGTTCAGCCATGTGTTTGCATCTTTCATAGTCTCTTGAACTGTTCTGCGTTTTGTTGTTGAACACATCTTTGTGGACTTGGTGTCATTTAGAAAGCTTTGTGCAGAAGTGTTTCTGATCTAGTAGCTGCTGGGTGTCATTGGTGTTTTTAATCAAACCAGTCCTTGTGTTTCTTGGCAGCTGGTCCAGGACCTCTGCAGCAGTGCTGTAGACCAGTTCTCAGAGGTCAACCTTTTGGCTTCCACATTCTGGTCGTCCATACAGGCAGATTCAAAGTTTCTTCCCCAGAGTCCGCAAAAACACAAAACAAAAAAGCCTGCCTGGTTTTGGTGTTCAGCTTGGTGACATTAAGCGTCTTGGAGCCCTCTTGCCCTTTTGGCCGTCCCTTGGGTTGAATCCAGATGTTTAACTTGCTGACTATGAGACTATAGTCAGTCCAGCATTCTGCATTGCACATGGGTTTGGCGACTCTTAATCCTGTCTATCAAATCTTCCTGATAATGATGTAGTCAGTGAATGCCCATGCTTAGAATGGGGATGCATCTATGATGTCTTGTTTCGAGTACGAGGCAGAAGCCCGAGTCTGTTCGACCCGCAACTCCTGGGAGTGGGAGGCATAAACTAGAGTCTGTTCTGACAGCGACTCCTGAGAGCTGGGAGGCATAAACTGAGTCGGTTCTGACAGCGATCCTGAGAGCTGGGAGGCAAGAAGCTAGAGTCGGTTCTGCAGCAACTCCTGAGAGTGGGAGGCAGAAGCTAGAGTCAGTTTTTGACGGTGACTCCTGAGGAGGGTGGGAGCATAAACTAGAGTCTGTTCTGAAAGCGACTCCTGAGAGCTGGGAGGCATAAACTAGAGTCTGTTCTGACAGCGACTCCTGAGAGCTGGGAGGCATAAGCTAGAGTCGGTTCTGACAGCGACTCCTGGTAGCTGGGAGGCATAAGCTAGAGTCAGTTCTGACAGCGACTCCTGAGAGCTGGGAGGCATAAGCTAGAGTCGGTTCTGACAGCGACTCCTGAGAGCTGGGAGGCAGAAGCTAGAGTTGGTTCTGACAGCGACTCCTGGGAAGGTGTCATAGGCAAACATGGAATAGGCCATTGCAACAGCAACGTCTCCTGCTACTCTAGACCCGTGCTGAGCATGAATTGCTGATCACCCACACCATTTTCTGCCTCTCTCTCTCTCTCTCTCTCTCTGTATATATATATATATATATATATATATATATATATATATAGAATGTAAGAAAATACATGGCATAAAACATCTGAAAAGGAAGAAAAATTGTGTACAGGTATGTAATTCATATCCTTCAAAACCTTTTTCTTTCTATACCGAGTTTGCGTTTATAATTTTGTAAAAATGCTGATTCTCAACTGCATGAGTATTATTGTTTTCTCTTTGTGAACTTTGGACTGGAGGAGACAGAAAGGTGTGGGGGAGGTACAGTTGAAGGTTGACTGAGAACAGGGGAAAAACACACATGTACATAACTGATCCTACCCAACATAGTTCATACCACATCCTTCCATCCCCTTGGTATGTATGTATGTGGGAATAATAATAATTTGCATGTGGTTATGGGTGAAATATTAATAAACTGGGGCAAAACGGGACGAAAATAAATCCATGGGGCTGCTGGGTGGTCTCTGTTGATGTATGTCTTCTATCTTATTTCTTTGGGGTTTTTCCTCTCACTTCTCTGTTCACTCTACCATTCCCAAGTTCTTTGTAAACACACACACACACACACAAACAAGAAAGCATACACAATACAGAAGTCAACTTGTGCTGATGCAAATTACCATTATTACCATCTGCTACAAGAATAGTACAAACGGACTTTGGTCAGGGGAAAAAGCTCTATGCCTTGATCTTCCGATAAATCTGGCTATCTGTTTTTGTGGTATATCTGGTTTGTTGTGGTAGTACCACCTCCATCTCCTCCAAAATTTCACATAAAAGAGGACTGCTGCACACACTTTAATACGTGTAATAGATCGTTTGGACCAGAAGCAAACAATTTCTCCCTACTGAGTATTCGGCTACAATGCATCCATGTAAGTGACATCTGGCGCTACCACAGTCTCCGTACCAGAGCAGTCCATGGAGATTCACAGCAGCACCCAGCCTGTCATACCACAGGCGCATGTCACATGAACTGGACTCTTTCAGTGCTGTGACAGGACAGTTAACCTGCTCCACCTTCGTATATGCCTTGGACTGGATGACGAACGGGCCAGTGGAGGCAAGGTTATTGTCAGATACTGCTCTTTGGGATTCACGGCCTTGGCTAGAAAAGTCGGGTATATCGACAAAGTGACCAAACCATCATCATGCCACTTCAAGGACTATGGATCCCTGGAGAGGGCATGAACCTCACTGACCATGCAAACAAAACCAGGGTGACCAGAACGAAAGAGGTTCCCAGCTCAGCATTTAGGCTCAAAGTCTTTCGAGGTGATCAAGGCTAAAATCAGTATCTCTGTTCATAAACCTGAATGTTTTGCAATTACCGCCCTAAAGCCTCTCGAGGTGCTGGCATTCCTCCCTGAAACCTGGAGGCCACAACGTCCTAATCCACGGCCACCATAGGGAAGACAACAGCCTGCAAGCACCACTTTGCACAGATTTTCCACTTTATTACAATGTTGACTGCCTTTGGCTTGCCAAGATTTTCTCCACACATGGAGGGCAGAAACACCTCTGCTCAGAGAGGTATCAACTGATATGAGACTGATGTGGATACATTGGGACACTGGATCCACATGCCATGTTTTGTCTTGGGCTCAAAGATTATGACATCAATGTAAAATTAAGTACTGCAACGTCAACATAAAATGAAATAACAACATGACGTTTAAAAAAAAAAAAAAAACCAACAATCGGAGCGATACAGAAAGAAAAATGGTGAGGCCTTGAGTCCGGCTTGGGACTGTTTTTAATTCATTGCTGTCTCCGTTATGATGTGGAGAGGCTGACTGCCAGGTCGGTAGATTGACGTAGTTTTCTGCACATTGTGAGACTCCACTTCGACTGTGTTTGTGGGCGGCTCTGCTTGCCGTGTGGGGACTGTGACTTGAGAATTCTCCATTAGACGTGGAGAGGCTGACCGCCAGGTTGTTAGTTCGACATAGTTTGCTGTACCCTGTGAGACTCCACTTCATCTGTGTTCATTAGCCGCTCTCCTTGCCGTGTCACTGGTGCTACAGACTGTGACTTGGGCTCAGTGCAGCCAAGTATATGGACTGTGTCTGTTGGGACACTACTGACGGTGCCAGCGAGGTTTGTGCAAGAAAATGTTTTGATCATTTGATGTGACAATTTTGTGAGAGCAACAGTTAACCCGAAGAGTGCCTTTAAGTCATCAGCTGACGCCGCAGTAAAAATGCTTTCCCAGTGCCTATGGGCCGTCCACTGACGTCATGCATTTTTCTTGAATTTTCATTCGTTACTATTTCTATTAATGGACTTCAATAGAGTGTGCGTAGTAAGCCTTATATGTCTGTAGTATTAAAATGATATGCAAATACCAGCCGCCGTGGCGAAGTGGTTAGCGTCGCGGACTCCCGGCTGGGAGGTCATGGGTTCTAATCCCATCAGAGTCATGTGGGTTTTTCTGCCCCGACCGGCTCCTACCCAGAGTTGAGTTTGCTGCGGACTCAGTTGGGAAGACTGGGACCACACAGTCGAGTTTCATCCACTTTATGGATGCGTTTCTGAGAGTGTTGCTCAAATTTCCTGACCAACACTGCAGGTGCCTGTATCTCTCGGGCCTGGTTGACGCCGGGATATATTATGAAAGGAAGCGTAGAGTACAGCCCTGTCATGTAGTCTCAGACCGAAATGGAAATCCGTAGCATCATCTTAATCATCCTCATTCTCATCGATCAGCATTTAAAAAAAAAAAGTCTCAAATTCTGTGGCCCTTCATGCCCTGCTCTCATGGTGACCTCAGTTTCGATGTCCTCTCCACGTCTGTGGCCTTGGTTTGGTTCTGTCGGGGTCACCGGTATCGGCGAGTCCATGGAGGCTGTCGTTGGACGGACGTGGTGGCGCCCTCCGGAGGGAGAGCTCACTCACGCCGGCTCCGCGACTAAGCAATTATTGTCGTCAGTAGGGGGCTTAGTAGGTGGTGTCCTGCGTATGTTAGATCAGAACAGGCGCCACTGAACACCACCGAAGTGACTCGGCAGCAGTGCAGTGTCTTCTCCGGTGGGTTGCCTCTTGACGACTTGACATTGACTGCTCCCTGTGGATTGTCGGTGCAGGGGCTGCGGCGGGGCTGACCGGGCTGTGGCTGTGGACGGGATGTCGGAATGAGCGGTGTGGGTGCACTGCCTCTGAGGTGGTGCAGAGGTTGGGACAGCAAAAAAAAAAAAAAAAAAAAAAAAAAAAGATATGCAAATGACCACACGTGATGGGAAAGACCATTTATTCTCATCACTGACTGGATGACCAGCCAGCACTTCGTCTCGCTTGCAAAGATGGGGCGCAACCTTCGACAAGCGTAGCGACCAAATCAACATATTTACACAGCTGAGCAGGCTCTGCTAATCATTTTTGACAAATCCCCGAAGTCGGAGTGTGGCTGCCCATGTGGCGGGGTAATCAAAAACGGTCACACACGTAATGTTCTCATCCCCAGCTGATGCATTTGTGCCATAGTGTTCAAATGCTCGGCTGTTCGGATGATCCCTGGAGTCTTTTAGCCAGGGTACGACAACAACAACAACAACAACATTTTTGACAAAGACAATAATCTTTTATTCAACGACTTACTCGAGCATGAAGGTGAGATGATGATAGTGATGGAATTGCCGACCATATTCGTCAGTTATTGAGTCGGGCTGTGTGACCTCAGTGTGTGTTCAGCTGACTGCGTCGAACGAGCTAGCCTAGTGTGTACTCTGCACTGTGTGCCAGTGACCAGTGATGTGATAGTCCACGCGAGAGGGGAGCGCGGCCTGCTCGCGGCGTGACACAGGGCAGAGGAAAAGGTAGGGGAAGAGGAGGAGTGAAAGCGAGGGTTGAAGTCCAGCAAGGGGGCGTGGGGGGGGAGGGGTGTGTGGTCGTGGACTGACCTGTCTGCACAGAGTGTGAGCATCTTGATAGACTCTGTTTTACCTTCATTTACAGGTATAGTGTGACAATACAAACTTTATTTTCAACCTTTTTGCTTTGTGTTCTTTTTTGGATGTGAAGCTGTAGTGGTAAATACATATGTTTTGATCGCGCAAAAAAAAAATCTATCCAAATCTAAACGCCTAAATACTTTTTTATTATCAAAATTAAAACAAAAGAAGCCCAGATTCAAAATCTTCATTAATTTCCTTCAAATATATTTCATTTTTATATCTTTTGTAGTTTCTGAGCTAGAATTTTTTTGTTAATTATTACCCCCAAATCATTAGATTTCCCTGGCACTGGGAAAGCCTTTGTAACATTTTCAGGCAGTGAACGGGTTAAAGCTCCCTGTGCTATTACATACCTTAGTTGATGAGAAAATACTGATCTGCACGCTATGTGATGACTCATGATATGATATATTGATACATGTTTATGTCTGATGTTTCAGGCAGCATATAAAAGAAAGAAACTTAACTTATGTGTTGTCTCGCAGTCCATGTTCATATGGTATGGGTGTGTGTTTGGAATAACTGTTACATGCATCCAAACCTTTGAAAGTGAGAGTCAGTAATACACACAGCACCATGCCATCCGTAACAAAGATCTTCACACGTGAACAGAGTGACTGAGACTTTCATCAGCAAAAATTCTAGAAAGCTGATCCAACTCTTCGTCCATTTCAGAGCTGAAAAAAAGTACCAACAGGTATTTCTCCTCTGACACCCTTTAGAATATTGCTGGTATTAGTGGAGACAGGGAAACGTGTGTGCTGATGTCCTCTCCCCAGAGATTGACAGGTCATCCAGTTATCGCCAGAGGATTTGGTACTGGTGAAACAAAGACCAGAAGCTGATTGTTCCATCTGGTCACAAAAAGGTCCACATGAGAGGTCCCAGAAACTGACATATGGAGGGGAAGGCACTCCTGCTAAGCATCCACTTTGATGAGAACATCTGACCTTTCTCAGGCATGAAAGTGACCAGCAGTAAAAAAGGCTGAAAAATCGGCGGGGGTCTGGGGGCCACCGTAGGCCCCCAGTGGGGCCCAGGGGCAACGCCCTGGCAGGGGTCAGGGGGCAGAGCCCCCTGAAGCTGAAGCTTTTTTACGGAATAAAAGGCCTAAAACTGCAAATAAACCCTATTTCAGCGCTGTTAAGAAGGCCAAATAAGCCACATTTTCATGTTTTCAGTAATGAAAATAATACTTCAAAAGATCATATAATAATATACTTTTATATGTGCATACCGACTCATTCACTCGCATTATTTTGTGTTATTTTATTTTTACTTTTTAACATGCGCGCTGGTGACCTACTCGTTTTTGAGTGCACCAGTATTTTAGGAAGAAGAAGAAGAAAACAATGAGGCAGCCTTCATCACAACATTGATTCAGTCGGTCAATCTTTCCACATGGAACACAAAATGCAGCGCCTTTTTCGTCTAATTTGCGAAACTCATCGCCAACTCGAACATCGTCCACTTCCTGGTCTAGCCAGTCCCACCTCCAATCGTTTCTCATCCCCTTTTTTTGGCGTGAAATCGCGACGCGCTTGACAAACTTCGGCAATTTAACGATGTCCGACGTTCGACAGGCGCGAAAAGACCGGATGTTGATTGACGGCGGAAGTGACGGTTGACTCTTTTGAGAATAACAAATTGTCCAAATGGGAATAGCATCGAACAAAAGTTTATTTCAGGATTTTTCTTTTATTTTTTGGGGGGGCGGCGCAGATGAAAAAAAAAGGGCGGAAAATCCGCCTTAGGCGGACGAATTTCATGCCTGCTTTCTGGACAGTGTCTGCTAGGACATTCCGCTTGCCTACGATATTCCTTACAAGGGCAAATTCCCACTGACGGCAAGAAAGCAGCACAAACTGCCAAATCAACTGACGGTCTGGGGTGAGTACCCACTTGGTTCTTCAGATATGTGACCACTATTGAATTGTCTGAGAACACCGTCTTGTTCCTCAAGACTTGAGACAAATTGTGCAGGCTAGAAGTATCGCCCACATCTATGCCCTCAGACCTCCAGTTTTCCTCTAGATCGTTGCACTCAATAAAGAGAGGGTGGGGGTGTAGCACCTGGCCCAATTATTGTTGGCACAAAGTGTATGTGACGACGGAAGGAGACGTAAAGGGACACCTAATGTCAACAGCCCAGAGGCCAAAACAAAGGGAGGCCAATTTGAACATCCTTTCCGAGGTTGTCTGCGACCAGATGTCGCCCAGTGGCCACTGAAGTGGGAGCAGATGGAAGCGACCCAACGGAGTGAGCTCTTAGCTGCCAAGGCCAGATCGTCTATGGTCTGGATGCTGTGAAGGGTAGCGACAGGAGACTGCAGAAGAGATTACGCACAAGAGTGTACCTTCCCTGCCCTATGGTCCAGAACCTTCACAAACTGACATCCATCATAAATTGCATCCCCTTCATAAAGAACTGTGAGAAAGAATCCTGTCTGCCTTCTACCGACTGCCCTCTAATTTGTCATTTCTTGCGTCTGAAGACAAGATAATTTTTCTTTATATGTTTATCTCCAAATATCAGTTAGAGTTGAACGAGAGATGCTGGTACCTTCTCTTCATTAGAACCACAGCAATAAGACTTTCTTATGGACACCATGTTGGACCAGTACAAGTCTTGCACGAGCTGCAGAGAAAGAATTGGGAAGAGCTGGAGCAGCTGACACAGGTTCCATGGGGGTGAGGTTGGAGACAGCTTTCCAACTGACAAGCAGGTATTGGAAGTGTGAGGAGGAGAAAAATACACAGGTCGACTTGGTACACACAGAGACACTCCATGACGACAGCAATTGTAATGGCACTGTAAGTGCAGGTTTCTACTATTCTCTCCACTGTCAATGACGAAGTGTATTCCTCCTGAAAGCAGGAGGCCGACCAAAACGACTGCTTCGGAGAATCCAAGATGGAAACTGAACTCGAGAAATCCAGAAGAAGGCCGTTTCGTCGCTGAAGAAACGAAGAAAACTTGAGTTCAGGCTGTCAAGCTGTACAGAGTATGAATTCACTATGGGAGACTACTCCTGTTTTACTGCTGGTTAAAGGCAAGAGCTGTGTGTCCCTCCATTCTTTATCTTTTTATGGGAATCCTGATGTTGTTTCATTACATTTGTTTGTAATGCATCTGTTTGAACTATGTATAAAGAAAACTTGCAGACACAGTGAACTGGCACGGTTATTACAAGCTTCTTGCAGTCTGCCGACCGTCTGGTTCATGTCTGCTGGCGCTGGAGGAACAGCTCATCTACATCCGTTTTCCAAACCAGAAGTGCGCTTTCTGTTCAAGTTTTTGAGCCATCAACTGTTACACAATGTTACGAGTGTCAGATGATTGAGGTTTTTATTTCTTTTTAAACAAAAAATGGAATGTCCATCTCTCAATTCCATCATTTCACTCACGTTTGAGAGGGTTGGGGGTGGGGTGGGGATAGGGGAGATCATTTCTTTGTGTTTTGAGCAGTCTCTGCAGCTAACTCTTTAGTCAGGACTATTACTGGGATAACAATAGTGAAACTATAGCATAAGATTAGCTCTTACCAATTCTTACATTTTAGTGATTTACCTGAATTCAATGTTGTTAACATAATTCTTGAATGAACATAACATAAACACCACATAATAAGCATACACTGTATAAACATAATTTTTAAAGAGAAACCAATTAAATTGAAAACACACACACACACACACAAAAACCATAGTTTTTTTTTATAAAGTTTTAATATTGATTGAGTGTTAGGTTTTTCCTTAAAAGAAAAAAAAAACCAAGGGAAAAAAAACGCACATTCAATGAAGGCAATTTCAGTCCACAAGAAAAAAGTCTAATTCCCCTATAGCTTAATTTATTATGTCAATGACCGCATACAGTCCATTCCAAGCAAACTAATTGGTTTTTGTGTGTGCCAAGACTACTGTATGAAATAGCCCTTGTGAGACTTGATCAACATACACAGGCACAGCTGAGAAAAAATGAAGAGTACGATGAAGATTTGAAATAAATAGCTGATAACAATAAATCAGGCCACACACCCCTCCTTTCATTTCACAAGAAGCACGAGTTTCAAGATTTTTTTCTTTTTTCAATCGGTGCACATTGCACTCAAACTTTAAAAACAAAACACGTGAGCAGTTGCATGCACACAAGCAGAGTGTAACACATACACACACACTACCTCACCGTCTCTCTCTGCCCCACTCACACACAACAGAAGTAACGTTTCATACGCAGATGTAGAATCTTATCAAAGAACAATGAACACTAAAATCATCTTTTTAACTCAGCAGAAGTTCAATATTGCAATGACTGCACAGGAGCATTTAATAACACATCTTTTGAAAATGACCAGCTAATTTCCCCTTAACCTGAAAAAGCATACTTAATTCTGCATGACTCAACACAACTTTTGACAACCATCCACATGCAAGAGATGGACAGATAAACCAACAAACTACACACACAAATACCTGGGCGTTCAGTGCAGCAGAATTTTTTGATGCCATCATAGCGGTCCTTCCTGTTGTTGGGGAGGAGACACACCACCATCTGAGTCTCTCCTTCAACCACACAACGTCTCAGTTCAGCAACGTAATCACTGGCGCGATCTTGAGTCAGCTCTCGCCTGAAGACAATGCGCCAATAAATGATTTAACATATGCAGTCAGATTCTGTTTCCCTTATCATTCCCAACCTGTACGAACCGTGCAGTGATAATTTTTATGCACAAATGTGTGTGTCTGACGCATAAAAATCCTGTCTGACGCACTAGAATTTAGTCCCGTGCATCACTAAAAAGTACCAAAATTTATCGCGATGCAATGATTTTCTCCTGTATGCATTGCAACTCCCAGCAGCACATCACGTAAAAGCACTTTTGTCCGATGCGTCTTGATTGAAGTTGATAAAAACGTCTTTCCTTGACGTTTTAGAAATGTCCTGAATCAATTAACAACTTCCGCTTTAGAACTCTTCTCTGCTGAAAACCAACAAGTCTATGATTGGAACACAAGATCATGTGATTCGGCCATGCACGAACACATGGACAACCAAATGTCATTCGGCTTTTCAGAGACAAAATCTACAGTTCATCCATGGCTTGGCATTCAGCGAATGGAACACACGTCAAGCAATCTATGCAACATGACTGGTTCAGCTAATGAAAACGGCTCGTTGTGGATGTAGGAATGTGCCCTACGCACAGTGCAAGAGTGGCTAACCTACACAGTTTCGTGAAACGTTCCACGAATAGTCATCACCAGCCTCTTGTTTGTCACCGGGCTCCCGATGATCATTGGAAGACAACTGGAATATAGTCAAATAATAAAATGTGTCAGTACTGACAGAACTGGTTCACGCTGTGTACATGTGATGATAATTGCAGAGGACATTCCACATATCAAGTTTCACTGTCAAAATCCAGATGGTGTAGGTGTTCACACTTATTCACTTTAGTTGACACTTCATTAACATCAGAACACATTTCTAAATAAATAACGTTTGGCATAATCTGGAATGTGTTTCTCAACTTTTTCTATCCATTTCTATCTAAATTTTTCTCTGCGTTTTTATGTGTGTGTTTCTCTGTGTTTTTATGTGCGTGAGCCAGTCAGAATGTACTCATATGTGTGCGTGTGTGTGTGTGTGTGTGTGTGTGTGTGTGTGTGTGTGTGTGTGAGTTTTCAGTACATTTACAGGCAGTTATAAAGGTTGACCCCCTAAACATGTTTGTGACCACCTGAAAATTTGGAAACAAGTTTTTCGCACAGAGTCTGACCCTATAATTTTTTAAAAAGTAATTATCACTAGTTAATAAGAAAAACGGGGCTGAACAGCAAAGCTTTGTGGATAAGAAGTGCAACGCCACCTCTTATCTAAACTTGCAAGGTTGTGCAGGTTTGGAAAGACTTCTGAAGCCAGAAAGAGTGAAGATCTTCTGGCTTTGAATTTTTGTTTCCTGAAGAGCTAACAAAGACTTCTGAAGCCAGAAAGAGTGAAGATCTTCTGGCTTTGAATTTTTGTTTCCTGAAGAGCTAACACCTGAGGGTTAAATGTACGACACAAAAGCTGCAGCTCCTCAAAGTTGAGTTTAAACCAGGGATATTCCAGTGGATTAATGTACTATCCATGGTGCAGAGGATGAACAGGAGAGAAATCCGTTCATTTCTTTTTTTCCCCTCAGTAGTTAGAAGACAAATCTTCCTGTATGTATTGCTTTCAGTTTGGGTTTATTCCCCTTCACAACAAAAGTTAAGTGTTTAGTGTGCAGAGAATATAGAATGACCATTTTGTTCCTGAAGGTTTCCATACTATGTATAGACTCAGAAAATCACTATGTGCTTCTAATCCATGACATTCTGTGGGTTCAGTGAATTCAGGAAAAAATTGTTAGTTGCCCAGAACACTGAAGCACTCTTTGTTCACCATACCCCACCCCCCCTTGTGTACCAGTTCACTACATATGGTTAGAAATGGCTGTTTTGGATAGAGTGAAGCCTTTGGTATTTTTTCTATTAAATCTATGCAACTGATGGGTAAAATGGAAATGTTCCTATTTATGTTTCTTTAGGGTGAGTGTGTGTTCCAGAGTTACCACACTTGGCACAGCACTCTCATGGTCATGCAGTACAAAGTCATGAGGTAGGCTGATGGAAAGAGGATACTTGAAAATTTTACTTACGGAGTGGGCTGCTCAATCTGCATGCCCATGGGTGGCCCTAATCTTCTTATTAAGTCGCAGAGGGTTCTGGCATGTCCTGAAGATCGCTTTGGAAAGATGATCGTCCAATTCACAAGTCTAACTGAACTCATCATTGTCTTTCCTTTCATGTCCTGTGACCATTCTGCTTTCTCCGGCTTGGAGGTCAGCTACCACACAAAAGAAACAGGAGGGTCAATTATAAAATCAGGGCAGATGAAGCATCAAAAGAACACAACTGATCTAAACACAGTAGACAGACAAACACAATAACGATCAATACAGCTGTACACAAAACAAGCAAAAGTAGCATGGGCACTCCAGAGTGGAGTCTGTCCCCCGATCTCAAAGGAGCACATCACTGTGTCAAGTCTGAAGTAAGGATCAGACGCTCGCTCACTCTGGCTCCGATACTAAGCCATTCATGTTGTCAATAAGTGTTCCACACATGTTGGATCAAAACAGGCACCACTAACCACCAACAAACTCTTACTAGCAGTGCAGCGACTCCTCCAGGTAAGCTAATGTTGTGTCACAAACAGCCCAGCCAACTGCAAAGGCCCATATCAGAGCTCTCACCCATTAAAAAAAACCCTCATTCACACAACCCTTTGAAGTACACCTTCTGAAAACACACTGGAACCTTTATTAAAAATCTTTCTTCCATAAAGTCTTCGATCAGATAAAAAAAAAGTTTATCTCTTTCAAATATTATCAGATAAAAAAGGTTTATCTCTTTCAAATATTCAAAGATCATGTCAGGTAGGACATCTCTGAACATGTTTTCATGGAGTCTGCTGTAAAATGTTTATGTCTCACATCATGGAAGTCCTAACACTTTAAAAGAATATGTTTCATTATGAGTGGTACATGTCATGGTATGCACCATGGAGCTTTTTCACCTTTTTAAAGGAAAGAATGGGTGTAGAAAGAGTGGCCTGTATGCAAATGGTACAAGTATGTTCCTTCTCTACAGCCACCTTGCGAACATGGTAAAAACTCTTTCAGGTTTAGACAGATTTTGAATACTTTATTTGTCTGCAATTTCTATACCTCTTGCCAGAGGTCTTTGACGTAAGCCTAGAAAAAGAAGAAACCTGCTCAAAAAAACTTCTTTAAGAGGTGGGGGAAAAAGGAAACTTTTGAGAGAGGAGGAAAAAATAATTCTAGAAAGAGAACAATTGATATGCCTCATCGTTACCTTTACTCTTGTGCCCCGTTCCATCATCCAAATGTCTTCTGGGTTGAGCCGACGAGCTGGTATGGACACCAGATTGTCTTCCAGAGTCAAGCCCCAGCCTGCCAGCTCATCGACCACCTTCTGGTTCCTGTAACACCGTAGTAGTCTGCACTGTAATTTACAGAACATGGGAGGAGAGATCATGGGATGACAGAACAGAAACTGACTAATTTCGTGTATGGAAAACTAAATACTCTTTACTCTGCAAATCTTTGCAACTTAACAAAAAGTGACCAATTGAATTAGGTGAAAACCGTCAGGTGAAGTGAAGATGGATTCACTACACAATCACTACACAATCCACAGGATGATGAAGGGCATGGATTGAATACAAGAATGAGGAAAGGAGCCTGTAATTTCAATTCAAACAATGATTTTGGTATGACAATCAACATCAAGCTGCTGATGAACACAGTCAAGGCTGGCTAGTTTCAGGTGCCAAATACTTTTAGTACAAATATAAACTGTATTTTCAGTGAAACTCTTAGTGGCAGTGAGCTTTCCCAGACAAGTTCATCTTCACCATCACTATTCTCTAGTTTGCCTTCGACTAAATCAGAATGCTTTCTTAAAATCAGGCCCAGTTTTAAAAAGTCTTTTCTTGTACTCTACAATAATTACTTCATGCAAGACTGAAGAGTGTTTGCTTTCTCGATCAGTAATTGAAAACATCTTGTAATGTTGTTGTTGTCGTACCCTGGCTAAAAGACTCCAGGGATCAACCGAACAGCCAAAGTACTTGAACACTATGTTACAAATGTATCAGCTGGGGATGAGAATGTTACACATGTGACCATTTTTGATTACCCCGCCACGTGAGCAGCCACACTCCGACTTCGGGTGCTTTTGGAGACTGATAATGTTATGCTAGGAGCCTGTCACAACTGAAGACAATCCCCCCATAACTATGCAGAGCATAACAACATTTTGATGTAGCCTTGGTGTTCTAGCCTATGTCAATTGGCCTGACACAGCCTTAAGCCAAGGTGGAATATCTTGTAATTAAAAATAACCTGCAACTGGCCATTCTCCAAACAAGCTTAATCTGCAGGGCTGCCAAGGCCTTAAATGCACAAAATTACCTTTTTGACATAATAAATGTAGCATTCACAAATTAAGCATAGCAATCTCATACAATATCGCCAAAGATATGTGATTTTTCTTTCATCAGTTTCTTCTTTGAAACCGACTCCGTGGCGTCTTCAAAGTCTGATAAATCAGACACAATAGCACTTTCAATGTTCTTATGAACACACCAATGAAACCTGATAGTTCTATTGAAGTTCATGATTCTTATACCACTATTATGGGAGAATCTTAACAAGCAGCCATCCATCAACAATCTATGCTCTTCTGTTTGTTGTCACTGGATAAAAGGATTTTTTCGAAAACGCTCACCCATGCAGGTCTTTCATGAAGCCAGTCAATCTGGCAACTCGTTTCGAGGGGCTCAATTCTGGTGTGGAAGCCAAGATCCTTCTTCAGTTTATCGTCTGACTTATTTGCTTCCGTCAAACCTGAACAGTCCCATTCATCATTCATCAATAAAAAGTCGAAATAAGATTGATATTAATAACAAATTCATTTCCATTAAAAAAAAAAAATTTTTTTTTTGCACTAACAATTTCAAAAGCAGACAAATCCATCACATCTATACCATGGTGCATGTATCTACATGTGTCTTCTTCCAATCCAAATCAATTGAAAAGGTGACGTCAACAGACAAAAAGGTGATACCAACTGTCATCGCTGAGTACAACAAGTACATGGGTGGTGTTGACAAGTCAGATGAGTACCGTGCCTGTTAATATTATCCAGTCTGTCATCAAAACAAAAAAATGGTGGTGGTACATCTTCCATTCTTTGATCAATCTGTGTATTGTTCAAGCCTTCCTTACTTGGAAAAGTCACATGCTCAGCTCCTAAAAAAGATCCATGATCACCTTTAGTTTCTTGCTGACATCACAGAACGGCTTCATGCTGGATTTACTTCCAGGAAACACACAGCTGGGCCAAGCAAGGCAGTACCAGAACCCCCAATAACCAAAGACTTCACTGATCACCACAAAGTGGAGAAGACTGAGGGCAGGCCTAAGATGTGTCGTCAATGTGTTGAAATTTGCCATCTGACATCAAAGAGATATCAGTGGAGACGTCATTGCTGCCTAAGAATAGTTGACTATCATGGCCAAAACATAGCCAACAGTAATGCAGCTGTACGTTTATTTTTATTCTGTAATACCTGTGTTGTTCTGTGACAGTTGTGATTGTGACTGACATTTAGTAGTGAGTGTGTTATAATGACAATGTGTTGTGCAACTAAATACTGTGGACGTTTGTAAACAGTTGTTCGTAGAACTGCAAAAGGCTGATGAAAACACCACAACATAATGAGTAATTGGGTAGTGACCGAGTTCCGTATTGTGTGTGACAAGGGTTACGTTTGTTATGACACTGGTGGGACAACCAGTGGGACCTGCACTGCCAGGCGGTGGATGGATCACACCAGGTAGGCCTCAGATTTCATCTTACACTAACATTTAAAAAAAAAATAAGTACAGTGCATGATCTTATGAAACTGCCTGCCAATTTTTTTTCTTGGAGGTTCACACATGTTTCCCATAAGTTCTTTATTATACATACCCATTTTAGGCTGAAACCTGCTAAAGAATCCAAAATCTACGGAAATTTGTAGTCAGAGAAACTCAGTACAAGAGGGTTTAATGTCACTGACCTGTATTCAGTGGAGTTCGCGTAATTCAAGAAACCAGAAATAATTTTTGTTGACTATCATTTATATTTTATTTTAACCACTTCTGAAACTCATGAAGACAGCTTGCAGTCTGAACTCCTTAATAAAGTATGGCGACCAGAATCAGTGAAACTACCTTGTATGGAAAACCACTCTTTTTCACTTCAATCGAAATTTGTGTGGTCTTGTTTATTCCAGCAGAAAGTTCTGCCTGCAATCCTGTATCATAAGGTGGAGGGGTGGAAGTGCCATGTGTGGGCGAGGTAGAAGTTATTGGTGTTCCAGGTATTGGTGTACTAGTATTTGCCTCATAAATTTAAACTGTCAAGTTATAAAATGATACTTGGATTTAAACTGTGAACCCCACATGTGTGGTTCTTGAAGAGTAACTGTAAAGACACATTTCAATAAATATACTAGGAAAATGAAGATTATTAAATTCTGGGCAAATTTCTAGTAAAAGCAAAAAATAGTCAGTCATGTGAAATGTATTGATTTTTGTTTCCTTTCTACCAAACAGGTTTAATAAACCTTATATACAATGGTTCTAATAAACCTTATATATACAATGCACTGGGTTAACAAGCATAAGAAAATAGCAATTTCCTGATTATCATATATCCGGTGTGCAAAAATCAGGGTTGTAAGACCTGTGGGCATGACTGTTTAGCCGAAATAAATCAACATCAAATCTGTCATATAAAAGAATGTTAAAACAAAATGTAGATTGAACAATGTTTGTTCATTATGCCTAAGTGAATTAACCAACTGGTGCTTTGTCACACAAAAAAGAACCAGAATCACATCACAAATTGCCCATCTAAAGTGACCTTTCAGCTTGCATTAACTGACAAGATAAAAGCGCAATAGCTGTACTAGAACTTGTAATTAGTTAGGATAATTCTTTTTTTTTTTTTTGCCGGCATATAAATACATAATTATGTTTAACCTTAGAGCGCCTATAAGCTGTCAGCTGACGGCGTAGTATAAGTGCTTTCCCAGTACCTATGGGCCGTCCACTGACATGTATTTTCTTGAATTTTCATTTGTTACTATTTCTATCAACGGCAACAAAGAAAGAGTGAATAGTAAGCCTTATATGTCTGTAGTATTAAAATGATAAGTAAATGACCACACGTGATGGGAAAGACCATTTATTCTTATCACTGACTGGATGACCGGTCAGCGCTTTGTCATGCTTGCAAAGATGGCGGCGCAACCTTCGACAAGCACAGCGACCCAGTCAAGAGACTTGCACAGCTGAGTATGCTCTGCTAATCATTTCTGACAACAATAATGATCTTTTATCCAACGACTCACTTGAGCATGCAGATGAGGATGATGATGGTGATGGAACTGCCGACGATATTCGTCAGCTATTGAGTCGGGCTGTCCAACCACAGAGTGGTTCAGCTGACTCTTACCAGCGTTGAACGAGCTAGTGTGTACTTCGCACACAGCGCTAGTGGACAGGGACAGTGATAGTCAGTGCGAGAGGGGAGCCAGACCCGCTTGCGGCCTCGGACCGAGGAGGGGCAAAGGTAGGGGAAGGAGAGGAGTGAAAGAGAGGGCTGAAGTCCAGCAAGGGGGCGTGGTCATGGACTGACCTGTCTGCATGAAGTATGAGCATCTTGATAGACTTCTTAACTGTTTTACTTTCATTTACAGGTGTAGTGTGACAATACAAACTTTATTTTCAACTTTTTTTGCTTTGTGTTCTTTTCTGGTTGTCAAGCTGCAGTAGTAAATACAGATGATTTTGGTCACGCAAAAAATTCTATCCAAATCTAAATGCCTAAATAATTCTTTTATTATCAAAATTAAAACAAAAGAAGCCCAGATTCAAAGTCTTCGCTCAATTTCCTTCAAAAATCATACATATTTTATATTTATATCTCTTATAGTTTTCTGGCAGTCAACTAACCATGCGATTTCCATGAATTTTGTTCCCATGATTGGAGAAAATATGACTAATTTTTAAAAGGAAAAAAAAAACAGGGAAAAAAAATTCAAGACGAGATTTTTGAGTGGTAACTGCACTTGCAGATGCAGGTGAGGTAAGGTATGTTGCTTATAGCGTAGCCAACTGCGAGACGAGATTCTTGCACTCCAGATGCAGGTGAGGTAAGGTATGTTGCTTATAGCGTAGCTAACTGCGAGACGAGATTCTTGCACTTGCAGATGCAGGTAAGGTAAGGTATGTTGCTTATAGCGTAGCCAACTGCGAGACAAGATTCTTGCACTCCAGATGCAGGTGAGGTAAGGTATGTTGCTTATAGCGTAGCCAACTGCGAGACGAGATTCTTGCACTCCAGATGCAGGTAAGGTAAGGTATGTTGCTTATAGCGTAGCCGACTGCAAGAGGCCATACCGTGGATGTCAACGATTTGAAGTCAACTCACAAGTCAAAAAAAAAAAAAAAAAAAAAAAAAGGAAAAAAAAACTCCTTCACACAACTCTTTAAAAACAAAAGAGGAAAACATGGGCACAGCACTGACTTCTCTTTTAATTTTTTTTCTCTCCCCAGTTCTTTTTAAATTTTGTTCAGCAACATGTTTTCACTTTTAGTCATTTTTCTTTTTACCAGTTCCTTTTCAAAATTTGTTCAGCAATATATCTTACCAACTTCTCACAACTAAATACAGAAAAATAGTATCTGTAAACATGACTACATACACACCAAACCACAACTTACACTAGTTTACTGAACAAAATTTGGTGAAATTTTAAGGACGGGGGTGGGAGTGGGGGGTGGAATGTTGCTTATAGCCTAGCCGACCACAAAGGGCCATATCAGGGTTGTCACCAAGTTGAAGTCAACTGACAAGCTTTAAAACAAACAAAACAAAGACAAAAATGTTCACATAACCCTTTAGAATAACCTTCTAAAATCATTTCAGAACCTTCGTTAAAAATCTTTCTTCAGTAAAATCTTAGACCAGATGAAAACTGTTGATCTCTTTCAGAAGAAATTCAAAGATCACATCAGGTGGGACATCTCTCAGCGGGGGTAACTGGTCAAAAACAGTGACAAACCGACTTCAGAATTAATTTGATTCTGTGGAATATTTTTACAACTAAACTAAACAACAGCAACACTTGGCAGCTAAAAAGCTAACTAAAAAAAAAAATTCCTACCAGTGACAACGCACAGCTCTGGTACAAGGAAGATATTGCCAGCTTCCCCTCTGCGTCTGTCCCTGGCTTTTGCTCTGGTCACCAGCAATGGCTGATTTCTGTTCCGGATATGGACATCGTATTGCTGTCAACAGAAACATGCACAAACACAAATCTTAAATATCAGAAAATTGTGATCATAACTGAAACTTAAATTTTCTTATAAACAATTGTAACAAACACATTTTTCATCATCTGTTACCTTCATAAATGAGCATATGGTAATGGTACACATAATGATGTTGGTTATAGCCCAGCCAACCGCAAAGGGCCATATCAGGGCGGTCAACACACTGAAGTCCACTCACAAGTCACACAAGTAAAAACAAATAAATAAACAAAGCAAAAAAAAACTCATTTCATGAAACTTTTTAAAACGTATCTTTCAAAAACACACTGGAAATTTTGTTAAAAATCTGTCCTCCACAAAATCTTAGACAGATGAAAAACCTCCCTCAAAAATTCAAAGATCACATCAGGTGAACATCTCTGATCAGGGTTTTCAAGGAGTCTACTGGAAAGTGTTTATGTCTCACATCATGCAAGTCCCAACACTCTACAAGAATACGTTTCACTGTGAGTGGTGCATGACATGGAATGCATCAGACCTTCTTCACCCTCTAAAAAGATAAGAATGGGTGTAAAACGAGTGGCCTGTGTGCTAACGGCACAAAACTGTTTCCTATTTATGGCTGCCTTGAAAACATAGTAAAAATTCTTTCAGGTTTGGATGGATTTTTAAACAGTTTGTTTATCCGTCTGCAAGTTCCATTCCTCTTGCCAGAGGTCTTTGACATAAGCCTGAGTTTTGGGTTTCAGATCAGTGTAAGGGATAGACAATCTCTGCTCAACTCTTTCTTAGTGGCACTTTTGGCAAGTTGATGAACCATGTCATTGCCGAAAATGCCCAAATTGCTGGGAATCCAAATACAAACTATGTTATAACTATG
Source organism: Conus ventricosus (assembly GCA_018398815.1). Classification (NCBI taxonomy): domain Eukaryota; kingdom Metazoa; phylum Mollusca; class Gastropoda; order Neogastropoda; family Conidae; genus Conus; species Conus ventricosus. The sequence continues at coordinate 34,288,487 of CM031619.1, read as the reverse complement.
TTATATCCATCTGACTTCAGAGAGGTGTACAGTTTGAGAAACTTCAGCTGTTAAGGTTACAGCCAGCAATGGCCTCCAATGCAAAAATGGAGTCCGACAAAATGAGAAAATGTTTTAATTTAAAAACCATTCCAAGAGCATGGACTAAGGCCGTCAACTCAGCAGTGTAGATGGACCTGTCAGTGGGAATGTGTTTACAACATCTCTGAGATGGATCTGTTGCACAATACACAGCAGAGGCAACCCCCTCCTCAGATTTCAAACCATCTGAAAATTCTTCTGAAGGATAAAAACTTGGAACACAGTTCCGCAAAAAAAAGGGCTTGTATGCCACAAAGCTAGCAGAATCTCTACGTTATGAGGCTAAATCAAGAATCTCAGGAATAAATGCAAGTCCATGGTGGGTCTTCAGGAAACTTGGAAAAATCACACACCACTCAAAGGTTTATATCTGCATTGTTTGAATGGGGAAGAATATGAATTCCCAGGGTGGAATGGAACTGGGGTGGTCATTGAAGTTCTTTTGAAACTTGAGGTCCAAAAACACAGTCATATGCATACGCCATCAAAAGAGAGCGGTAAGAAAAGGAAATATTAAGGCTTTCCTTTACACATAGAGTACCCTCTCATACATTATCCTTCCCCATAGTCGTAAGGTCAAGAGGAGTCTTGTAAGTGGGAGAGACAGTGGGACCGCAAAAAAGGAAAATTGACAAAACATACCACGGGATGATGCCAAGAGCTGCCAGCAAAACAGCGGCCAAACCATCAGTCAAGTAAAAAACTTTGTACAAAGTCATCGATCCCTTCTAAAGCAGTGACAGAAGGATATATCGAATGATCGGGCCAACTTTGAAAAACACAGGTTTGCATGTCCACTACGCACGGCACAAGGACCGAAGCTAACATCCAGGTGACCACATCTGATGCTGCATGCCAAGCGAACGTTAATAATGTTCCTGATGTCTGCTTCCAGGTCTCTGCGCCAGGTGTTCCTTGGCCGGCCTCTTTTTCGTTTTCCTTGGGGGTTCCATGTTAGGGCTTGTCTGGTGATGTTGCGTACAGGCTTCTACAGCATAAGGCTTCCACAGCGTACGTCCAATCCAGCCACAACATCGTTTCTTGATTTCCTGTTCTCCAGGCAGCTGATTTCTCTCCCTGAGCTTGTTGTTGCTGATGGTGTCTGGCCACCGGATGCTGAAAATCTTGCACAGGCAGTTGTTGATGAACACCTGCACTTTCTTGGTGGTGGCTACTGTAGTTCTCCAGGTCTCTGCTTTGTACAATAGAACTGCCTTGATGTTGGTGTTGAAGAGAGTTTTATAATATGATACCAAGAAATCCATCATCCCCCCCCCCCCCCCCCCCCCCATTTTTTGACAGAGACACAGTCACCCTTAAAATTCCTATTATGCCTTTTCTATTGTACACTCTGAACCCAAAATTTCAAGAAAAATAAAATACTAACCCTTCTGTAGTAGTCTTCATAGCTGATCATATTGTTATGTCTCTCAAACTGGTCTGTAACTCTTCCATCCCAAGAGATGTCACTCACAGTGTACGTCTTGTTGTTGTACCTGAAACAAAACACCCTCAAGTTTCTTCTTGTATCATCGTTATATTCTATTGTAAAATTTCCAATACACATAATTAATCTGAGATACTGACTTACAGTGTTACGTGTTCCTCTGTGTGTGTGTGGTGTGTGTGTGTGTGTGTGTGTGTGTGTGTGTGTGTGTGTGTGTGTGTGTTTAGAGTGTACATATGTGTGCGAGTCTGTGTGACTGCGTGTGTATGCCACACACACACACACACACACACACACACACACACACACACACACACACGCATACACACTGCTCTGTAAGTGTAGTGCATGTACATTCTCCTGTCAGTGTATTTATATGTGTCTGCGTTCATGCTTGAGTGTTTTTCATGTGTTGCTATTGCTGTTGTGCGAGTTTAAATGACTATCAGTTTGTGTTTTTTTTGTTTTTTTTTTTTCCAAATTACTAATTTTTGTCTGAGATATCACAGGTACACGAGTACTGGACTGAATTCCAGTGCGTCAGATAGAATTTTTATGCGTCAGATTTTAGTATCGGTTGTTCTTTGTGAGCAAGATAAGATAATGTTGCTTATAGCCCAGCCGACCACAAAGGGCCACATCAGGGCTGCTTTGTAAGCAAAAATGTATTGCATGTTCTTTGTAAACAAAAGGTACATCCTCTGCAACACATTATTTTGTCAACAGGGTGTGAATTAAGCATTGCCAATAACATGTTAAGTATTTCATCATTATGATTTTGAATTAACTTGATTTAATCATTGTGAATGTAAAAGAACATAAACATACATTATAATGCTTTTTTTAAACAAAAGGTAAAATTAAAGAAAGATTTAACTTTATTTTGGCCTCTACCTTTTTATAAACTACTCTGTTTATTCAGTATGTTTGTGCCGTTACAGCAATATACATAACTGTGGAGCATAACATACAATCACCAAAAAGTATCATAAATGTTACTGTCACAACAATGTAATGTCTTGACAATGCAATGCTACTGTAGTTGTATTCTCGCAGTTTTACTTGAAAGTAATCACTAAGTGTTCAAAGCCTTGCTGTGTTTGCCAGTAAGGAGGGGAGGGGGGAGAAAGCAAATCTTTACAGTTAAATTACAAAAATTCAAAATATACTAGGGAAAAAAATTAGATTGCCAAACCCAACTTCGTTGAGTCGGACTGACTCGACAGTGCCCCCCCCCCCCCCCAACTACACCCTCCTTACTGTCCAACTTCAGACTCTGCTCTCTCTCTCTTTTTTCACCCCCAAACACGCTTTGCACATCGAGTATGACAGTGATGATCGGTGTTTCGATTGATGGTCATTATTAGAAGACAGTGCTTTCAAAGCCTCGGACTGTCTTGTACGCGTGGTTGTAGCTTCCGGTTTGAATATCTGTCTCAAACAGATGTTTTTAACTATGATTTACTCTGTAATTGTGTAATGGAATCAGTAACCAGTTCACAAATACATGAATCGACAAAAGTGAAGCCCATTACTGATATCTATTTTCATTAGTTTGTCTTGTACAAAAACATGATTGCTTCGAACAGCGCAACGTGTGGGCCATTTCCGACCTGTTTAATCTCGACGAACACCGGCTGAATTACGAACAAAATAACTAAGCACTGGCATGGTATTAAGCGAAATAAAATAATAGAATCGTTTCATTAATGTTCTGGTTTGTTATTATATGCATTATCCTACCAAGTGCGTCTTGCAATTCAAACAATGATTAGCGCATTCGACTCGGTCATTGTCGGATCTCGGCTTCGTTCCGCCGTTGTTGAAATCTTGGACAAGGAGAGAATGTTTGCATTTGATACCTTCCCTTTGATTGGCTTGCGCTTTTCGAGCATTCAACCAATCGCTTAGCTTGATACACCAATGAATGCGGGAGAGAACAGTCTTTCTAGCGCATCGTTTTCTTTCTTTCTTTCTGCGTACGCAGGCTGATACTGATGCGGACACTCCTGTATAGCCAGGCAGTGGAGTTTTGTGTGTATGACCCTTTTCTATCCTGCCATTAAGGCAGCCATACTCCATCTTCGGGAAGGTGCATGCTATGTGTCACGTGTCATCCATACCAACGGCCAGACTGGCCTTCTCTTCCGAAAGTTGGTGATGGGATTTTACGTGTGTGCAAGATGTTGTGCATGCGTTCAAAACACGGAACCTCGGTTTATAGTCTCATTCGAAGGACTGTGTGGGGAATGGAGTCAGAACCAATGTTAACTCCGAGGGAAAAATCCCCCTATACCGAAATTCGAACCCGCAACCCCAGGATCACGAGTCCGGCGCTCTACCAACTGAGCTATTCCGGCCCCATAGCGCATCGTTAATGTGTATGTTTTTTTTAGCAAGTTTTTTAGCAACGACGCTGGAAAGACAACACTTGTAACAAGCCTCATAAAAACTTTGATTCTAATCAATTTAAACACATCATACTACAAAGAAAAATAGACTGAAATAAAGCTTGAAACATGCTCTTGTATTCTAATCTATTTAAACGCCAATGAATGGAATGAACACATTGTATGCGTTGATTTCCGACACAGTGTAGCTCGAACGCTCGGCCAAATGCTGCCTGCGGCGCATCGGGATGTGTGACGTGCTTCGTTTTCGTGTGAACGGATGGGTGTATTTGGAATAAAACAATTCATCATACCGTCTGTTGCAAACACAAATAAACAACACTGAGTTCAAAAGGAAACTATATTCTTTATTCTTCACAATTTTCATCTGATTCTAAATGCGATATTCATAGATACTGCCCACTGAAAACAAGCATATTTTTCACTCGGCTGAACTTTCCCGTACGCTGAAAGAACGGCTGCCGGTACCTACATATAGAAACTTTTGCCTCAATATTACGCCAAAAAATGTTTGTGAGATGCTAGATGAACCTGTTTTCTACAACGAATAAAATCAAAATAGGTAATGCTGTCATGAAACAAAACAATATAATTAAGAAAGGAATATACTCCATCAGGCACTTTCTGAAAGAAAATGGGGAATTTTTCAAACATAGAGAGTTCATATCAAGTACACATTTGTCTGTTGACTTTATTACGTAGCATGGTTGGATTTTGTCAATAAAACAATACCTAAGAAAAAACGGAATACAAATTAATAATAATACTAATTACATTCATGATGTGCCTAATGCATTGAAAATTATAACAAACACCAATAAAGGAGCAAAACGATATTATGAATACTTTACATCAGACAATAATAAACCTAACTGTTGTTCAAAGTGGTCAGAAAAAATGAATCCAATCATTTCCTGGAAGAATGTGTTTTATAAAATCAGTACAATCAAGGATGTAAAACTGAAATGGTTGCAAATGAGAATCATACACCGAATTATTGCGACTAATATCGTTTTGAATGCAATGGGGTTAACCAATACGTTACAGTGTTCATTTTGTAATGAGGAAAGAGATTCCACTGAACATTTTTTTTATGGAATTGCAGATATCCACAAGTATTTTGGAAATCTCTCAAAAAACTACTGAATGAAAAATGTGAACACATGTATAATGTTGGAATTTCATGTGAACTAGTAATTTTCGGAGTGGATGAATACCTAAAGTGGATTCTATCTTAGAGTTTATTGTAATATTCGCCAAGATGTACATTTATAGATGCAAAATGGAAAACAATCTTCCAGATATATTTGTTTTCCAAAGACAATTAAATGCCAGATATAAGACTGAAGAATATAACGCTAAAATTAACTATAATCTAACATATTTCAATAGCACCTGGAACGCATATAAACCAATTCTCTTTTTATAAACAGAAGTTTACTGAACGAGAAAGGGAGAAAAGAAAGGGGGAAAAAGGGGGAAAAAAAATTCTACTCTCAAACAATGATTGCTGTGATCTTAAAATTAATTGAAATGTGCCTCTGTATAATTTTTTTATTGAATGGACGATTGCCTCAATCTAAAAAATATTTAAGGGACTAGAGGAAGGATAAAATGAGAAAAGAAAAATGTATTGTTCTTTCCACCCTTCCCAAGTCAATATTATGCACAAGTTATTACAGCTCTTCTCCTTTTCAAAACCTATAGTGATGATCATTGATACACGGCTGTGTTATATGTATACCTGTATGTATGTATGTATGTATACATGTATGTATGCATAGACGTATACATGTATATATGTTTGCATCTCTCTCTCTCTTTATGTGTGTGTGTGTGTGTGTGTGTGTGTGTGTGTGTGTGTGTGTGTGTGTGTGTGTGTGTGTGTGTGTGTGTGTATGCGAATGTGTTTATGTTTATGTGTATATAAGTGAAAGTATGTATATGTGGATATATATTGACTTGTTTTTTTTTTTTTTTTTTTTTTAAATAAATCTTTTTAATCCCTTCAGCAAGATCATCATGAACATGTATATGAACACATGATAAATCATATGAAACAATCAAAAATTCCTCACACATTCAGTCACTGTCTACAACATACATTTGTTTAAACAATTGGCTTATGATGTACATAATAATTCAAATTTGTATCCAATAATTTGTGCCGTTAATTATGTTATGAACTGCTTATTTGTCTAAGACTGAATAAAGAATTTCATACCTCACACTCAAGTGATCTGTGAGTGAATGAAAGAAAATACAGTTTCCGTATTGTATACATGTCTGTTTCATATGTTCAGTCTATGAAGGGTTTTTTTAATATTATTTTAATACGTGCTATTATATTGGACAAAAAGGACAAGCAGAAACAGAAAATACAACAACAAACAAAGAAAACAAACTCAAGTATATGAAACATACACATACACACACACATATATATATATATATATATGCATATATTCATACATACACACTTAATATACACACAGACACATATAGATATACATACATACACACACATATACATATTTTTATACATACACATATACACCTACATACATACACACATACATGTATACCTACACACGTGATACATATACCTACATACACATATACATATATATATATATATATATATATATATATATATACATATATACACATATATATATACACACACATACACACATATATACGCACACACATGCACAAACATATATACAAACACACACATATATAATTTAGATTCATATACACACACACACATATATAATTTAGATTAAGTATTTCAAAAGTTCAATAATCCTCAAAAAATGTACTCAGTCACAATAGCACAAAAAGACACTAACAAAAAGACACACACTCGCACACACATACACAAATGTGTACCATTCTCAGTTGTTAAATTGGGGCACATTGAAAGATATTTCAAATGAACTTCTACATCCTTATTATATTGTTTATATGGATGGTGCTAAAATATAAATTGCATTTGGAGTTTTGCTTCTTCAGTTACAGTCATTATCTTTTCTTTTGGATAAAGACCAACAGTACAAGCAACAATCCGCCCCAGCATAGGTATCTACCAGAGGCGTTACTCTCCAATTACAGAAGAAAAGCTTTATGAAACTAATGTTTGATATAATGCCCACTGTTTACTAAAGAGAGGCAATGTGCCTTCCAAAAAGTGCATGTACCTAAGATCTGTATATCTCTGTTTCAATACACCAAGAAAGCCTTGTATACTGGGCACTGCATTTTTCATGTAAACTTTATAAAGGTAAAATTTTGCCAGCAATAGGATATAATTAAGGCCAAAGTCTGTTTTGACTCCTTCTTTACAGCCAAATACAATCAATGTTTCTGAAAATGTCAGACGACACCAATGCTGACAGTCACTGGACAACATACGGTTAAGATCGATCCAAAACTTTTGGACAACACTACAACCCCATAATAAGTGTTGTATCGTTTGGATTTCAGTTCGACAGAGGTTACATACTGGGTCCTCTACAATTTACAGTCATACAGATATTTCCTTGTATTTAAAAGGCGATGTAGTATTCTCACCTGAAACCATCTTAGTTTAATATCATGACACTTATGACACTGTTTGAAAATTTCAAACCAATTTAGATTATTATAGATTTCGTCCCATTTTAAGGCTGCAGTTAAGGATGAACCTCTGATCTTGTAAGCATTGCCTGGACACTCTTGCCTCCTCCTTTGATTACTTTCCAAGTTTTATTATCTTCTACACTACACCTAGGATCAATCTCAATTCTACATTTCTGCTGGTATTCCAAGATGGCATTGATAATGCCATTATAGAGAAGAAAGTTAGTTCGCCTGATATTTGGATAAAGTTCCTTAAATTCTCTAAAGGTAAGGAATTTATTATCATTTAAATCATACAATTGGTGAATAAATAAAATATTTTCCTCAACCCATTCTTTAATGAATACTACATGCCTGTCTCTTAGTATATGTTTGTTGTAATGTATGCACTCAGCCAAAAATTCTGCAGGCTTCAGTGGGGGGCATTTCATGTACAGATGTTTGCAGTGTTTCAGCACGTCTGTCCAAAACAAATTCTTACAACTTTTCAAACAAACATGTACATATTCTTCTCCCAGTTTGACAAATTTACAAAATTGGGAAATAAGGCATACACAAAAGTTTGCAGACTTCCTTCATAAGTTAGCCGTTTAAGCCAGGATACTTTTAATGAAGTAATATAAGCATGTAAATCAACCATCTGTAATCCACCATCAACATAAGGTTTGCACACTATACTCCTTTTTATCTTGGCTGGTTTATTGCTCCATAAGAAGGAGAACAAAGCTGTCTGTAGTTCTTTAACAAAATTTACCGGAGGATCAGGTAGATTTATCAAAAGATAAGTTAGTTTAGACAAAACCAATGTTTTCAATAGTGTTATCTTACCTAAGGGAGAAAGGTCTCTCTTACACCATCTACCCAGTACCTTTTAATGTCATTCAATTTGCCTTCAAAATTTATATCCGTTATTCTTCTGATGTCCACACAAAACTGTATACCCAATATTCTAAAAATTCCAGGATTCCAGCGAAAGTTTTCATCACGCATATATCTCATGTTTGAATGCTTCATACTTCCAAACCACACGACATTTGTTTTTTCATGATTAATTCTTAAACCAGACATTTGGGCAAAAAGTCTCAATACACTTATGGTTTCATACCCATCCAGACATATATTGGTATCATCTGCGAATTGCGACAGGAGGACCTCTTGACCCCTCACCATGACACCTTTTATATCAATATTTTGTCTAATAAGAAGCGACAGGACCTCTGCGCCGATCAGGTATAGGTAAGGAGAGCAAGGATCCCCCTGCCGCACTCCACGTCTAACTGGAAACCATTTTGAATATTGTCCATTAACAGAAACACAGGACGTCATGTCCTTGTAAAAGGAGACAATCCACCTTATAATATCGGGGCCAAAATTGAAAAATTCAAGCGCTTTATTCAAGAAGGTCCAAGAGATGCTATCAAATGCCTTTTCAAAATCAACACTAAGTAAAAGACCTGGGGTGCTTTCTTCCTCGGTATATTGAAGTACATCATAGATTTTTCTAATATTCTCTCCAATGTATCTTCCTCCCATGAAGCCCTTTTGGTCCTCATGAACTATTTTTGGTAAGACACATTTGATACGATTAGCAATTGAGGCTGATGCTATTTTGTATGCCGTATTTAACAGAGAAATTGGTCTCCAATTCTTCAAATATTGTTTTGGCTTATCCTCCTTGGGAATACAAACAATGACACCCTGTCTCTGTGTAACTGACATACTCTGTTTATCAAAACCATCATTCAGAGATCTGACAAGAAAGGTGCCAATATCTGCGAAGAAGAATTTATAAAATTCAACAGTAAAACCATCTGATCCAGGGCTTTTGTTGTTTTTCATATTTTTTAGGGCCTCACCCACTTCGTTTATAGTCAATGGACCTTCCAGTCGATCACTTTCTTCTTGTGTTAATTTGTTAGCATCCATTATTATACCATTAAGATCTACGTTCCTTGCTTTCTGTTCTGTAAATAGTTGTTCATAAAATGTTTCAACCTCTTTTAGGATACTCTTTTGATCGGATATAATATTACCATCAACTCTTTCAAGAAAACTCATAGAGCGATCTACAAAATTTCTATTTTCCAAGCTGCAAAAATATTTACTAGGTTTCTCCCCTTCGCGAATCCACTTTACTCTTGATCTAACAATAATTCCCTCTATTTTCTTTTCCCGTAGTTCTTCTAGTTCCAATTTCAATTGTTCTAGTTCTCCTAAATTCTCTTCATTCACATTTGAACTCAAGTTGGAAATCTTTGTTTCAAGTTCCTTTTCCCGTTTTAAATCATTTTTTTTTCTTATAGCATGAATAGGCTATTGTTTTTTCTCTTATTTTTAGTAACACCATTTCAAAAAATAGTTGATCTGAAATTGTAAACTGTAGCATATCACTTGCCACCTCATTAATATTCTGAAAGTTGTAGACTGGTAAAGCGTATTCTTTTTTTAACTCTGAAATGACTCCTTTTATTTCATCTACAAATTTCTTGTCTCTTAATAAAGAATTGTTAAATTTCCAGTACTGTCTATCTCTCATCCTCACTTCTTCTCTAAGACTTATATCAACAATGGAATGATCTGAACGGTAACTGAGACCTATATTAGATCTACTGACATCCGACAACAGACTTTCTGATATCAGAAAATAATCTAACCTGCCTTGTTTTATGGTATTAAATTTGCGCCAAGAATATTTTCTTAAATTTGGGTTTAATATTCTGAACACATCAATCAATTCATGGTGAGCAGTTAAATCCAATATTGCTTTACGCGATCTAGGTCTATTTGGAGTACTAGAATAGTTTCTTGAATCAAGTTTCCCGTCCAGCACAACATTCCAGTCTCCTCCCAAGATCAAGTTATTATTACCAGACTGTTCAAGTTTAGCACTTAACGCATTAAAAAAGTCTGGGTTATCTCCTGCACTAGGCCCATATACATTGACCAAAGTGAATCGTTTCTTGAGAAACTCCACATCTAAAAAAAGATACTGTCCATTGGGGTCCCTTACAACATTAAATACTTTGTACTCGAAATTATTATTAAATAGAATTGCAACCCCATTTTTATTTGTATCTGATCCTGCCAGCCATACTGAATATCCCCAGCTTGACCTAATAAAGTTTTCTTGTTTATGGGGTAGATGAGTTTCTTGTAGAAAATATATGCTACTATTCTGATTCCTCAGGAATTCAAAGACATCTTTCCTTTTCTTGAAGTCATTTATCCATTGCAATTGTAAGAACATATTTTGAATCCCATTGATTTATTTATCTTGCTATCCATTTTTTCTTCCAGAATAAACTCCCAGAATTATATCCAATGTAATTGTGCAAAGTGCCATTCGAACATGCTCCACTCTTGTTCTCCTGTAGGAAGCTACTCTTTATACTTGAGGATGTATGAAAAACTCACTGGAAAGAGTATACTTAGCACCTTGATTTTCAACAAAGCATGAAAAAAATGTATTCCACAGGTAATTTTTCTCATTCCACAGCCCATGACAAAAACATTGCAAGATACACGAATCACACAATAACACAGTACATGACAAAGATACGATACAATCAAAAACATACTTATATAAATGTTCATTCATAATGGGGCAACTTTGCTGACAACCCCCCGCATATAAACCGAAATTAGACTAAATTTAGGCACTGAAGAACCATACAACATTCGAACATTGTACAAAAAGTGCAAACCGTGCAAAATCACAGCGCTTTCTCATTCTCATGACCTCATTCAAAATTTATGGCTACTAATATTGTAATAAGTTCATGTTTGGAATAGGGTCAGCTATTCCTATGTTTGATTACAATTGAAAGAACCATCATCCCTGATTGTGTTCTTCATCCTAATTGCGAAAGCATTAAAAAAAAAAAAAACCAAGAAAAAAAAAAAAAAAAAAAAAAAACAATAACCCTACACCTGTAATACCAAACACACACACACACACACACACACACCTGCATACACACACACACGCACCCACGCACACATACCCACGCACACACACACACACACACACACACACACACACACACACACACACACAGGTCTACCAAAAGGTATCTCATTAACATTATACATGGGTCAGTAAACAAGTGGGGTAACTTTTTCAATTTTCAATTTCAATTATACATGGGGTTTTTAGTATCGGTTACAGCCCTGATGTGGCCCTTTGCGGTCGGCTGGGCTATAAGCAACATTATCTTATCTTATCTTTCAGTATCGGTTTCACATATTTGTAATCAGGCTTCCATACAAATTATAAGCAAACACAAGGAATCATCTTCACATGATCTGCTAACCCAGGCTACTCTGTAACCGTATTAAATTTAAAAAAAAAAAAAATAAATAAATAAAATAAAATAAAATAAAATAAAAAATTAAAAAAAAAAAAAAAGTAAAACAACCAATAATTACTGCCCTACCTTAGTGTCTTAAACTATAAATGCAATGTATCAGTAAACAAACAACATTGACCATTCAGAAGAATCACACAGGGTATCCCCCTATGAACATGCTGCTCTGCTGAAAATGCAGATCAAAAAGGGCATTGGAAGCCTCTTTTAACTTTACTTCTTTTGCCACTGTTGTTGCTCAATTTCTTCCATATTACTCGTACACCACTCATTTCAAGTCCCCATACACAGCTATACTCAGGACTCTCCTGTTACAAAGTCTGCTCCAGTAATCCACTGGAGCTATTGATATCAGGTTATAATGCGGTAACACACCTTGGGGAACAGAACACTGATGCTGAGTCACTTTGTTGGTGTTCAATGGTGCCTGTTCTGATATATGCAGGAAATTATGAACTAATCACACCAAGTCATTGGAAAAGAGACTCCACTTTGTCCCCCCACTGACAGTCCTCACAAATCTGTTCACTAGAGAGACTTTGAACTGAAGTCTGTACAGGCCAAATGTGGATGCGGACATCAAAACCACAGAATCAATACACGGCATGAAGAACTGAGAATATATTTGCGACCAAGGGATCGAAAGTCACTTTCTTTATTCTGATAGGTTATCGATAGGGTCAAGTTCTAACCGTTAAATGGTGGTCCCATACATGTGCACATGCATTTATGCATTTATCACGCATTAAAGAACCCGTGGCGGTAAGGGAGTTGGCTACAGAAAATTCTGTAGGCTCATGACAGGTAAACAAAAATGAAGACAACAACAACAACAACAACAACAAAGCCACACATACAAAAACAAACAGGAGGCAGGGTTTTTAAAGCAACATGCAATTTTTGGGGACAAAAACCTTAGACTTCAAACAGGGAAATATGTTGTGATTAGATAGTTACATAATTGAAAACAATACAGTTTGTTGTGATTTGACAGTCACATAATAGAAAACAATACAGTAGAGTCTTTTTCAACCTAACATGCTAACCAACTTTATGCAAATCAATTCTGCATTCCCAATCAAAAACCATCTTTTCCCCTTATTAACGTTTCTAGATTAATATTATGCAAGCAGTTTAACATGAAGTTTCACTTAAAAACGAGTGGATTTCTTGTCACAGAGACACAATATATTTATCATATCATCAACCTGTTGAACAAGAAAGATGGAAATTCATTTCACCAAAACCAGGCAATCAGTTACACTTGAAGTCATTAACCAAACATCAATCTTGGTTCACACAAAACATCAAGAAAAGAAAAATTCTTGCTCATCTCAGTTTGCACAAAACATTGAGGAAAGAAAATTCTTTCTCATCTTCACAAAAGTTAACAGCTAATGCGATACTGCTCAGAAGCAGTGTTGGCTAAATTCTACATTGAACGGGATTACTAATGTTAGCGTAACCATTGTAAGCAATCAGAAGGTCAGCACTTTTGAGTTTTGTGATGGCATGTTGTGTTGCTGTCTTTACTTTTTGCTATGAATGAAATTGAAGGTTAACATTAATAATCAACACAGATCCTGAAATCATTCATTGTGCCCAGAAAAAACTGTAGTCATTGCACAGACATTACCTCAAGACATGACATTTGAGTATTTTTTTTTAAACTTAATTTTCTTGAAAAAAAAAAAAACAACTTAAAGTTGATAGCAACTTCATTATGAAACAGTGTTTATAATCCTTTCTTTCCATCTCTTTGAGGCTGTACATTTTAAAAATCAACATTATTACAATGTGTTTACTTGGAGTTATGAGTCTACTATCAAAAATCATTCACTTCATCTCTATCACCTGCCATCCCACAAAGAGGCTTGGGTGGCCGATTTCTTCTGTTCAAATTAGCCAATGAAATCAACTGTTACTGGTTTACTTTCATGTCATAGAAAGGATTAAATGTGTTCTCTGAAACCACTCCCTGAGAATCCTCAGGTAAATCTGATCACAGATATTTCTTTGGAATGACCATTGCTATCAGTCCCACAATATCTGCTGCCTGACTCATAAGAACCTGTGGCTTGCATTAAGGCAGTATGTCACCATATGGTGGGCACCCTGCAGCAAGAATCCTTGCAGGTAAGATTTGACCTTCCTTTGAGCTTCTTTTAAGTCTAGCTTTGTATATTACCCAGGCAGCTGTTGTTGAGAAGAAAAAAAAAAAAAAAAAAAAACAATAACCCTACACCTGTAATACCACACACACACACACACACCTGCATACACATACACACACACACACACGCGCGCACCCACACACACACACACACACACACAGAAAAAAAAAAAAAAGTAAAACAACCAATAATCACTGCCCTACCTTAGTGTCTTAAACTATAAATGCAATGTATCAGTAAACAAACAACATTAACCATTCAAAAGAATCACACAGGGTATCCCCTTGAAATAGACACAGAAAAAACAATTCAATTTGTATACAAATACAAATGATGCTGAAATCCAAAAACTAAGAACACACTTAAGTTGATTCGTGTTTTCAATTCTCTGTAGTAGCAGCCACACCCTAAACCTAGTGAAAGTATCACCGGCAACATAATACTGATGTTAGGTAATACTATTAAACTGCTAGAGTGTCATAAGTTTTCACATAATCTTGCACTTAACAGTTCAGACACAAGAACATTATTGGCCTACCTTTTTCTGTCTCACTATGAAATAAATGCAGCTCAAACAGTACTATGCCTTCCCACTGGTGGACGGCTTTGGCGAGACCATAGTCTCTTCACACTCAGTCACATACTTGGAGGCATCTGCAATCGAATCCACCTGGACTATCTTCCCCGTCAATGTCTTCATTAACACTTTCCCATTTTTAGTCCAGGCTCTGTCACAGACTCTTTTGTTGTCCCTTGTCGCACACAACAGAGCGTAGGCCCGGGTGTCAAGTCTTCCACCATCAAGATCTTTGTTCCTCGAAGATTTCTGCGTGCATAGAGCACCTCGTCGCGCGTTCGCCTGGACACGAACCGTACAATAATCCCCCGCGGCCGTTTTGCAGCGTCCAAGGCCCCCTTCTTGGGACCACCCACCCGGTGTGCAGCCTCGATATCTCTGGGATTGACCTTAATCTTCAATTTCTCCTTGAAGAGAGATAGCACTTTGTTTTCGCACTCTGCTGGTGTCTCCACTCTGCCCTGACTATTTTCACTGACACCAAATATTCTGAGGTTGTTGTGTCTGATATAAGCTGACAACTCTTCACTTCTGCGATCTGCTAGCTCTGCAGTGAATTTCACTTCTCTGATGTTATCCTTAAGCTGATCTTCCCTATCCCTCAGCCCTTGCACCTCCGTTTTCAATTTGTCATTATCAATTTGTAAAGTGAAAATGACTGATTTCAGTTCTTCCACCGTCTCCATCACTTTCTCCAGAGTCTTGCTGACCCCACACAGTTTCAACATAATATCATCATTAGTTGCACCCTGTTCAACTCCGAGAGAGAAAACCTCGTTGTTGTCACCCATACTGCGACTGTCTGAATTTACGTTTTTACTTTCCTTGCTGTCGAACTCGGCACTGTTCTGGCCCAGGGAAAAGTTCACAGAAAGTTCATCTTCCGTCTGCTGTGTATCTCCTCCTGAAGCCTTGCACTTCTTACTGCTGGAACTAGGAGGAGGTGTATTGAAGGAGGTATCCGAACCACTAGACGCTGACTTCGCACACTGCTTTCTTTTCCTCTCCATGCATGTACGATGCAGACGTGCAGATATAAACAATGGCCACTTCCGGTTCGCTGGCGACTTCCGGTTCACCTTCCGCCCAAGTTACCGTGAAAATTACAATTAAAAGTGCCCAAAACACATCAAAACTTTATGATTGCTTCATGCGGGGGGGGTCAGCTGTTGATTGCACTGCTAATCGACGCACATTGTGGCTTCTTAGTTACTTGAAAGTAGCAAAATTGCCACTTTTCTCCGGAGCTCCCAACACTGTCGTGTTACTTGCGACGTGACCAGCGCTCACCCCCCATTGACTTGTTTTTTGTTAACATTAAGTTGACTTTTTCTGTAGCAACTGAAACGGAAATAGTTTTTATTTGTCTCTGCGCACTGTCCTCTTTTTGCGTGCCTGTCAACTCTTGTAATGTTGCATTAAAATATTGTGGGGAAAAGGAAGAACTGCAATGCAGAGTGGTATCTATTTGATAATATATTATGAAACAAAGGGGAAAAAAACCAAACAAAAAACATATTTAAAAGCCAAACACTTTTGAAATACCTTTCCATAATACACATGTAAGCAGCCACACACACACACACACACACACACACACAAAATTTGAATTTAAGCCACAGATATTCCAATGAATTATTTTACTGTCCATGGTGCAGAGGAAGAACAGGAGAGAAATCAGTTCATCTCCGAGTCATCATCTGCATCCAATGCAGCGTATTTGTTTATGAGTAGGACAGGATTATTTTGTTCACAAGACCTCCTAACAGACTTGCCTGCAGGTGAAGATGGCTTGGATTTTGGAGATGGTGGAGGTTTCTTTCTCATCTCCACCATCTCCACACTCGGTTGAACTCCCTTGCCCGCACGGGCACTGCTCACAGAAGTTCGAGGCGGGCGGGCTGGCTTTTTATTCTGCCCAGCAGCAGATGGATTAGACTGCAGGGCAGTCTGAGGGTGGTGAATTTTTTGCTCCAACCAGGGGCTTCTATCATATATCATTTAATTCAGGATGAGAAGATCCATTTACAAATAAGATGAACAACAGTTCTATCATGTCTTTCATTCAGGATGAGAAGATCTATCTAAATATGATAAACAACAGTCTGTAAAACACACTTTATAAAACCCATTTGGAACATCTACAAGTTTGCATATCCAAATACATGATTCATTTAAATGCTTTTATTTCCTCAGAAACCATGACAGCATCAAAATGCAGGCATGAATAAGACAAGAATGATACAAATGCTACATACCTGGTCAAGACGACAGTTCCAACAATGTCCTTATACGCTTGCTGGAAGAACTCATTAGACCTCCCTCCAAAGCGCCTGCTGAGTTCTGCTATCTGGTCAAATACAGTCAGAGTTCTCAGGAGCTTGTGTGTAATGTCCATGTCCAACAGAATATCTGACTCATAGCGAAGGATTGACGTCTGGAAACCTGGTATCACTTCAAGCCTGTTAGGGAGAAAAGACCAAACCATCGAATCAGTCAATCATTTCACAGCCTTATCAAAAGCAAACTTATTATACATTTCACTTTTTTTTTCCTTTTTAATTGGACGGTCTCATGTACCATTATTCTCCCCTGCATCTTTCATTCTGGCATTCCACTAGGATCAATTCCTTTGCGAAGGGACATAATAAAATTTACAATTTTTAACAAACCCAAGTCTATTTTACAGACTGTAAAGAAGACAAAAAAGGTATCTCCATTCTCAGATTTGCCAAACATTTCCAGCTTTAAATGACAATATACACCACCCAGCTTGCCTGCCATGGTTGTACTCTACTGGGTCCTTTCATAAAATATGCTTGCACATCTTGAAGTCGGTCAGGCATCTAACTGATGATCTGCTCTCTGAAGTGGTTGAAGACTGGATCAATCCTTTCATCAGCCCCTTTGTTTCCCTCTGTTTCCCTCCCTATCAAGCCAGACTTGCTGTCCAAACCTTGATGAAGGAAGTGGCACTTGGACCCGACAGCCACCCCCCCCCCCCCCCCCCCCCCCCTCCTGATGCCAGTTACATATCAAGCAGTTTCTCTCTTATCCGAGATGTTTCTGTGTTTGTGTTGAAGAAAATCATGGCTGAACAAAGAGAATCACTCTAAAGCTCTGTGACAAGTGGAAAACATTTTCCAAGTGGTGCACACAGTCAGGTGAAACCAGGCAAAAAAAGAAAAGCTGGAAGACATGGGGTCTAAGGAGTTGCTTTTAAGCCTCCTGGCCCAGTCAGGGTGGGGACAGGGGGACCAAGGGCCTGCTTTAAGCCTCCTGGCCCAGTCAGGGTGGGGACAGGGGGACCAAGGGCCTGCTTTAAGCCTCCTGGCCCAGTCAGACTGGGGACAGGGGGACCAAGGACCTGCTTTAAGCCTCCTGGCCCAGTCAGACTGGGGACAGGGGGACCAAGGACCTGCTTTAAGCCTCCTGACCCAGTCAGGGTGGGGGACAGGGGGTCCAAGGACCTGCTTTAAGCCTCCTGACCCAGTCAGGGTGGGGACAAGGGGACCAAGGACCTGCTTTAAGCCTCCTGGCCCAGTCAGACTGGGGGAAGGGGGACCAAGGACCTGCTTTAAGCCTCCTGGCCCAGTCAGACTGGGGGGGCAGGGGGACCAAGGGCCTGCTTTAAGCCTCCTGACCCAGTCAGACTGGGGGGGCAGGGGGACCAAGGACCTGCTTTAAGCCTCCTGACCCAGTCAGGGTGGGGGGCAGGGGGACCAGGGGGACCAAGGACCTGCTTTAAGCCTCCTGACCCAGTCAGGGTGGGGGGCAGGGGGACCAAGGAGTTGCTTTAAGCCTCCTGGCCCAGTCAGGGTGGGGACAAGGGGACCAAGGACCTGCTTTAAGCCTCCTGGCCCAGTCAGGGTGGGGGCAGGGGGACCAAGGACCTGTTTTAAGCCTCCTGGCCCAGTCAGGGGGGGGGGGGGGGGGGGGCGGGGGACCAAGGACCTGCTTTAAGCCTCCTGGCCCAGTCAGGGTGGGGGCAGGGGGACCAAGGACCTGCTTTAAGCCTCCTGGCCCAGTCAGGGTGGGGGCAGGCACAGCCGTCCAGCTTAGATGAAAATCGTCCTCTTTAGTTTACTGCCGACATGCATTGCCGATGACCCCAAGCTGTGACCTTCAACGCTGTGGAGCGGAACAGTGCTCTGGCACTTGCAGACTGCGAGAAATGCATGATTCTTGTGCTGATGTTTACTCTGGAGTTTGATGTTTTCTGTGCTACACACGCATTATCAGTGGATACAATTTACTGTGTGTGTAATTTGTGCGAGTGTGGTCCTTCATTGTGCCGTTTTACATAACGAGTACTTCTACCTGCTGTCAGGTAGGCACCGCGAACAATTCTCTCAGTTGTAAAGGAAAGATATGCATGTCCAATATATCTAAGTTTGAGCACGATTCAAATTAAGACACATTGACATAATCTCCACTGAGTTGAACTTTCCTTTCATTCCAAAAGGTTTTTAAAAACTTTATATTATTTTTTCATTTTCCTTTCACTTTCTATGTGTTCATCAGTCTGTTTCAATCATTTTTTGTCAGCAACTCTTTGTGCTGCTTGCCAGTTACGTATATGAAACGAGACCCATTCATGTTTGGTATCGTTCTGTCAAACATCCCACAATCCAGTGACATCAATCGCACACAGTTCACTGCTTTCTGGCATAAAGTGTTAACCCACTTCCTACCGCATTGACCGAGAGATTTCCCCTTTCTGAATACCGCATCGACTGAAATCAACTGCTGAATACTTGGTCAACTACTTTCACTTTCACCATCCCATATTCCAGAATGCAACTGCGACATAAAGTCTTCCGGTAGGGCTGTTTCTGGATGCCGTTTTGTTTTTTTGTTGAAAGAGTTTTGGTGGGGTAGGAGGAAAAAGGGTCAGTTCAACCTTCGGTCAAATTACATCTGCAAGTCAACAGACATTGTGTACATTTTGACCTGCACTCTGTGCCACAAGCTCTACGTGGGTGAGACCTGCCGGACACTGAATGAGCGATTCACAGAGCAACTTCTCCTCAATGCAGCTGAACTACAGTGACCCGATAGGCCAACACTCCAACTGCCCACTGCACAGCTACACGCATGCAAAGGTGGCAGCTGTATGACAGAACTCAGGCGACAGATCATACGGCAAGCACATGAAATCCCACGTGATCAGCCGCTTGGGAACCATCCTGCATCAACACCAGAGTGATGGACTCTGAGTGGCCCTTGGCCCTCTTCTCTCTTTTTCCTCTCTCTTTTCACTGCTTCTGTCCCCCTATTGCCCACCTTCAGGCACACACATACACGCACTCTCTCTCTTCTCTCTCTTCCCCCTTCCCCAACTACCTCTCTCCTCCTGCTCTCCCTCTCTCCGCTCCCCTCTTTTTCTCTCTCTCCCTATCTCTCCCCCTTCCTCTCTCTCCCCCTGCCTCTTTCTTTCTCTCCTATATCACACACACGCACAAACATACACATGTACACGCACACACACACTGTTACACCTTTTCATCTTTAAGTAAACCACAACCTTCCTTTTCACCTCTTATACCACCACCAACACCCCTCCCCCTTCCCACCCTTTTAAAAAAAATTTTTTGTAAGTAACTGTTCAACCATCCCTTTCTCCTTGTAAATAATGCTCACCTTTTTCTACTTTGCCTTATCCTTCTTGTTTCTTCTTGATTACTTCTCACTGTTTTTAGTTTTACCTGTCTCAGTTTTGCTCTCTCGTCTTCTTCATGCTTTACCTTTCTTCCCAAGAAGGGCCTTGGGCCCGAAACGTCAGGATATAAAATTTCACCCAAAGGACCAGCTACCACATTCAGGTCAGTTTGACCCTTTTTCCTCCTGTTTCAAGTCCTGCAGTCAAGATTTCCTCTTCACCTTCTTTGGTGGGGTAGTTTTGCTGCTGTGAATTTTCAAAGTTCCGCTTCTTTTCACAAAGATTTTCTGGGAAAATGGCGGATCAAGTAACTATGCAACTTGTAGAATTCATTTTCTGATGTGATAGTGATGAAGAGAGCGTATCTGAGGGCTACATTCTTGAAGAAGATTTGAAGCGAGACGATTCGGATGTCGATCTTGACCTAGTTATAAATAAAGATCGACTGCCGACTGATTTTGAGGCCGGAATCGATAACGATTCAGGCGATGATAATGACAATGTCGAATTGCCCATTATTTCTGCACCCCCCCCCCTCCCCCAAAAAAATTTGAAAAACAAAAGTTGCTACAGGTTCTTTAACTGTTGACTGGAGTGGTAGGCTACAAGAAGTGAAGCCCCCCCCAAAACTTTCATTTATTTTGACAGCCAGGAAATCGGGTCAGTCAGTGGGTGTGTCCCATGATTTGCCTGTGGGAGCGTCACCTTTAGCCTTTTAATTTCAGAGGAATTTTGGCAGACTTTGTGCAAGAAACAAATTTATTTCCTGCACAAAATCAAACAGAAAAGGATGAAGATAAACTCTGGCCTAAATTAAAAACTGCCTCGTTTATCAAAAAGCAAAGAGGAGACGGACAAGAGGTACATCATCAGCACAGTGTGTGTGTGTGTGTGTGTGTGTGTGTGTGTTGTGTGTGTGTGTGTCGGGGGAGGGGAGGGGGTCGACTGCTCAGTGCACTTGTACAAAAGCATATTTTAGCTGAATTCCATCACAATCTAAAGTCCAGTATTAATTTATCTGTAATAATTTTTTCCCCTCAGTAGTTAGAAGACAAATCTTCTTGTATCAGCGGATATCCTATACTCTGTGTGTGATTTGTGCGAGTGTGGTCCTTCATTGTGCCATTTTACTTAACGAGTACTTCTACCTGCTGTCAGGTAGGCACCCCGAATAATTCCGTCAGTTGTAAAGGAAAGATATGCATGTCCAATATATCCGAGTTTGAGCATAATTCAAATTATGCACGCTCTCCACTGTTCAGTTCAAGCCATCAGCTCCCACTGAAGCAAAGACCATCAACAACAATCCGCCAGCACACCCTGTTCTGGGCTGCCCTTTCCAATTCTCTCCAGGTGTATCCCGCCCTCTTCCTCTCTGCATCAAAGTCTCTCCTCCATGAATTCCTAGGTCTTCCCCTTCTCCTCTGTCCCTGTTGGTTCCAGCGCTGAGCATGTCGCGTAATGTAGTCGATGGGCTTCCTCAGTGTGTGGCCTATCCAACACCATTGCCTCTTTTTCACCTCTTTCTCCGCAGGGAGTTGATGTGTCCGCTCCCACAGTTCCACATTCCTGATGGTGTCTGGCCAGTGAATCTGAAGTATCTGTTAGAGGCAGCCGTTAATGAATGTCTGTATTTTCTTGGAGATGGTCTTTGTTGTTCTCCACATCTCGGTGCCATACATGAGTACTGTCTTGACATTAGAGTTGAAAAGTTGAATCTTGGTTCATCTGCCGACATGCCTGGAGGTCCAGATGTTCTTTAATTGACGAAAAGCTTTCCTGGCCTTGTCAATAAAAGACTCCACTCTTTGACTGGGCCAGGAAGTTTAAAGCAGTTCCTTAGACCCCCTGCACACTTGTCTGCAGAGTAATAGTTAGAGGAGAAGGAAAATGGCCTCTGATCACCTACCATTCACAGAGAATAGGCGAGAGGAAAGTGGTAGAAGCGCCAGCAGTTTGATTAAACAGCATGATTGATTAACCCTCTTATACTCATAACGGGAGCAGCCGGGACTAACCACAAGGCGCCTATAGTTTCCATTCCGGGAGCTACCAGGACTTCTCAGTGGGAATTTTCCATCACACAGTGATCATGCGTTTAGACACACAAAGTCACAGACAGTAA
Organism: Conus ventricosus; assembly: GCA_018398815.1. Taxonomy (NCBI): domain Eukaryota; kingdom Metazoa; phylum Mollusca; class Gastropoda; order Neogastropoda; family Conidae; genus Conus; species Conus ventricosus. Next base: position 34,266,019 of record CM031619.1, on the reverse strand, counting down.
CTAGAAAGACTCAGGAATGGCCCAATCATGCGCTGGCACTAGTTTTGGGTGACTGAAAAATGTGCACACCTACACCCTTCAAATTGCTATGGTTACTTTTCTATTATTTATACAGTTATGAAATTTTGAATGAATGTAGAGGAATGAATGAAGAACATGTTGATTCCAACCATTATGTGTTTGTGTATGTTTTCATTATGAGAAAAAAACAACATGACAAACAAAAATGATGTACAGGTGTTTGTGAGTCACGGAGCCCTGGAGTGCACTGGGTCTTTAAATTCACCAGTGTGGTATCTATCCTATCAAAGCAGGGATATGGGCAAAGCAATACTCGACACTTCTGCCAGATGAGGATGGTCTGGACATGCTTGAAAGTGTGATCAGAGCAGACAGTACAGTCCTGTTGAGCGGGCTTTCCATTCGCCAGGCACTTTTCAGTGATGCCCAGCTTGTGCTCATAACTGACCAGTCTTTCTGGAGAATTGTCAGACTGTCTGCCTCTCATGTGACTCACAGACTCGTAGCCCTCCAGAAGCTGGTGAACAATCCGCAGACAGAACTTCTGAGCACAGAACACACCCCATGCTTGTGCCACCAGATCACATGAGCATTACAGAAACACACTTTCAGAAGATAGAAAAAGATTTTTTTCCCCACCACTTTTTGCTCTTGCTCTTGTGAAGGACTATGTAGAATGACAAGACCTTGTGTGCGTTGTCTACACCACCTACGTGCTTGGAATCGGCCTGAACAGCACAGGGCTTCTGAACAACTCGCATGTGGCCAGGATGCCGTTTTGACCAAACGTTCATCCTGAACATCTTTGCAGAGTGAACACTGGTCATCAAATTCACTTGCCCTTTGTCCTTCCAGGTACAGAGTGTGGCGAACCTTCTCTGTGATGGTTTCACCACCCACAGCAGGCTTTGCAGCCTTGATGGCGGGAGGAACACCCTGCCTGTTCCGCCTGAGAGAACCACAAGCACCCACTTGACTTTGAGCCAACTCCTCAAGAAGTGCCCCAGAAGTGAAGAAAGTGTCCATGTACAGGACATGCTTTGTTGTATAGGACCTGGGCAAGGGTGACCACAACCCTATGAGCAACCCCAACATCCAAAGCAACTACACAACCTCCTCCTTTCCCAGATTCCACATACAGCCCGTTTTGGAATCGGCCAGTCCTCAAGCCTTGAGATCCCACATTGTTCGCTTGGCAGGCATGTATATCAGAAGACTCGTCCTGCCTTTGAATGGTATCATGCTCTCATCAATTGAAATTTCCTCTGATGGAGCATAATGTCTTTGCCAAGGAGGTACAAGAAGTTCAAAAAGGGTTGAACTTTGTGAGCTGTCCCATTACCACCTCTCCTCTCTGCTATTTCCGCAGCATACCTGTTTGTTTCAGTAACAAACAATTGAATAACTTCATCTGTGATGAAGAGACGAAACAAATTTGCCTCAGAAATATCATTCGGGACACTGACAGGATTGCTGAGAGAATCCTACTCTGGAAGCCGATCATGATTGCAGACATCTGAAACTGCAAAATCATCGATATCTGAATCGCTATCGTTACTCAGTTCCTCCTCGCCTAAATCAGTCCTTTCCAACTCTGCCACAACATTCTCAATCTCTTCATGACCCTAAAAACTCTTCATCAGAGTCTGAATCGAAGAACACCTCCAGCAAGAATTGTTCACCACTGGTGTCCATGTTGAAACTTCATTCAAAAACTCTGACAAAGTTTGAAAATTCACGGTAAACAGACCACATGGAATATGGCGATCATACAAGATGGACAAGGAAGTTTACACTTACAGCCCGTTGCATTATGGGATTGCTTCATTCCGATTCTTTTCAACCAATCTGATACAAGCCAACTGATCACACTACTCCTCAATAGGTGTATGAGTGCGCCTGCGGCTGTATCGGCACTTTCGTGCACCAGTGCGCTGACGGTGTTAAAGGTGCTCCAACAGCATGCTGTTAAAATGACGCCGTTATGGACCTACGAATGTGTTGTGCACTGTACGAGAGTGGCCAGTATATGTGGATTCGTCGAAGGTTACATGAATATTCATCACATGCCTTTGTCACTTGGCTTCTGATGATCATTGCATGGCAACTGGAATATGGTCAAGCTATAAGATATTTCAACACTGAAGGAAATGGCTTGCGTAGTAGAAATTCTGTAATGATAATGCAAAAAGACATCCCACAAATCAAGTTTCCCTGAGAAAATCCAGAAAATGTGAGTACTCAAATCTATTCTTTTTTTTTTTTTTGCTGTCCCAACCTCTGCGCCACCTCAGAGGCAGTGCACCCACGCTGCTCATTCTGACACCCCGTCCACATCCACAGCCCGGCCGGCCCCGCCGCAGCCCCGGCACCGGCAATCCACAGGGAGCAGTCAATGTCAAGTCGTCGAGAGGCACCCCACCAGAGGAGACACTACACTGCTGCCGAGTCACTTCGGTGGTGTTCAGTGGCGCCTGTTCTGATCTAACATACGCAGGACACCACCTACTAAGCCCCCTACTGACGACAATAATTGCTTAGTCGCGGAGCTGGCATGAGTGAGCTCTTCCCCCGGAGGGCGCCACCACATCCGTCCAATGACAGCCCCCATGGACTCGCTGATACCGGTGACCCCGACGGAACCAAATCAAGGCCACAGACGTGGAGAAGACACTGAAACTGAGGTCACCATGAAGCAGGGCACGAAGGGCCACAGAATTTGAGACTTTTTTTTTTTTTCAATGTTGACTGATGAGAATGAGGATGATTAAGATGATGCTACAGATTTCCATTTCGGTCTGAGACTACATGACAGGGCTGTACTCTACGCTTCATTTCATAATATATCCCGGCGTCAACCAGGCCCGAGAGATACAGTGTTGGTCAGGAAATTTGAGCAACTCTCTCAGAAACGCATCCATTAAGTGGATGAAACTCGACTGTGTGGTCCCATTCTTCCCAACTGAGTCCGCAGCAAACTCAACTCTGGGTAAGAGCCGATCGGGGCAGAAAAACCCACATGACTCTGATGGGATTCGAACCCACGACCTCCCAGCCGGGAGTCCGCGACGCTAACCACTTCGCCACGGCGGCTGGTACTCAAATCTATTCTTGTTAGTTGATAAATAACATTCGAACACAAATCTGAATAAACAGCACAACTTGTAAAAATTTTCTGAACTTTACTATAAGCACCTCTTTGTCGATCTACTTCTGTCTCTTTGTGTATTTATGTGTGTAGGCAAATGAGTGTGTGCGTGTTTGTTTCAACATATTTTCAAGTAATTTTAAATGGTGACCCGCTAAATATTTTTATGACCCCCTGAAACATTGGAAAACGTGTTTTTCACACCAAGTGCATGGAAACAATTATCACTTTATTTTCATGTGTGTGTGTGTGTGTGTGTGTGTGTGTGTGTGTGTGTTAGCGTGAATGTTAGTTAGTTATTAGTTAGTTAGTTAGTTAGTGTGTGTGTGTGTGTGTGTGTGTGTGTGTGTGTGTTTGTGTGTTTGTGTGTGTGTGTGTGTGTGTGTGAGTGTGTTAGTGTTATTGTGTGTGTGTGTGTGTGTGTGTGTGTGTGTGTGTGTGTGTGTGTATGTGTGTGCGCGCACGTGTGTGCATAAAAAACAACTCACTTGTGTTCAGGAACTTGGATTCTGTTCTCCATATTGAAGAAATGACGGTTTATTTGCTTCATCTTCATCATCCCAAGAAATCTGAAACACAAAGAAATGATCAGCAAGAATTGCAGATTTCAACATTTCATTGCAGGCTTATTGAATTCTAACACTACCTAAGAGTCCTTGAATTTTAACACAACACACTGCAAAGCCTGGCCAAGACTGATAAGTACTTTCTCCATAAAAATCTGTGCTTGCTTCTACATCTGTATTTTCACAAGGTTTCTCTGAAATGAAAAAATTTTTTTTTTTAAAAGAGTAATAAAATAAAGTTCTTTGACAGCAGCCACAGAGCTCTATCGAGTTTTGTTAATAAAAAGAAACAGTATTTCAAAGATCAAGAAAAAAGTGTGGAATAAGGCAGCCAACTTTCTTCAAATTCTCTATATGTGTTGTTCAAAAAAGATACATATTTTTCTGATTCTAATCTGTTTCTAAGAAATGTTATGAACAACTCGCTACATTAGAGCCACACCAGATTACCTCCAAATTTTGGGTTTTGGGTTTTTTGGTGCATTGTGTGTCTTTTCATGGTCTTATCAAGAGCTCCAAACCTGGTGATGTGATGTTGCATAATAGCAGAGATAAAGCGAAAAAACACTTGTGGCAGAGAGCAAGATTACCTATGTGTTTGGAGCAACAGCGGAACACCCGGCTTTAACCAACTGTGCTGAGAAAGAGGATATGTTAAGGAAAGGAAGGGAGGGTAGGCTACCTCTGTACACCTGGCTGATACTCTTCCCTGCTGTGAAAGATAAGGGCAGCAGGAGGAAAAACGTCTGCCTTCCTCATTACACTGATTTATGGCCTGCTCTGCCATGTGGGAGGGGAGAGGCTAGGAGGTCAGATAAAGAGTGCGCTACACCAGGCTTACCACTGGAAGTCTGGTTTGCTCCAAATTATGAAGAGCCCTGCGATGCAGTTTTCAAAGCAAGGAATGACTATTTTTTGTAAATGTGTGTTTTTATGTTTTCTGTTGAATACTATTTGATGCTGCTAACAGCACTTTATACATTACAACTTGAACTTGAACCATTGTGAGTTATGTGACTATAGAAGTACTCGTGTGACTTCTGCCATTGTTTAAAAACTTCAAGTGGGCATTTCTCAAATCTGCCATTTTGGAGATGAACCGGTGTGCCTCTGAAGTAGCGAACTGGACATTTGGGTGTACATTTTGCAATATAGTCTTGTATATATAAAATTTAGCCAGAAGCAGAATAAAATCTAGAGGCTTGTCTGTTGTAATATTTTGTTTTACTCTGAACAAAACCAATTCTTTATCAATTTGAAGGTAATCACATTGTGGACATTTTTCTTTAAGCAAATGCTCAAAACAAGGTCCAAAATCTGTTGACAATAGCACATTCATACAACATGTGTGAAATGCATTGCCCATCCATATTACAAAAGTTGCAAATAGGGGAATCAGTAATTTTAATCCTGAACAAATATCTCTGAGTGGGGAGTAGTCTATGTAATAGTCTGGTTTGAAACCATCTGAGCTGTACATCTTTAGTAGTTTTATAATAATATGAAAAAAATCTGTTTCCAGCTAAGATTTTCAAACAAGTTGTTCCATTTTTTGACTGCTGTTGGAATAGCATCGTTTCCATTTAAAATGGTCTGCACATGTTTATTGCCCTTATAAATAAAGGACCATGTCATCGAGTCTAAAGTTTTGTATCTGTTGGTTAGAACTACATTCAACTCTTGACAATATGTTCGGATTGCGTCGACAATACCTTCATACAATATAAAACTGGTTCTAATACCTGGGTACTTAAGCAGAAATCGGTTATATGTCATAAACTGACCATTATCATTAATTATATTTTTTACATAGAAAATGTCATAGTCACACCATTCTCGCACATAAACTACCCTCCGTCCCTGTATAATATTAATGTTGTAATGAATACATTCAGACATGGATTCATGCACAGAAGACACACAACATTTTGTACATAGTTTTTTGTAATGCTTTACAACATCCTTCCAGAATGGATTTTCAACATTTTCAATAATAATATTAGCATATTCGGCTCCAAAATGTTTTAAATGTCCTAACCTAGGAAACATATTAAGGGTAAATTGTAACGTCTTGTAGCCATGGCTTTTGGCTAAAAGAAGAACTAAGCTACGATAAGGTACAATATAACATGCTATGTACCCAGTGAATTTTCCAAAATACCACGACACAGAGCAGCAAGCCCCAACAGCATGGCGGGCTCTTCAATCGACAGTCAGCCTGCATTATTCACAAACTTTCAAAACTTGTGACTCACTTAATACTCTATAAAATGATTAAACGAGACAAAACAAAAAGAAAACAGACTGACTCAGAAAAGAAGTTTCTTTGTCATGTCCAACTACAGCAACGATCAAGGGAAAATTTACCAAGAGAATGAGATGTGGAAGATGACTGATTTTCTTGTCACTGTTGCCGTTAACCCAGAACAAAGAAATTCCAGCATCACAACTCTTCAAAGTCCTACACTGATCTGAGTCCAATGTGTCCCCATAAATTATCTCCAAGGACTGTTTTCACAGTTACACATCTACTTACCTCCTCCAGATGATATTCATGAGCTGAATAGTGGATGGGGTTACGTCGACCACCTGACATGTGAATTTGATGGTGATTTTGATCTGGCGATTTTCTTCTCTTGTGAAGGAATGCACGACGGTCTCCTGGATTCAAACCAAAAAAAATACAATTATGGAAGAGGGAGAAAGAGGACAATTTCAAACCCAATGTAAACATGTTTTTGAAGGAGCTGAACTATAGATATAAAATAGAGAAACATATGTCCTTGATGGAGATGAATCATGCTACCTACCAAGAAAAATGGTCACCATATATTAAACTACTAGAGGACTAATGGTCATATTATGTACAATATATATACATGTGTATGTATGTATGTGTGAATGTATGTTCAAAATAAGTGCTGTATACTTTTTTTTTGTTTACTATTTAAAGTCATCCGTGACCTTGGAGCCTCGAGAAAATAATTGTAAATTAAAGTGTGTCTGTACAATCTGATTTCTTCGAATGCCATACTTCGATGGAGTCGATGATTTAAGTAATACGTTTTATAACCATGCATAATGTTTGTGTACATTATTCGTTATGTGTGCCCATTTAAAAGAAGAAAATTCTAGATTAGGGTAAAAACCCTACGGTAGCAAGTTAGTCGTTACTGTATAATTATTTGATAGTTGGCATTAGAGTTCTAATTCAAATGACATGCAGTTTTTTGTTTTTTGTTTTGTTTTTGTTTTGTTTTTTGGGGGGGGGGGGGGCATGGAGGGGATATTTTTTGTTGTTTTCGTGTGATGTGATCTTTGTAACTGTTTGAAATGAAATAAAAGAGCTCTTTCAAAACAAAACAAAACAAAACACAAAACAAAAAAAGAAGAAGAAAACTTATTCGTCGTTATCCTGTGAAATTAGTACTTTAACCTTCTTACTATAGGATTTGTTTTAGTTCCGACAACGCGCTGTTAAGTTCATTGTTGTTGTTGCTGTTGTTGTTGTTGCTGTTGTTGTTGTTTATTAATTAATACATGTTTTCCTTGTGCTACTGAAAAAAAAAAAAAGAAGAAAAAAAAAAGACGACAATTTCACTTTTTCTTCTGAAACATTTTACCATTTTTCCAGCAATGCCAATAACCTTAGAAGCACAAAATACGACACAATCATGATTGGAAGCTTTTCTGTCAAACAACAACTTGAATGATGACTCACACCTAACAGCAGTAGTCAGCTATTTCATTTAAAAGTTTGAATCTTTCAAAAGTTATGCCACATTGAAGACAATGTTATTCTAATTCAAGAATACTTTTCTCCTCCCCCCTACCCACTTTTTTTTCCTTTTCTTTAAAAAAAAAAAATACTGTTCATGTAGGTGTAGGGCAGTTTAAAAAATAACATAGTTGAGGAACATTATCTCTGGACTTTCATGAGATGAAACACTTAAGGTGGCACTATGTGTACTTTTGGGACTAATTTTGAAGGAAGAAGTGAAATGAGCCCACACAGTCTGAGGAAAATTGCGGCTGGGCTGCTAACTTATATACTTTTCGTGTGGCTTTAACATGACATGAACTGTGCAAGGGTTCAACGTCACAAAACGAAAATACTTGATTTTGAACAAAATAAAGCTCATCGTTTCCTAACCTGCATGACTCTGTTTTGTGGTTGGATGGCATACTAAATCTGTCCTTTTGATTTTTTGCAAGTACACACCCAACTGATTGACTTCCAGTGACACTGCCAACTTCAATTTCCTGACACAATGCACGATGTTCGATTCCACCGACATCTTTTTCTTTAGCTGATCCATTTGTTTATGACACTGGCATCTAGCTAGTCCTCCACTTCTTTTATCAGTTTAAAACGCTGGCATCAACTAAAGACACAAAGTTTTTACACAGTGTTTTGAAAGCTACAGATCACTGTGGACGCAAAGTCCACGCGACAACCAGTCACTCCTCTTCCAATCGTAACAGGAAACGGATCATTTGCAGATTGGATCCCCCCCTGTTGCGTAGCAAGAATGGCCAGTCTACAGTTTCATCATAGGTTCCAACGGGCTTCCGATGATCCAGTGATAATTCTTATGAACAAATGAGCATCTCTGGCGCATAAACTTCCAATCTGACGCACTGGAATTCAGGCCAGTGCATCACAAAAATGTCCCAAAATGTACCGTGATGCACTGATTTTCTCCTGTACACATTACAACTCTGAGCAGTGCATCACGCAAAAAGGGCTTTCGTCTTATCCGCCACGATTAGAAGTTAAAAACGTAAATTTCTGCGACGTTTAAGAACGTTCTGAATCAATGAACACTTCAGCTTGCGACCTCTTCTCTACCAACAAGGGCCATCAAAATAGACTATGCCTATTCAGTCTATGATTGGACCACAAGATCATGTGATTCAGCTAAGTGGGAAAAGCATGGAAAACTGTAGGAATTTCAGCTTTTCAGAATCAAAATCTGACAATTCAGCTGTGGCTCATGGGTGATAATCCAGCGAATGGAACAAAAGTTGAACAATCTATGCAACATGGCCATTTCGGATAATTAAAAGGGCTCCGCTCTGGAGGTACGAATGTGTTGCTCACAGAGCAAGAATGGCCAGTCTACAGTTTCATCGCAAGTTCCAACGGGCTTCCAATGATCACTACATGGCAACTGGAATTTGGTCATACCATACAATATTTCAACATTGAAGAAAATGGCTCGCATAGTGGAAATTCTACGATGATAATCGAAGAGGACATCCCACAAATCAAGTTTCACTGTTAAAATCCTGATAGTGTAGGTGCTAACACTTTAAAAACAAATAAACACAAATATATATATAGATAATATTTAGCACTGTCTAGAATGTTTTATTAACTTTATCATAAACACCTCTTTTCTAATGTATTTCTATCTCTATTATAAACCTTTTCTAATGCATTTCTATCCCTTTCTCTGTGCAGTTGTGTGTGTGTGTGTGTGTGTGTGTGTGTGTGTGTGTGTGTGTGTGTGTGTGTGTGTGTGTTGTGTGTTGTGTGTGTTCCTACGTTTCTAGCATTTATTAAGGGGTGCCCCCTAATCGGAGCGAGTTTTTGTACCGAGTTGACCCCTTATGTTTGGAAATAATTAACTCTGTGTCATTGCTGGGGGTTTGGGAAATGGGGTTTTCCCAATTTAAAATATTAACACTTAAGGAAATGGGTCCATAGTGGAATTCTGTGTGATATTAGGAGGACATCCACAAACAAATTTCACTGTTAAAATCCCGTGTGTAGGTGCTCCCTGTTGTTGGGAAAACTCTAAAACAAGGAACGGGAAAATGAATAGTATATTTTTCATGTCTAGAATGTTTTATTAACGTTTTTGTAAAAAACCCCCTTTTCTATTTTATTTTTTCTCCATTATAAACTTTTTTCTAAAATACTTTGAAGTATTTAGAAAAAAGTGTGTCTTCTATCTCTTTCCTGTGCATTTATTTGTGAGCCCGTGGAGCACGCTCATGTGGTGCGTGCAGTGGCGTGTGCGTGTGTGTTCGTTGTTTTTAACGTCTATACTAACAGTGTGTCTTTTATAGATGTGTGTTTGTGTGTTGGGGGTTGGGTGTGGGGTTTTTGGGTGTTTGATGCGAACGTTGGTGTTGTTTGGGCGTTTTAGGTTTTTTAATGCAATTGGCTAGTAAACAAAAAACAAACAAAAAAATATCCTTTTGAAAACAAAACTTTAAAGAAAATAAAATAAGCAACAACCCCCAAAATGGGGAAAAATAACTAGATTTAAGTAAAGGCAATTGGGCTTTATTTGTCCTGAAAACTTCAAAAATGTTTTTTTTCGTTAGAGTGACGTTTTAAAGCTCAAAGACTGCATCGCGGTTCGTGTTCAAACCAAAAGGTAAATAGGGTTTCATTCTATCGCACAAAAAAGTAGATGGAACGGAGTGATTTGCTGGCCACAAATACAAGTCACATGTTTACAGAATTTGGTTTTAAAGGCATTAACCCTAAATCTAAAAATCAAACTTTTTAAAAATCCACTCTTGGTAGAGATTCTTGACACCTGTTTTATTGTCTGATATCTTGTTAAATAATATCCCATTTTTGTCTTTGGTGCCTTTTCCCTTATGTAAGATAGAGTTCCAGGATACGTCTTTTAAAAGACTATAACTCTCATGTAAGGATAAAGGAATGCATATCTTTGTTAAATTAGTTTCAGTGATAGCAGCCTTTTTGGCTAATGGTCTACCCTTTCATTCGCAGATAATCCACAGTGAGATGGAACCCAACAAAAATCGACCTAAGAACCATGTAAATGCAAAAAATGAATTATGTGGTAGACTTCTGATATGAGTTCTGCTCTCACACTTGTACTCGAAATTTTAGAGCTTGTAGGACTGATTTTGAATCAACACAAAGTAGTATTTGAAATGCAGGAAATCGAAAATCAAGAAGAAAGTTTAATGCCACAATAATGGCAACAATTCTGCAGTAAATATGGAAATATTCTTACCAAGGTGGTAACCTTTCTCTATTTTTAAGGATGGAATTAAGAATGCTGAACCAGACAAATGATTGTCTAGTACAGAACCATCTGTATAGATTTTTAAGGTGATTTATATAAGTTTCATTCATATGTGACTTAACACACATTGGCAGCAAGGGTCCATCACTTTTTGTTAAACATGTATTGTCCATGTCATAATTTGCTCAAAGTTCCCAGTCCGGGATAGTGCTAAAAGACACCGAGGAGCTACGTTTTGAGGTGCAGTGCCTGCTTTTGTAAATAAGTCAGCTGTGTATGAGGCTATCGATTTTAGAGACTCAATTTTTTGTGCCCTTTTAGGAAAATTTATTTCTGATTTTAATTCGGTTTCACTGGTATTAAGATTTTGTAAGGTATGACTTCTTAAAATATATTTTCCAGATGCAAGTTTCATATTTTCTTCAAAAGGAAATATTCTGATCTCCACATAAGTTCTTAAAGTTGATGTATGAACCGGGACACCAAGAGCTATCTTGTAAGCTTTACTATCGATACTCTGCAACTTTTTAATTAAATATTTTGGGCTGAAAAAATGTCTCCTGGGCATAGGATAATTTTGATCGTACAAGCGCAGTAGCTAAATGTGTTAATACTTCACTGTCTTTATCCCATGATTGTTGACTCACCATTTTAAAGAAATTTAAAGTTTTCTTAGCTTTTGTTAGAATGTTTGTATGTGATAATTCAAGCTCAATTTAGAAGTTAAATTTACTAATTTACTCTGTGTGTGTGTGTGTGTGTGTGTGTGTGTGTGTGTGTGTGTGTGTGTGTGTGTGTGTGTGTGTTATGTGTGTGAGTTCACTATTTCCTAACAGTTATTAATGGTAACCCCATAAATATTTTTGAGACACCCTGAAAATTTGGAACCGAGTTTTTCATACCGAGTCTGACCCCCAAATTTTTTGGAAATAATTATCACTGATGAAGGAAGATTTATTACTATCGATATGCAAAACGCATTGTTTGATTTGCTTTAAACAAAACAAACAAAACTGTTCAAGCTCTTTTGTCCGGTTTGTGACACTGCTAATCTCTCATTCGTCTTGGGTGGCATTTTTCCCACTGCTGATTGCATGATACAATGGACAAAGCATATATCATACAAACATTTCCAATGAAACAATGGGACTCTCCTATTTTCTTCAAGTTCAAGGCCTGATCCTCCCATATTTCAATTCTAAATCATTCAAAGCTGATCATCACATCTCAGCACAACCTGTACTTGTGTGACAGGCACAAGTTTGCTACCAACGCTCAAAAAGACTTGAGTAAGAGACACAGGAACTGATTCCCACTTTGACATGTGTAAAACTGACAGATACTGAACATCCTGGTGCATGAGCTTGATATGCAATGCGCCATTGACAACTTTCATGCAAAAATGTAGCAGGCGTGCCGGCGATCTAAAGCTCTGTTTCATCCTTTGCCCATATACACATCCAGCCAGTTCAGTCAGCTAACTGATCCATTTACATCACTTATGCATGACCAGCCAGATCCAGCAGCAGCAAAAAGGAACCTTGTTGGCAATTGAGTACACCACCCTCTTTGTCAGTAATGGCCAACATGTAAGCCTGTCTGCTAATGGTCACCTCTGATAATGCTCAGACACTCAGCGAATGCTTCTACTGGATTCTGTCGCCCAGTCAATTCTACCGACACTTGACTTACATTCAAAGGATACTTTATCTTGAATTGGTGCAAGTAAAATGCTTGATATCAGATCACCCAGGTAGGAGAAAGCAGTTACGAGGGTCATGGGTCATGGCACAAGCCTTTCGTTCATGCCCAGCCACATGGAGGGTTAGAATCATGGCAGTGTGTTGGTTTTCATCTCAGTTCCATCTATACATGGGGTTTGGCTAGCTTTCTGGTTAACTCTGAGCTGTTCTCATAGCAGAGGTGTCAAACAGTGTTTCAACAGTTATGTCAGAGGGTTAGACAAAAGGTTACATGAATTTTAATCACTAGCAACCTGGCTGGGTTACCCATGCAGTCAATACACACAAATGACAAAATTCAAGGCCAAACTTGATCACCTAACTGCACCGCCAGTCTTCTCTCTCTCTCTTTTAAATGTTCCAACAGATTCAAAGGAGTAAGGCCATTTAGAAACCTTACACAACCCCTTTCTGCCATAAATTTGTTGCCTTTCCGATACCAAAGCACTCTTCTGTGTGAAAGTTAAGAAATTTGATTTCAATGCAGGCAGCTTCTGAGGGGCAAAACAGAGGCCTGAGAGGAGACAGTCATGTTGGTGGTCAGCCTGCTTCCTCGCATCTAAATTTCAGAATTGGGCAAAGTGTGTGTGTGTGTGTGTGTGTGTGTGTGTGTGTGTGTGTGTGTGTGTGTGTGTGTGTGTGTGTGTGTGTGTGTACGTGTGTGTGTGGTGTGTGTGTACGTGTGTGCACGCACATTGGTTTATGAAAAGGAAACAATTGTTGGCAAATAATTTTTTTTACCATTTGGGGAGAAAAACAAAAGGTCAAAAGTGTTGGGAGGCGGGAGGAGGGAAAGGGAGGTAAAAGGACAATGTGCATGCATGCACATGCACAAAGCGCATTTTGTGATACCCTCAGACCGCGTGCACATACATACACCAATGCAGAAAGAGTATCAGGTGGGCTGCCTTGAACGGCTTTTTCTCCCTGGGCACAGGCAGAGGAAACTGCCTGAAATTTTTGAAAAATCTCACGCCACAATATAGGTTTGTGCTGAAAATCAGCATCATTTCAACACTGTTGGCAAATTGGCAACTCCTCAATCGCTATTCATGCCCTTTGCTCTGAGAACAGTTCACAGACAACAAAAAGTAGGCCAACTGACAACTTGTGTCAACAGAACAATCATAAAAACTCGGGGAATTCCGTTTTGTCCTCCGCAAGTCTCACTGATTCAGGACATGCTTCTGCCATGCCCCCCCTTCCCCCTGCCACAAGGTAAACAGATCATTAGCTAGCTGCCTTAAGTGTATAGGAAAACTCCCGTCAGTTTGTTTAGCAATTGTGCAACAAAATTCCAATACACTGAATATTGCCAAGGCATCTGATGACACCAAAGCAGCTATGTGCAAGATACCTATTGAGACAGTCAACAGGGGATACATGGGCCACCCCACAAGTTCTTGGATGGCAAAAGATGGAAGTACACTGGCATTTCTTACCTAGCCCATCTTTTCAAAGTATCCTCCATCAGCGTGTATGCACTTTTACATCCTTCTGAACCACGAATCCATCACCCTAGCCCACTCCGACTTAGGTATACCAGAAATCAAGCCCTCGGCAAACGCTCGGGCATCTTCAGGGCTCTCAAAAGGCTTTCCTTTCAGTTGCTTTTTTCAAACAAGGGAACAAAAAGAAGTCACAAGTGGCTAGGTCAGGAGAATACCGAGGATGAGTGACGAGCTGCACGCTGTTCTCTTGCAAGAAGTCTAAAGTTACAGCTGCCGTGTGGGTGCTGGCGTTGTGGTGGAGGAGAAGGTGGCGGATACCGGTCGTGGTCGCCGTGCACTCCAAGCCTCGAACACTTTTGGCAGGCAGGGTGTTGATGTACCATTCAGCGTTCACTGTCTTTCCAGAAGCGGTACAGTAGTCACATGGCCGGATCTTGCGAAGAAAACTGCAATCATTTGCTTTGTGCAGCTTCTTGATCTCTTAAATTTCACAGGTTTCCCCTGGAAACAGCCAAACTGACGACTGCTGCTTTGTTTCGGGGTCATACTGGTAAACATAGGTTTCGTCACCTGTGACGATATTGGAGACCCTATCTGATCTTCCTCCGTCAAATGTTTGCAGCATAAACTGGGACCATTCAACCCTAGCCCTCATCTGCTCCCCAGTCAGCTGGTGGGGCACCCAATGGCGCAACGCTTCCATACAGAGAGATTGTGCTGAAGAATGCGGTCTAAGCTTCCTGATGAAAGGTTTAGAGTATCCTTGAGTTCATCCTCCGTGATTCGAGGATTTTCTGTAATCATGACCTTCACTGTGCTCACGTTCCCATCGGTAGTAACTGAAACTGGACGTCCACAACGGTCACGATCTTCCAACGACATTGTACCAAACTGAAATTCTATGAACCACCTATGGACTGTGGATAATGATGGAGCCTTGTCGCCAAAACAGTTTGTCAAACTTATAAAACTTTCCTTGAAAGACTTCCTTTGAAGATAGTCATGGCACGAAAATCTCTCCAAGACAGGCTCTCTGCACACTTTGAAAACCGTCCCCCTTGCCATCCATTTTGCTGTCTAGAACAAATTTGGCTCTGACGATTTTTATCATTTTTTGTGTCATAGCTATTATGACATCGCTTGTGATGATGATATAAAAATTGAAATTATGACATCAGGGGTTTCTGCGCATCCAAGAACATATGGGGTGGCCCTCGTACACCAAAATGACTATAGCCACATCAACAGCTGTATGATCGTCTCATAAATTACACACACACACATGCACACACACACACACGAAAGGTGAAGATTCTTACGTCATCTGGCAGTCTATGTGGCAGAAACAGAATCATCCCGTCAAACGCCTTTACTGGACCAACAATGTTATCATGGGTGTACAGCAAAGCTTTTCTCAACTTTGTACTTTCGCATGGCGGCATGTAATCCACATGGTACTGGTAGATTGTCCACTGCCTTGGTGTCCTCATCTTGAAGAAATTGCCTCTCAAGGTCAGAGCTGTCCCTTTTGTCCCTTGAACAGAAAGAGACAAAACAATCACATACTTTAAACCAATTTCCTTAACTCATTGCCGCCTCGTCGATCATCTGGCCGACGACGGGTTGAGTGCTTCGCACAGACACGTTGCCGGCCAGGTGATCGACGATCTACTCGAATTTTCGCATGCAGCTGTGCGGTCTAAGGGAAACAATCGTGGTATCTACAGAAAGCTGAGGATCTCCTCTATTAGGTGGTACTCTCCCTTGGTATATTATCTTACGTTTGATTCTACTTTTTCGCTCATATTATGGGATAGGTGGAGATAACTCTGGCTGCCCGTGTTCATCATTGTTGTCGGCACCGACGCTGTCAGCGAGTTGTAGCGAACAGAAACATCGTATTTCAAGAAGTAATTGAAAGAATAATGGAAGAATGATCAAAGGAAGAACTAGAACTGTTTTCCGAACTTGTGGAAACTTTTCCGAACTGTTTCCGAACTTGCCGAATCGGACAGAGAGGATATGAGTGACGATGGTGAGTTGCACGTACAAATGATGATGAAATTTTCGCATTTTTTCTTCAAGTATGTGACAGCAGCTCTCTGTTTGAGGTTTAGACCATGCACACAGCTGTGTGTGTGGAAGATACATTGTTTTTATGTGTCTGCTACACATTGTGTTGACTACAGTTATGATCATATTGATTTTTCATACATACTTACGTCGAGAAAAATTTTTTGCTCATAGCTGTTTGCCTGCACTTTTCAAACCAGTGGCGAGTGAAGTGTGTACTGAACACAGGACTGTACTATTTTTTTTCTAAAAGAAATGTCTTAAATAAATGTTAGCGAACCGCCCAGAGAACGTGGACAAACGAGTCACAGACAAAACACAACGCGTTTCGACCTCTTAGGTCTTCGTCAGGTGATATATAAACGAATAAAACAACGAAAATTCACTTAGCTTTGATCGCTTCAGATCGTTGTTTTATTCGTTTATATATCACCTGACGAAGACCTAAGAGGTCGAAAACGCGTTGTGTTTTGTCTTGTGACTCGTTTGTCCACGTTCTCTGGGCGGTTCGCTACATTTATTTAAGATTTGTTTAGATTTTCCGCCTGCAGTCGTCTCGCTTTGCAACTAGATCTAAAAGAACATGATTTGAAGTTTTCAAAAAGATAATATTTCTTGTTGTATTCGGTTTGGTTCTGTCTGTATATTTTTTTGTAAAAATACCGAAAATAGTGCGTCTCAGCATGTCACGGTTGTGGCAGAAAGTTACGTCTGCAATGAGTTAACAAACCTTTTCACTACCAAATTCTCATTTAAAAAACATGCAATACACTAAAAAATCAAACCACCGGATTACTTTTCTGTAGTGCTAAACCAGGGTATTAATTTAAAAAGAAACAGAGAGAAGAATCATATCAGTGAAGTATTCCCTAGCAGTATATGTGTTCCAGAACTTTCATTAACATGCATCTATGTGGGTTTTGATCATCTAACGAACATTTGAGCATTGTTCAGCTCCTACTTCCATTTACATTAAGATGGGATATAATAAAGTTGGCCATTTCCAATACCCCAAACCAACTCCATTCCTCTATTTTTTCCCCCTCATGCAGTGTGTGGAAACAGTGTGCATGTGTGTGTGTGGGCGCGCGCACGCGTGGTGGTGGCCAAAAGGCAGGTACGCGTGATAATGTTGCTTACAGTCCAGCCAACCACAAAGGGCCGTATCAGGGCTGTCACAAGATTAAGATAAGATAAGATATGTTGCTTATAGCCCAGCCGACCGCAAAGGGCCACATCAGGGCTGTCCCACGTTAAAATCAACTCACCAGTCATTTAAAAAAAAAAAAAAAAAAAAACTTTCACACATCTCATTAAATGACATCGTCTAGAAACGCACCAGAAATTGCATTAAAAATCTTTCTTCCGTAAACTCTTAAATCAGATGAAAAAATGTTATCTCTCTCAAAAACTCAAGGATCACGTCAGGTGGGACATACCTGAACAGGATCCTTCATGGACTCCGCTGTAAAATGTTTGTGTCTACATCGTGCAAGTCCCAACACTCTAAAAGAACATGTTTCATTGTGAGTGGCGCATGACATGAATACACCACGGAGCTTCTTCACTCTTTAAAATGTAAGAATGGGTAAAATACGAATGGCCGGTGTGCAGCCGGCACAGAACCGTTTCTTCTTTACGACCCTCCCGACGTAGATGGGAGGAAGTCCTTAAGGTTTGGACGGATCTGAAAGAGTTTGTTATTCGTCTGTGTGTTCCAATCCTCCTGCCAGAGGTCTCTCACATAATCGTTAATTTTGGGTTTCACATCTGAGCAGGGGATATATGTGTTGGACAGTTTCTCTCTTGTGGCGTTCTTGGCTAAACGATCAACCATTTCGTTCCCGCCGATGCCAACATGACCAGGAACCCAAGCAAGAGTAATGCTGTAACCGTCGCCTTCAACTTACTAAAAGTTCAAAAAAAGGTAAAAGTTCTGGATGCTGAAGGTTGCGGCCAGCTATGGCCTCCAAAGCTGACAGCGAATCCGACAGAACCAGAAAGTCCCTCTTTGAAGAATGTGAGATTATCTTCAAAGCCAAAACCAGAGCAGTAAGTTCAGCAGAATAGACAGAAAGCATCTGAATGAATATGTTCCAACAGTATCTGAGAAGGAGCCCCAGGGCAATAGGCTGCACAGGCCACTCCATCTCAGACTTGGAACCGTCAGTAAAAACTTTTGACAGGATGGGAATTTCAAACAGAGCTCAGCATACAATGCCTTGTACGCCAGAGAGCTGGTAGACTCTTTTCGAAAAGCTGCAAGATCAAAACGAATCTCTGGTGTGAGAAGGTCCACGGTGGTGATCCGGAAACTTGGAAAAATCAGATACTACACCTAGGTCTAGACCTGCATTCCGCACGTGAGGCTGCATACGAAGACACAAACGGCGGAATACATTTAGGGTTGTTTTCAAACTTACTTTGGAACGGAGGGTCAAAGACACAGTCATAGGCAGGGTTTTCTGGTTCGAGAATAGTCTGATGTAATAATTCAGTTTCAGTCTGCGGTTGGACAGTGAAGGTTCACCCGCCTCTGCGTACAGGCTGTAGAAGGGGTGGTGCGGAACGCTCCAAGACAGAGACAAAGCCCTGATGGTGGATAGGGTCCAAGAGTTTGAGGTAAGAAGATCGTGCGGAGCCATACACAGCACAACCGTAGTCCAGTTTGGAACGGACCAGGGCTCTGTAGAGGTGCAACAAGTTTTCTTATCAGCGCCCCAGTCGGTGTGCGCTACGACCCGCAGAATATTCAGTGCTTTCTGGCAAGCAGTTTTGAGGTTTTTAATATGGCTGAGAAAAGTTAAGTTTTTGGTCAAAAATGACTCCCAGAAATTTGGCCTCTTTAACAGCTGGATGGGAGATTTCCCTACTTGAAGTTCAGGATCTGGAAAAAACTGACGGAAATTATGGAAGTGAATACACTGCGTCTTTGTTGGAGAAAAGGTGAAACCGTTTTTCATCTGCCCACCGATGGATTTTATCTACGCAAAGCTGGAGCCTGCGCTGGACACTCGGGGTACAGGCTTCCAGTTGCGTAGACAGCAAAATCATCCACAAACAATGAGCAGTCTGAACCCTGCTGAACCGATTTCACAATGTTGTTGATTTTAATACAAAAGAGGGCAGGAGACAGTATGCTCCCCTGTGGAACACCCAACTCCTGCTCGTGGACATCAGAGAGAGTGGTGCCAACCGGACCTGAAACTGTCGTTCTGCCAAAAAATTTTGAATAAAAAGCGGAAGATGACTCGAAAACCAGATCGTGGAGATCATGAAGTATCCCCGACTTCCAGGTGGTATCGTAGCCCTTCTCCAAGTTGAAGAAAATTGCCACTGCATGCTGTTTGTTCAGAAAAGCGTTCCGAAGTGTAGATTCTAGACGAATCAATGGTCACGGTTAGTCCGATGTTTGCGGAAACCACACTGTTCTTTCGCCAAAAGGCCATCGGTTTCGAGTTTCCACATGAGCCTAGCATTGACCATTTTCTCATCAATTTGCAGACACAGCTGGTCAAAGCTATGGGACGGTAGTTTGATGGATTGAAGATCTTTTCCAGGTTTGGGGATGGGAATTAATGAGGGCTTTCCGCCAAGAGGGTGGAAAGAAAACTGTAGTCCACACATGGTTGTATACCTGTAGCAGTATGTTCAGACCTTCTTGCGGAAGATGTTTCAACAGTTGATAATGAATGTCATCCATACCTGGAGAGGAATCGCTGCAAGAAAGTAAGGCAGATTTCAGCTCGTTTAACGTGAAAGGAAGATTGTAGTCTTCCATGTTGTCGGACGAAAGTTGCAGGGTGACTTTTCTTTTAGGGCTTTGATTTTGACAAAAGTGGCTGATTTGTTAGAAGAGGAGGAATTCTTTTCAATGGTTGAAGCAAGCAGATTAGCAACTGCTTTCTTCTCCGTTATTAAAGAATCCGAAAACTTGAGATGGTTCACAGTGGGACAGGTGTTCTTCCCTTTGATTTTCCTAATGATGTTCCACACTTTCTTCTTGGAAGTTTTTGATGTCAGCCTGGAGCAGAAACTTCTCCAGGACCGACGTTTATGATTTTAAAGTGTGTCTTGATTTAGCACGGAGTTTTTGATGGGCTCGAGCGTTGGGACCGAAGGTCGTTGGTATACCTGACGCTGAGCCCGTTTTCTAACTTTGGAAATTTGTTGGCAGTCTGAATCAAACCAGGGTGTCTTTGGCATTTGAAGTTTATCGGAAGGACACTGGAATACAAGCTTTAGCACACTTGATCATAGTGTTAGTCAGTGATTCTGCAGGGTCCGGATCTGAAGAAAATCAGTGTCCTGGAATTCCGCAGAAATAGTGGCTGCAAATAGATCCCAGTTTGCTTTCTTATTATTTAGATGTTGAGAGACAGAGACGTGTTCAGTTATTACGGGCTGTAGAAGGACAGGGAAATGGTCACTTCCGTGCAGATCGTCATGGACAGACACTCATAGTCCAGGACCAGCGAGGGGTCACAAACCGACAAAATCTAAACACGAAAGTGAACCTGTGGAAGAGTGGAGGTAAGTTGCAGATCCGTCGTTCAGACACACAAATCTAAATCCGAGAGGACATCCTCAAGTAGCAGACCTCTGGATGACGTTAGCGACACTACCCAAGAGGATTGTGACCGTTTAAAGTCACCCAACAGCAAAAAGGTCGAGGAAGTTCTCTTATCAGACTGACAAGGTCCTGACGACAAACCGGGACAGAAGGAGGTAGATAAGAGACAGTCTTGTGGAGAGTGACTCTCGCAGTACAGCCTGAAGCGAGGTAGACAGAGCGACAGGACTATACAGCAAAGTTTTGTGTAGGAGAAGGGCAACACCGCCCGACAGTCCCAACATGGATGGTTGTGCAGGTTTTGAAAGAATATTAAAGCCAGAAAGAGTAAAGGTCTTCTGGCTTTGAATTTGAGTTTCTGAGAGCCACGACGGAAGGTTTTATAGACTGACACAGAAGCTGCAGTCCTCAAGTTGGAATTTAATCCACGGATATTCCAATGGAATATTGTACTATCATGGTGCAGGGCGAAAAGGAGAGAAATCAGGTCATCTCCTCTTCAACGCTCCGCTTCTAATGGAGCGAATTTATTAGTTAGTTTCACTGGACTGTGTTGGTCTTTGGACCCGCTGGCAGACTTGCCCGCAGGTGACAAAGGCCTGGAGTTTGGAGATGGTGGAGGTCTGGATTTGGGAGATGGTGGAGGTTTTTTTCTCATCTCCACCATCTCCACACTGGGTGGAACTCCTTTGCCCGCACGGGCACTGGATAGGAGAGTTCGAGGCGGAATTGCTGGTTTTTAATCTGCCCAGCAGCAGATGTTGTAGACTGCTGGGCAGTCTGAGGGGGGTGGTGGATTTTTTGCTCCACCAGGGGCAGTTACTTTGGGTTGGAAGGTGGTGGACCTGCTTCCCAGAGCTGACAATTCTACCTTGCAATGTCTTGGAAAACGTTAAAGTCATCAGTATGGCAGCAGACTGACGAGTGTGAACTGTTGGAACTGTCTTTACGGCCGAAGCATATGAAGCTGTTGGAGTCTGACTGCCACAACCAGCTTGCGGGCTTCAAAAAGGAGATCTTCTTTTCTGTTTTTATTCGTTGAATGGTGGATTCCTGAATCCAAAGAGGACAGTTTCTTGAAGAGGAGGGATGGTCGCCACCGCAGTTAGCACAATGTGCCGGATCTTTGCACGGCCCATCATGGGTTGCCTTGCAGCAAACACCGCACACCTCCTGCCCAGAACAGCGGTCTCTGACATGGCCAAACCTCTGGCATCTGAAACAACTCAACGGGGACGGCACATACAGCTGAACACGAACATTAGGTAACCGACTTTGATGACCGAGGCAGCACAGGGTTGCAGAACGTCAGAAAGAGGGTGTTGGTGTCCACTCTTTCTGACCCTTTTTTACTGTCACCCTGCGCACCTCCGTCACACCTGGACGCCAGTTCCGTTTGATCTCCGCCTCTGAGACACCTGACAGATCTCTGCAGCGAATCACACCTTTTGACGAATTTAATGTTTATGGGAGTCACCTGATCTCCTGTCCACATAATTTTGTTGCTCTCACAGCTGTTCAGATTGCTTTTTGATCGACATTGAATCAGAAACGAGCCATTCCTCAACCTTTTGACGGACTGAGGGTCACTGCTAGACCTTGAAGCCCTTCTGATAGCAAAAGGGCTCAGAGCTGAAAGGGGTCTTTCCTGCTCCGTCCCTTCCATCACGAGCCAGGAAGCCCAGAAACCTGTCTTCTGTTCTAACCTCTGTATCGGAATCACTATCGTTGAAAATTCCCTGAAATAGGGGATGCTGCCTTCTCTTCCTTTTGGGGGGGATATTTTTGAAAAGCCATGTTTAGTTTATTATATTTCATCCCTCCTTACCACCACCTTGGAGTCCAACTAAGGGGCCGGGCCAAGAAACCATGTCTTGATCCCCTTCCAGGCTTCGGGAGAGAGGGACATACGACAAACAGAAGCAACCAACCCTATCCCCCCTGATCATGCTCAACTCCCGGGGACAGAGAGCTGAGCACTGCAGGGGTTCACATGGCCAGCAGGGGAACTGCTTGTCTTGACCAGCCCAAGAAGGGGAGCCGATTAGTACACCCGGGCCAAAGTGTACTCCCTGTCTAGGAGAGGTCCGAGCCAAAGTGATGTGTTGAGAGCACAGGCCTCCTCAAGCACTGGCCCTCTCAATCACCAGGATCTCATTCCCCTCCGACACAGGTCGCACCGCACGGCAAACACGGCGGATCTTAAGGAGACCACAGAGAGAAAAGGAGTGTGAAAAGAAGACTTGAAGGGGAGACGAAGATAGAAAAGGGCCAAAAAGGAAGGCAGAAAACAAGAAAAGGAGAAAGGCGGGTTACTCTTAGTCAGGATCCTCACCCTTAGCCTATTGACATGGGAATCCCTACCAGGGGCATCAACTCCTTACCACGTTATGCTTAGGCCCAGACAGCATCTTGGCTTTTCGGACCTAGAAGCAGTTTGAAAAAAACCAGCTATCTCCAAGTATTGATGCCCCCGCAGCAAAGCCTAGGGATCACTGGACGCGCAAGCCCTCCGACCACGACAAGGTCGCAACCCCCGGAGGGGGGCTGTCACAACATTCACCTCACAAGTCATATATAAAAATTTACACAATCTTTTAAACACCTAAAATACTGGAAATTTTTGTTAAAGCTCTCTCCTCTGTAAAATCTTAGATGAAAAATGTTAATCTCCCTCACAATTCAAAGATCACATCAGGTGGGACATCTCTGAACAAGGTTTTCAACAAGTCTGCTGTAAAATGTTTACCTCTCACGCCATGCAAGTCTCAACACTCCTACAGAATATGTTTTGATATGACTGGTACATGACATGGAATGCACTACGGAGCTTCTTCGCCTTTTGAAAGGTTAAGAATGGGTGTAAAATGAGAGGCCTGAATGCAAAAGCAAAAGACGTTTTTCTTTTCGGACGCCCCTAGGACATGGTAAAAACACTTTCAGGTTTGGACAGATTTTTGATAGTTTGTTCAAGCCTGGGCTTTGGGTTTCAGATCAGTATGAGAGATAAACAATCTGCTTAACTCTTTGTGGCACTCTTGGCAAGTTGATGAACTCAGTTGCCTCAAAAGCCACATGGCGGGAACCTAAGCAAAATTTACGTTGTATTCATCTGATTTCAGGAAGGCGCACAGTCCCAATAATTTCAGCAGTTGAGGGTGCTTAAGGTAAGGTAAGGTGAAAGTAATCTCTGTCAGAAAGAACCTGTTTCACTGTAGTTAATGTAAGAAAAGGCAGTTACTACCAAGTAGGCATGTGAAAATGAAACTTATTCTGTACACTGACATCAATTGCAGACCTTATCTTCATTAGGCTCACCAAACAGGATTGTGATTATTGGCCAAAGCAACATTTGCATATTCTCACAGCAAAATGACAAAGGAATGATCAGTTTCGGAAAGAAAATCCTGGATCGGACAGAGTAATCAGGACACAGCTTTACTCAAACGAAAGGGGGGGGGGGGGGGGGGAGATTGACAACGACTTTTCGTGACTTCAGGATCTCCAAACATTCAGCAAGGTTGAATTCCCGTTTCCGTCATTTTCGGACGTGTGGTTTCATCCATGATTCTGGAGCCACTGTAGAAGCAATCTTTTGACACAAGACCCTCAGTGTGTGCACTCATGGACACAGGATGGAAATCTTGCCTGTCGTGTCGTCTGCTATGCTGTCTTTTTTAAGAAGAGCATGCATCTTTACAGAGGTGTTGTAACAAAAAAAAAGTATGACATGGACTTTGCTTAAATGTTGCCCTTCAAGCTGATTGGAAACTGCAACTACACAAGAAGCGATGGATTTAACATTTGATTTGACTATGGTAATACACATTACTTAAAATATAATATATAGATTTTTCACTCTTATGCAACCTTTCTTCTCATTAGGTGCCCATCCTAGCAAAATAAACCAGTCCTTTAGACCAACAGCTCGAAAAAAATCTCTGTATTCTACTTTCACACATGGTATTTTACAGGCAATTACTGTTAACCCAATGCCTACCGGATCGACCGCAAGATTTCCCTAATCTGAATACCGGATCAACCGAGATCGACCGCTGAATACTAGGTGAACGACTTTTGCTTTCACTATTGCATATCCCAGAATGCAATCGTGACAGAAGAGTCTTCCGGTACGGAAGTTTCTGGACGCCATTTTGTTTTTTGTTGCATGAGTTTTGGTGGAGTAGTTTCGCTGCTGTGAATTTTCAAAGCTTGGCTTTTTTTCGCGACGATTTTTTGGGAAAATAACGGGTCAAGTAACTTGCAGAATTCATTTTCTGAAGTGATATTGATGAAGTGAGCGCATTTGCGGGCTACACATTTGAAGACATTCTGTCGTCGATCTTGACCTAGTTATAAATAAAGATCGACTGGCGACTGATTTTGAGGCCTGAATCGATAGTGATTTGTGCGATGATAACGATGACGTTGAATAGCCCATTACAGCTGCCCCCACCCCCACCCCCCCAAAACAAGATTTGAAAAACAAAACTTGCTACAGATTCTTTAATTGTTGACTAGTGTGGTTGGCTAGAAGAAGTGAAGCCCCCCCCCCCCCCCCCCCCCAAAATTTCCCTTGTTTTGATAGCCAGGAAACCGGGTCAGTCAGTGGGTGTGTCCCAGGATTTTCCTGTAGGAGCATCACTTTTAGCCTTTTGATTTCAGAAGAATTTTGGCAGACTTTTAACGAGAAACAAATATATTTGCTGCACAAAAGCAAGCAGAAAAGGATGAACATAAACTCTGGCCTAAAATAAAAACTGCCTGTTTATCAAAAAGCGAACAGGAGATGGACAAGAGGTACATCATCACCACAGTATGTGTGTGTGTGTGTGTGTTGGGGGAAGGGGGGGGGGTTTGCTCAGTGCACTTGTGCAAAAGCACATTTTTGCTGAATTCCATCATAATCTAAAGTCCAGTATTCAGTCATCTGTTCTAGTTATTTGTTTTCCCTCAGTATTTAGAAGACAAACTTTTATGATGTATGTGATGCCTTCAGTTTAACAAGTTTGGGTTTTTTCCCCCCTTCACAACAAAAGTTGATTATTTGGTGTGCAGACCATACAGAATGACTTTTTTTGTTCCTGAAGGTTTCAGTACTTTCTTTAGACTTGGAAAATCACTCTGTGCTCCTAATCCATGACATTCTGTGGGTACAGTGAATTTAGGGAAAATTGTTTTAGCACCGAGAACACTGAAGTAGAGTTTGTTTTTATTTTTTTCTTCGTGTACCAGTTCACTATATATGGGAAAAAATGGCCGTTTTGGATGGAGTGATGTCTTTGAATTTTTTCACTACTTTTATAGAATAGATAAGTTAAAAACAAATTTTTTAACGAGGTTTCTTTATGGCAAGTGTGTATGTGCTGCGGAGTTACCTCTTTTGGCAAGGTATTCACATAGTCTTATAGCACAAAGTCATGCGGTAGGCAGAGGGTTAAAATACTATAGCTCTCAGGCAAGCTCATTAGACTCCACATTCTTTAACTTTACCTTTCTTTGGCAGACTGGGATCCCGGAACACAAGCTGAGCGTATCTGTTTTCGCGTCTTTCTTGTGCAGCAGCCTCTGCCCCAGCTTCACCTTGTAATGCTATATTCCCCACTCCTTCTGCCACCTCTTCAGCTCCTTGATCTCCTGGTCGGGAATCCTGTGCTCGGGAAGTGCCTCGACGAACAGCACGACCACTTCCAATAATTCCTGAACCACCACTCGCTCCTTGATCTCCTCCACCAGATGCTGCAGGTGGTTGTGGCCCAGGGCCCCAGGGAGGTGGTGGTCCACCAGATGCTGCAGGTGGTTGTGGCCTAGGGCCCCAGGGAGGTGGTGGTCCACGTGATGCTGCAGGTGGTTGTGGCCCAGGGCCCCAGGGAGGTGGTGGTCCACCAGATGCTGCAGGTGGTTGTGGCCCAGGGCCCCAGGGAGGTGGTGGTCCACCAGATGCTGCAGGTGGTTGTGGTCCAGGGCCCCAGGGAGGTGGTGGCCCACCAGCTGCTGCAGGTGGTTGTGGTCCAGGGCCCCAGGGAGGTGGTGGTCCACCAGCTGCTGCAGGTGGTTGTGGTCCCACCCCACGAGGTGGCCCTGGTTCACCTGGCTGCAAGAGAAGTATGCAAAGTTCAACAAGTTCAATGTCACAAGACATCACAAGAAATCACAGACAAAACTGGAGGCTTATATATCAGTCACTCAAGTCAAACTGAGGATGCTACATTGTCCCATTAGATACTTATCTAGCGCCTATCCTCGGCTACAAACCAAGCCACTTTTTAAGGAAGATCTTTTACAAAATTTCCAGTTTGTTTTTAGGTGTATTTAAAGTGTTGAGTGGATTTTTTTCTTTCCTATATTTTTTCTTTTTTTAAAATGACTAACGAGTCGACCACAACCCAGCGACAGTCCTGATATGGCCCTATGTAGTCGGTTGGGCTTTAAGCAACTTTACACATGACATTACTCCGAGTGCTTTACACTCCACGCTCTCATTTACAATGGGCTGCCAACCTGCACAGAGACGACTGAAAAGCTGCCTGCTGATGCTTCATTCCGTCATTTCTCATGTCATTCAGTCAGCGTCCATTGCTCGATTTGCTTCTTTCTAATTCTATCAATTCTTCACACTGGATGTATGCTATACATGTGTACTGTGTCATCCATACCAACAGCCAAAATGGCAGTCTCTTCAGAAATTTTGTAATAGGATTTACATGCTAGATGTTATGCTTGGCTCACAAACAGAACCTTGGTTTAACAGTCTTATTCTCAAAACATATTTGAAAATTAAAAAACAATTACTGCCAGTACTGGTTCAAGCTTCAATTTTCTCTTTTTTTTTCTTTATATATATATATATATATATTATATATATATATATATATATATATAAATATAAATAAAAGAATCATGGCAAACATCCTCCCAAGAGAGGTTAATCCATTATTCTACGCATAGGTCTACTTCAAATTCTTGCAGGCATACTACAGTTTATCAACAGATGGAACAGGCCAAACCCCACCACCGCTTGAATTTGAATGTGATGCAAGCCCTGTACACAGAAAAGACGACATACTGTCCATATGAAGAATAATACTAACACTTGAATGCACCGATTCCCCCCTCCCTATACACACACCCCCTTCTTCCTTTGTACGACCAACATCATTTTGCTGATGGTTTACCAGGGCCATGCTAGTGAATTTCATGGACTGAAAGAAATGCATCTAACACAGGAAATTACAGTCAGAAGTATGCTAATGTTAAAACAGCGCCAAAAGTGCCTTGTGTTTCTGGCCTTGGCAATGGCTTTTCAATGCGCTTTTGCCCATGTTTGCGATATGGAAATTTTGTGTGTGTGTGTGTGTTTTTTTTGCACACTGTGCAGTTCGCTCGACGTCTGGACCCAACTGTCTAAGGAGTCAACCAGTTCTGGAAGTCTTTCTTTTCTAACCAGCTGTCATTGAACACACTATGTTTTCTCATCTTCGTTCAAGTCTTCTGAACGTTTATTGGAAACAGGAAGTCTTGCAAAGGGAAATAAATCCTGCAGCAGACAACCAGCTGTAATCGTGATGGCGGCGCATTCAACAACTTTGAATTTTTCATTCAAAATTATTCTCCTCCACTGAATATATTTTTCTTTTGAGAACAGTTTTTAATTTTGCTGGCTTGAGAGTAAGAATATGGTCACTATGCTTCATTATCCCCCCCATCCTTTTTTTTTTTTTTTTTTATATTATTTTTATGATCCTACGGAACCACCACGTCCCAAGGCAGCTGGTATGAAGAAGAACCCTTTTCAGATTCCAAAGGTGTAAGACTGAAGGATTTTATATTTTGACTGGGGCTTCTTTTCTGTGTCTCCTTGTATGCATGCGTCACATGAGTGCCATGCCCCCTTTTAAAGTTTTTGATGAATTTTTCACTGCCTGCCTAACTACAACCCATTGTTGAACTGACCAACACGTGGGTGAAACCAGGAAAAAATGAAAAGCAGGAAGGCCGGGGGCCGCTTGTCAGGGATCTGGGGGCAAACTTGAAAAAAAAAATTCATGAAAAACACTCCACTGACAATATTCTTGGGTGGCAATTGCACTCGTGGACACTAACGGTAGAAGGGGAAATCTAACCAAAGACCAACAACTCTTGCTGACTTCAGTGTGCGAAATGTCGGGCTGTGTCAAATTTTTGACAACATGCTGGAAACATTGAAAAAATCGACAAAAGAGTGAGTCTGTGACAAAGTATACAGATGAATCAGGTTTGTAAGTAATCTGTATCAGAACGAACCTATTTCACCGTCATCAATGTAAGATTCGGTGGTTATCCCCCTGAAGAAACCTCTGCTGTGTGGTGCCATGTGAAAACGAAACTTGTTCTGACCACAGACATTGCTCACAGACGCATCTTCATTGGGCTCAACGAACAGTATTGTGACCACTGGCCAAAGCAGCATTTGTGCATTTTCTCAGCAAAATGACAAAGGCATGATCAGTTTGGAAAAGAAAAACCTAGATCAGAATAATCAGGACGCAGTTTTACTGAAACATAGTGAGAATAAAACTGCCCGGACATTTGATGATTTCAAGATCTCCGGACAAACAGCAAGGTGGAATTCTGGCTTCCAGCGTTGCTGAACATGTGGTTTCATCGATGCAAACATGTATGCCAGTGAATAAAGGGCAGAATAAAGACAGTAGAAAACATAAGCTTTTCAAAAAAACTTAGCCATTTAGTTTCACAATGTATATTTTCCTCTCAGTAGAAGACATGCACAAGCAGACAAGGCACAAATACTGAAACACCAAAGACTTAGGAAAAGTTGGGAAAAAATATTGGCTGTGAAAGTAGCAGGAAACATTGCTGCTGATGAAAATGGAAGCGTAACTCACTCCACTCTGACCTCCACTATAGCAGAGGTCCCGTGCACACCTCTTTCTCTCTGACAACCACTATAGCACATCCCACATTAGCACATTTTTAGAGCCAACGTCATGCCCGAGTCTTAAAAATGAATCATGCCATGTGATACCCTTCTTATCAAAGAGAAACCTTTCACTGCAGCGTGGGCCACGGCATGATATGCTGGCATAACACTGAGCTGTTTTTACACCAGTCCAGTCCTGTGTTTGAAGTCAGATCACAATGGCATCTCAACTTTCGACTAGTGGTGCAAGCAGCAGACAAGGAACACGTGTTTACAGCTTACATGAAGCTGTTGAACTTATCCAAAATGAAGGATCAGACCTTGAAGATACTGAACAAGTGTGTGTGTGTGCTTGTGTGTGTGTGTGTGTGTGTGTGTGTGTGTGTGTGTGTACATATATATCATGTGTGCGTGTGTGTGTGTGTGTGTGTGTGTGTGTGTGTGTGTGTGTGTGTGTGTGTATTCTTTTTCAACTTGGTGCTTGTACATATAGACAAATATGCTAACTTGACAACGTCTCGCCTTCTTTTTTATTGATAAGAAGACAGTCAAGTTGAGATTTTGATTATGATCCTATCGTTTACTAAGACTGAGATTATGATCCTGTTGTTTGTTTTAGGTGTCGTGGGTGTCCTGAAGTGGATGGACAAGAAAGCGGCCTATTTGGTCACCACGTATTTACCAGCTGAAATGGGGGAGGTCACCACAAGGACAGGCAGGAAGATGAAGCCCAAAGCAGTCCAGAACTACAGTCAACATGGCTGAAGTGAACCACAGTGACCAACTTATGGGTAACAGCATCAGATTGGTGTTTATTCATTCTGGATACCGTTGAAACTTTCCAGTAGTCATTGTGTACAAACTGCCAGCATTCTGAATGAGATTTGTATAGAAAAAGCCCTTTTTCAAGAGAAGCATAGGTTAAACAGATCTGTTTATACTTCAAACTAACCTCATCATGAAAGATACCCCATCTTCTTCCTGTGACTGATGGACTACTGAAAAAACCAAGAGCTTTGATTTATGTACTTTGATTATACTGGGACACAGTTGTTATTAAGTGTCAAAAATTTCAAGCGTGCACATTCAGCAATTATTTCTTTAATGATTTTTTCCCAATACTAAACAATTACCCAGTCTTGTGAAGAGTGCTGAAAGACAAACTACAAAGTACTCTGTCATATTTGACTGATTTTAGTTCTTTTAGTACAGAAAACTGTCACGTGGTTATTTTTACACTCTAACTGGGTTTCTCAAAGTGATTTATCATGCCTTAGAGAATGTAAATATCTATGTTCAAGACCATCTATCTTATTTTGCACGAAAACCCCCCTTTTCACATACAAATCACGTCCATCTCATGTCAGTTTTGACCAAAATTAACACCTTTTCACAACCAAAATTAACATACAAAAACAGCAAAAATCGACGTAATCGTTACTTTAAAATGGGGGTTTCCGTTGCAAAATAAGATGGGTGCTCGTGAACAAACATATTTACATTCTCTCCAGGGACATAAAAATTAAGGGTTTACAGTACACTCTTCTACTTCTAGCACTATTAATAAATTAGAACAAACAACTGGCTTTTCATCTTGATTAGTTATTTTTACATCCAATGAATTTATAGGCCCCTCAATTAATTCTTTAAATTGACTGTTTCCATCAAACTTATATAACTGATAATCGCAAAACCCCGCCTTAATTGACGGCAGTGCTCGTAGAACAGTAGATGGCTGACCATTAAACAAATTAGTATTTGTTTTTAACTGTTGTAAATGGACATACAACATTGGGTTCACGAGAAAATCGGCCGGTCTACTGCCTACATACTCATAAAGACCGCTTTTTAAGTGCATATGTGTTTTAATATGATATGTTTCACCACTATCATAAAAGCCTAAAATTCGAGCAAGGCTTTTAGGAAAAACGTACTCCCTTTTTTCTTGAAGTTCTGGAAAATTCATAGTAATTATAAGATTTGCCTCATTAATTTTTAACTTAATGCCAAAATTGCTAAATACTTCTCTTAAAGAACAAAAGCTGTAGTAGCCATCGGGTATTTTTAAATGTTTTAATAGATTGCCTTGTTCGTCCTTAACATCCACCCAGTTATTCTTAGCTCTTTCAAATATGTTAATCCATTTACTTTAAAGCCAATTTCTTTAAGGGCAATCCTACAACTCCCGCGCCAATTGGCAATGGGTACGTTATTAACACACGCTCGTTTTGCTTGGTTATATAGATGTACATTTTTTTATAACTATTTTAAAAACTATTTTAAAATGGAACCTTTTAAATATAACGAAAGTGCCACTTACAATGTAGGAGCGTTTATAACCCCAAATCTTTGGACTTCAGCAATTTAACCATTGCCGTAGACGAATCATACGGCTTCCAAGTCAGACTTGTAAACCCACTAACTAGATATTTAAATCCACCAATAAAGAGTGACAGAGTGCCATCAGCAATGGTCATCCCCCCTATGACGTTTTACCAGAATCAGTTAAATTTTGCCATTTACTGTGCAACTACTGGCTGCGGTGTTTCATATTGCAAACCATTTAAACCACCCCAATCTTTTAGTAAGGTCAGTATATAACTTTCATGTTTATTACCAGTACAGACGAATACTAATTGAACTACAAGTGCCCCTCCCTAACGACAACGCGTTCAATCCATTTAAAAAGCCCAATGGACAATAATGCATATGAAAGAATCTGCATGAATTTAACATTAATCTTCAACTGACTTTAGACAAAAGTTAGACCGCAATCATGGGTTAGGCACATTGTATTTGTGGGGTGCAAAAAGAGAATATAATTATGACTACTGGCCTGGCCACCACCTCTTTTCAACCAGACAAACAAGTTCGATTGGGATCCATAGAACAAAAACATCCTAATGCTTGGGCAACATTTATCTTAGATGAAAGTAAAGGCCTAACAATGCCAGGAGTGCAAAGACTCAATGACTCCATACGGACATACGTTTGGTGTCTATTAGGAGCACAAGCACAGACCAAGTCTAGCATAGTAGATCAATCCACAGGCTTTGATGCAGAAAACAATTTCTAGCTAATTTAGAAGATGCTATTAACTCTGCTGTTGATTTGCCTGCTAGCATACAAAGGTATCAAGACGTTCTTGCACATGCTAGGTCAAAGGTTGACTTTGTTGTAGGCCATGGATTATACATGCTGCCCTCTGACCTTAGACTACAGATTGGCATGATACAGAATTATAACAATGAAATCATCATAGCTGGACGATCAAAACATTAGGGCACAATCAAGGTTTAAACACAAGGCCCGCTCCATCCATTTAAAAAAAAGTACCTATCCCTAGAAAGCGATCCAGTATAAGAGCCCCCCAGCCAGAAAGCAGCCCAGAAAGCACGCCACCTGTTGATCTTGCCTCACACTGACAGTCATACTAGCGAAAAGACAGCCCTCGTTGTATTTTTAACTTTTACTGGATTGATCATACTTTATTTCACTAAAAATTAATCCAGCAGCTAGCACTCCTAAGTCCATATAACCAGCAACTTTGCCTATAGTAGACAAAACCCAACTAACAACACTGCCTATTATGCCAGGCAGAGCATCAAGCGCTTTGGCTGCTAACTTCTTTAATAAGTTTGCTAGATGATGCAATTGTTTTCTAATCCAACTTTTACCAGGCTGAGGCGTTGAGGCGCTACTGACCCTGTTGGCGCACCGCCTGTTAAAGCATAAACGAGTGTAGAGATAGCAAACCCAACAGCTGTTAATATACTAACTATTGTAATCCCCTGTTCCTGAACAGA
Organism: Conus ventricosus; assembly: GCA_018398815.1. Classification (NCBI taxonomy): domain Eukaryota; kingdom Metazoa; phylum Mollusca; class Gastropoda; order Neogastropoda; family Conidae; genus Conus; species Conus ventricosus. Next base: position 34,232,700 of record CM031619.1, on the reverse strand, counting down.
GTCCTTATTCTTTCAGCTAGCGTAGTGTTTTCATAAAGTATTCTGTTTATAGTTTTCTCTTATTCTGTTTGTTTGTGATGCTAGCTGTGCTCTGTTAGTAGACAGCACTTCTAACCTGGCCGCCCTTTGTAGCATTAAATCTTGTATTTTCTGCTGTATTCTAGCCTTTTCTTCTGGCCCTAAATTGCTATCGTCTGCATCAGCCAGTTATTTTTTCTTCTTCTATCTCTCTATCCAGCTCACCAAGTTTTGCCAAATTGTTTGTTAGTTCGCCCCTTATTGTCCGCAGAGCAGCATTAAGCCCCAGGATTTCCCGCATAGGCAATGGAGAATCACCAATTGTTTTTTAACTGCGTCTCCTCATTAAAACTCGTTTCAATTTTCTGCTATTAGTTCATCTGCTGTTCGATTTAATCTTGAAGAGGTATGTTTTTGTATTTTAGATTGTGTTGGCAACTCTTGCCCCAAGTTTTGTAAAAGACTAACGCCCCAGGCCTTAAATTGTCAATAAAGTTTATTGCCTTTGGTCAACAGCAGGGAGATCTCTAAGAATGTGCCCTGCTTAAAAACTGGGTTGGGTCCGGTTTTGCAGTAAGCCGCACACTCTTTTCTTTACTGGTTCTTACTACAAATGTTATTTTTATCTGTTTAAAAATCAGAAACCCTTAGTGCTTCTGGCTGCTCTCGCCCCATATGGCTATATAATGATTCAATTTTATCTAGCAATCGTATTTGGCTTAATCCTACTCCTTGGCTGATGCTGCTCTGCCAAGTTCTTCTTGCAATGAGGGACCTAGTTCTTCATCTTCTTCTTCTTCACCAACAGGATCAATTGCGTCAAAATCTTCAGCCATATTTTTTATTTATATTCTTTTTTGTTTATAAAAAATGAACTCATATGGTTGTGACCTCGATCCATACAGAAAGAGAAGGAACCTCATGGCGTAAAAAGGTATAAGGCAGACTGTAATTAGTGTAAATACTCCATCAACAGTTCAGCCTGGACAAGTTTTAATAGTCAAGTTTCCGGATCTTGGCGCTGACGATGTTATAGTGCCAAGCACTGCTAAACTATCATTCAAATAGATATTACATCGACAGATTCTAATGCTACTGTTGTTGCTAATTTGGGCAGGGCAATCGTTAAACATATAGCAATCAAACTGGAGGGCAGAGAAGTCTTTGTACTAAGCGAGGCAGACATTTTTGCCCTCTATTCTGATCTATGGCTGCCTAAAAAAGAAAGAAAAGAGAAAGTTTATCAGGGAATACAAAGCCCAAACGGCCTCAAGCACAGGCTTAAAGCGGGGGGATGCAAAGAATGTGTTAAAGATGAGGCTAGTAGCAGAAGCTTTTGGCAACAGATTCTGCATCCCTCTAGATTTTGAACTGTTAAAGACGCATATTGCCATATTACCAAGGCGCACTAATAGAAAAACTTATTATGAACTGACATTTAATCCTAGCGGTTCTGTTGTTCTGTCTGAAGACCCTTTAGCGAAATACACAGTTAGCTACATTTCTCTTGAGTTTGATGTTGTTACTAACCCCGAACTGGCCAGAACAATCTTAACCCAGTATAAAAATAAAACAGTTATTTATTATGAAAGAGTTATACACTCCATTACAGAAAATAGAAACAGCGAGACACTCTTTGGAACATACATCTAAATCAGTCTCTGAAGTCTTTAAAAGGAATTTTGTTCTTGTTTACTGAAGGAACAACTCTTTTTCAGAGAGAATCAGAAGCGTTTTATAATCCAAAAATTGAGAAGGTTGACTGTGCAATAAATGGTAAGTCTGATCAGTTGTATTCTGGCGCGGACTTTTACTTCACCAACACTTTGATGAAATAAGAAAGTTGTTCGCTGGAGGTAGGCAAAGAGATCCTACAGTTGATCGGGTATGTAAAAAACTTCGCCTTTATGATGTAAGGCTCGAAGACTACTTAATAACGAAATATGGGCTGTGGTTAGATTTTAGATCTACATTTGACAACAGATTGTTTGGAAGTGGAGAAAGTGTAGGGCAAGATGGTTAAAAATAAATATTCACAAGAAAGCAGACGGCAACGCCCCAATAAAAATGCATGTTTTTATGGTTTGTGATGCTCAGTTAAACATTGAAGAAAAAAGGCTAAAGACGTGGCTTATTAAAAATGTAGAAGAAATATTCTAATAAAAACAGATGGATAGCTTGAAGTTTCTACCAAAAGATCCGCACTGTTCTCTTATCTGCGGGGATTACTGGGTGTGGGAAAACTGTCTTCGTACTTGATTTGTTACAAACAATATATAGGTTTCATTACAAGCACATTGTTATATTCTGCACAACCATTAAGCACAACAAGTCTTACAAAGAAAGGAAGTTTATTTGGACAGACGAGAATATATTTTAGTTGATCCTAGCGACAAACTGAGCGACTGTTTAGAACATTACTATAGACTATTTGAGGGAACTGAAACACTGTTTATTATTGATGACTGTTCAGCTGACAAGACATTGTTAAAAAAGAAAAGCTCTGTCAAAGCTAGCCTTTAGTGGCCGCCACGCCTTAGTTTCTGTGTGGCTCTTAACTCAAAAATACAATGCTGTCTTAAAAGACTTTAGATCACAGTTAAAATCGGTTGTGATTATTTTACACTAAGGACAAAGATAGTTTTGAAGAATGTTTAAGTGAAAATTATATAATAGGGACAAAGAGGAGCTAAAAAAAATAAAAGAGCAGTTAGAAAAATCTAAGCACGCTAAGCTATGCTTACGGACTGACCCCCCAGTTCAATACGTTTGTTTATTGTAGATTGTTTATTATTGATTGCTTATAACAATTTGTTTTATTATAATTTTAATATTAAAAAGAATGTCTCGAGGACCAGAATCAAAAGCGCAACTAGCTCCTAAATGCGTTGCAGTAGAGCTAAAAGACCTAGCAGACACAACTGAGTTTGATCTGATAGGGGTGATAGGAAATGTTTATGGATTTGAATACACAGATGATGGAGTTTACAAACGAACAGAAATTGAAGACAAAAAACGACAGCAATATCCAAACTAGAACAAATAAGAATCTAGAACAACTGATTACGGCAAATATGAATACAGGCTTTATAGACAGACAATAGCTGGGTCTTGCGTCCTGAAATTAACTGGGATTTTAAAATTTGACTTACGAAGCCCCAATGTATACTTTGATAAAAAACAAAATTTTAGAAAGGCTTTGAATGCAGGTCCCTTTCTTACCAGTCTTGTTCCAGGAACACAACAGAAAAGCAGATTGTATAGATACATATAATAAGCGTGAATATGTGCTGAGCAGAAAGAAGCCCTTAGCTGAAAGTGGGGGATGACACAGTAACCCTAGAATTTATCCCCAAACCCCCAATGCCTAACACTGCTACTTTGATTTTTGTTTTATTAATTACTCCAGGGGAGTCTAATTCTAGTTTGCCAGAACATGTTTAGCAAGGGGAATACAATTATCGTCTGAAAACTTGGATGGCCCTCTTAAGCTTGTTATTGCCATTACCAAAAACGGGGATGAAATAAACACTTTCTCATCATCTGACAAGGTTACTGTGAATGTTGACAAAACCAAACTAACAGTACTCGACTTCATTTTCATTAAGTATGTTGATTTTATGCTTTTTACTCTGTTGATGAAGTGCTACCAGAAGGATTAATAAGAACATTTTTACAAAATTAATTTGATTAAAATGGAGGTTCAACAGTTTAGATTAGAGCAAATAACTGAACTTCAAAAGGAAATAGAAAGCGACTTGGATAAGTATAGGGCTACTAGAAAGAAATATGCTAAAGCTTTAAATACTCTTTCTTATGTAATTACTGGCTCCTCAGCTGTAGCTAGCGTAAGTGCTGGGTCTAGTGTTGCTCTTTTTAGCAACTGGGGCTGGGGCGCCAGTCTCTTTAGCATTAGGGAGTCTTGGTTTAGGTTTAGGCGCCATGTCTATGATTGTAAGTGCTGTTTAAAAAAAATTAACTCCTAAATTACAAACACACTGCCATTGTAGCCCTAGCATCAGCAAAACTTTGTCATTAAGATTAAGAATAAGCAAATCATTACAGGATGAAAACATTACAGACGAAGAATTTCAGAAGCTTATGGCCGATGGTGAGGATTACAGACGACAAAAAATTGAACTAAAAGGAGTGGAGAAAGACTTTTACTTCACGACAGGTAGACAGATGCAATTAAACAGAACATTGAAAAACAAACACATGATCG
>CM031619.1:34128457-34213457 GCA_018398815.1 Conus ventricosus | reverse complement strand
ACAATAAAAAAAATGAGCGATCAGGAGAAGAAGACGTCGCAGGACCCTCCGCAGGAGCAGAATGTACCCCAAGTGAATGTACCGCAAGTGGAAAGTGTGTTACTAAGCCTAAAAATCCTGGGCGTGTTGCGGCTGGCCATAGACTAGTTGAATGCACAGACTGAGAAAAGCAAACCAATCAGCAAAACAAAAATTGTTAGATAGTAATACAACATCACCACCAACAACAACACAATTAACAACAACACAATTAACAACAACACAATCGCAATCAAACAATAAGATGTATCATTATTTATTGGGAGCTGCTGTTGTTAGCGGGTTTTTAGCATACAAATACCTAATACCATACCTAGCAACAAAGCCGCAAGCCCCCACAGTAAAAGAAGAAGAACCAGCTTCTGCAAATAAAGTGCAACCTCCTGCTGTAGATCCATTTTTCTATGGAATAGTTTTTTAATGAACTAGATAAAGTACAAGTTAAGAACTAGATAAGTACAAGTAAGTTAGTTACAGAAAGTACTTTTTAAGTTATTGTACTTAAGTGCAAGTAAATTACAAGTTAAGTGCAAAAAAAAATAAGTTCTTGTTAAGTACTAGTTAGGTTCTTAAGTAAGTTCTTGTTAGGTTCTTAAGTTAAGTACTAGTTAGGTTCTTAAGTAAGTACTAGTCAAGTCAGTCAAGTTAATCTTTTAAAGTTCTCAATGTCCTACAGCATATGAAAACTCAGGATTGACGTAAGTTCTCTTGTTATTGTTATGAGACTAGTGATTTCTTATTAACGCAGTTGTGTTTACTTGATGAAGAGTAGACGCAGATTAACATTTGTGTGATAAAAATACTTTGTTTTCAAAGAGAGCTTGCTTGTAGTTGTCGTGAGTTATATTTTTTTTTAACAACTTCTTTACTTATGCCCTTAGCCTTCTTTATTACAGAAGTCTGGCTAGCAACGCTGTACATCTTTGACCGCAAACCAACATATTCTTTGATAACTGTCCCATTAAGTTCATCCTTCATCTTTCCAATTACTTTCTTGTTTACAGTTGAATGTAAAGGACTGTCTTTGGGATGTCGCATGTGTCGTAGCATCCATCAGCTCCTTTAGCTACTTTCTGTTTCTAAGTCTTTGTAAAAGTCTTCAGTTGGGACGTCTAGAATAAAAGAGTCAGTGTCTGTGTAAAGGACTCTTGCTTCTGGGTAACCGCGGTTTAAAGTATCGTACAGAAATTCTAACATCAATAACTTTGACAACTCTAATACAGTGAAGCCGATAAACACCGGCTTGTCCAACTTAACATCCTTTTTCTTCATCATAATGCCAACCAGGCGTCGTTAAATCTTCTAAAGTCTGATAGTTAGGTTTAGAGACCAGCTTAATTGCTGTTTTTCTTTTGTAACTAATTTCACATCTTTTACGATTGTGTACGTTCTCCATCGTCTTACCAAAACAGCTGTTGTTCATCAGTTTAAAGAAGTCTTTTTCTGAAGCATCAGTGGCTTGGGTTCTAAGATCAGTATTCTTCTTGATGTATGGTCTCATAAAAGGCTCTTGATCACAGATAATTATTCTGTGAACAGCTGTCAGCTTTAATCTGTGTTTTAAGTAAAACTGTAGGAGTCTGTAATGGCACACATATTTAGTTTTATGTCTAAGATAGGCACAAGTTTAGGCGGTTCGATAGGACTCATCTTTTATCTTTCTGCGGCTAGGGGGTAATCGTTGTGGGGATCGTGTAATTCTTTAGGATATTCTAAGTCTACTTCTAAGATTAGTCCTGCTGGATTATCGGGCGTAAGCTGTGAAAGAATACCTAACACAGTATTAACATCATGAGGTCCTTTTATCATTTTAAAGTATTCTCAGTGAAGCGGTTGACTCATGGCCATCCATACAAATTGTTGGCGTCTAAGTACATTAGATAGTTGGATGGTTTAGTGGGATCATAGTCGTCTAAATACTTGTTGTTGGCTTTGCAGTAGGAGGTGTGAGGCCATGCTAATACCTCCCCTCAGCCCATCTTCAATCATCTGAAGTGTGGGTAGATCAGATATTAAGTCAATCTTGATGTTTGTAGACTTCAAGAATGCATCCCAAGAAAGGCTGGGGCAGAGATGTAAAGTGATGAGTCTAGACAGTAATGTTTCATGCATGTAGATCTGTAATTCTGAAAGATGTCTGCCAATAAACACACGTCAGCCAATAAATATTGATCATGATAATTGCCCATTGTTTGCAGTGTAATTCTGTCCAGGCCTTTTGAGCGTATTCATATTCGGAGTCAGTTATGTCTTTGCCTCTAAGACTAGAAAAGAAAGCGCCTTTAGGGGGAAGTGATTCTTCATACAAACCTGTCCCACGAGTTCATGTATTCATAGGGGTAAACACCTTTACGCACCAAAGATGGATCAAAATATTGTTTAGTGATCGGAAAGTCTTGTAGCGATCCCGCTAACTTATCTAAACTAGCCATCAGATGTTGGGCTGAGTCATAAAAGGATAAACAGTCAAAGTAAAAGCCATGTACTTTTCTGAAGACTGTGCAATGCAGGCAACCCTCTTATATTCAGAAGTCACTGCTTGCATGATAAAATGAGAATCGTAGCCTCGTAGGTTATGAAAGAAGATAGGCAGTTTCCATTTTTTGGGTCAACTTAAGTCGAAGATTACAACTGTTGTGCGCGGCCCCTCTGAACTTTCAGTAATGTGATCGTGGTCTCTTACTGTCACGTCTTTACTGTTAGGTGTTAGCTCTAAGCCGCAAATCCAGCAGTGTGTAGATGAGTCATAACGTTCTTGGTCTTCAGGAGTCATAACAATGTCTGAAAGATTTAGTTGTTGGATAACTGATTGCGAAGTTGTTTCATCTGCTCTAAAAATCTGCTAGCTGCATTGGGGCCTCTGTAAATCTCTGGTGTGTGTGTGTGCCCATCTGACCTAACAACAATAAACGCATAAGAACAGATCTGATGGTGGTTAATAAGGTTGTTTTTGTTCTTGCTGTTGTGGCCCATAGTACTGCGGCAAGATGCGATCAAAGTCAGCATAAACCACGTACGGGCTCATCTGCATTTGTGTAAATTTTTAAAACTGACCTTAGACCCAGGTTAGGTGTGAGGAGTTAGTTTCACAGTCTACAAAACTTTACAATAAGTTCTATGACTGGCAGCTGCTTTTATAGTAGAGATTCTGTCCAAACACCTTCTACAAAGTCCTAGTTTAAAAATTGTCTTTTGTTGTATAAGCCATAAGTCTGCTTACTGTTCTGATTAATACATAATGACTCTTTGTACTATCTGCAAACAGGATCAAGTCTACATTTGTTAAGTGAATCGCCTAAAGTAGGAGCACTGGGAGAAAATCCTTAGAGGCACTAGATTGGCTACTACAGACCATGTGTATACGTTTACAGTGATTGGTTTGTTTTGCTCTTCAAACTGAGAATATACTTTCTATACTTACTGGAAAGGTTATGTTATTAAAGTTCAGCTCTTGTTTGTATTGTTCATACTTAGAAACTCTGTTTGCATGATTTTAACAGGATGTAAATGCGCTAAAACACACCACATAAAACACATGCTGTCAGAATTATGTATGTTAAGACTGCTCGTTTTAAACTAACTCTTTTGGGAGAGGAAGGTAGAATTGCCAACTTAGGATAGAACTTTGTTTGTCTCAATCTGATTTCAAGGACTGTCCCTTCAGACCAGCCAGAACCCCTTAACTTAGCCTTCTCACTTGCATGGTTAAAACTGTGAAAGCATGTAGTCAGCCCAGTCAGAATTAAGTCGCGATAGCTAATAACTTCTTTCTGTTTAGTTGAAACCCAGACTTGCATGTTACTATCATCAGGCGTTATATAATCAATCAGAACAGCCACAGCACTTTTACTGGCGGCTCCATCTGAGAAACTACTGGGATTTTACTGATAGCATGTGTCACGCTTTCCTGAACGTTTGTGGGTTAATAATGTCCATGTCTACTTCGCTAAATGTATTGCTTAATTGTTTGTCACTACCAATATTTCTTCCATCGATATAGTTTTCTATCCTCGAATTTACTTGTGGTCGTCATTTTTAAAGCCATAACATTTACGTAAATTAAAAAAAATAAATGTAATAAAAGTAAGTAAAACGCGCTTTTATCTTCACCCAAGTGTTGCAACACTTCAAGACACGTTAACCTTACAATAACACCTGCTAATATTTTAGCTTTTTCTGATCCCTTCAGTCATGTTTCATCACTTTGATTGCTTCGTTAAACAGTTCACTATGATCTTTTATTAATATTGTTTACATCATTCTCAAGCCCAAATTCACTAAAAATCAATGTTTAGTACTTTCATTGTTTCGTCAAATAGTTCATTACAATTCTTTAAATCAGATTCACTGAGTTCGACAGCCATTTTTAAATCTAAAATAAAAAATAAAAAAAATAATTGTAAATGTAAATTCAGCTGTTATTCATAGTCTTTTCTAATCGTAAAACCTAATCTTGATTAAAGCGAATAGCTACTCCTTCAGGGCTGGTAGAAACAGTCAGATTAACATCTTCAGGAGCCAATATTATCAACTAAAATGGCAAGCAGCTTTATAACTGGTTGGGGCCAAGAATCTGGTATTTTACTAACGGCTTCCACTACACTTTCGCATATATCTATGCGCTCAAAAAGATCAGTAATTAATTCTTCAAACCTGCTCTTTAACTCTTCTCTATCAGCCCCCCACCTCCTCTCCTCCTCCCAAATTCTACATATGTTACTAAGCTCTGTAACTACTTCGGGCTTCATTTTTTAAACCAGAATAAAAACAACAATTAAAAAATAATTAAGTCGCAGCATGTGCCTGTAACGCGTTCCGCAATGCACGCTGCCAAACGATCAATAGGCAGCTGAGGTCTATTTGAGTCCGGGTTTTTCCGCTCTCTGGCAGCAGTACTGATTGGTTGGCAGGGCGCATTGCAGATGTCAAGAGTGGTCCTACCAGTTCCACTGACATTCCCTGACACCTCCATCCACTTTAGCACGCTTGACACCTTTCGCCCCAAGTCGCCCCAAGTCACCCCAAAATCACCCCAAGTTCTTAACTTATAGAGAATGTAAATATGCGCGTTCTGATTTATTAATGGTGCTTGAAGTAGAAGAGCGTACTGTAACCATTAGATTTTATGCCCTGGAGAGAATGTAAATATCTTTGTTCACGAGCACCCATCTATTTGCACGGAAACCCCCATTTTAAAGTAACGTTTACGTCGATTTTTGCTGTTTTGTATGTTAATTTGGTTTGTGAAAAGGTGTTAATTTTGGTCAAAACTAGACATGAGATGGACGTGATTTGTATGTAAAAAGGGGGGTTATCGTGCAAATAAGATGGGTGGTCTTGAACATAGATATTTACATTCTCTTGCCTTTTTCACAACAGAGAAAAATTTCACTTTTAATGCCTGCCTAACTACCTAGTAGTTTCACAAAAATTATATGAAGAATAACCTCTCCTCATCTGATTAAAAGAGTATGGTACATGCTACAGCTTTGGAACTTTGGTACTGACCATAATCCATGTGTCCAAATTTCAATGCTTTTGTGTAGAGTATTTTTTCACTGATTTTAGAAAAATGCGTACAACGCCAGCTATACAAGAGGAATGTTGAATTTTATATTGGCCAGTAGGAGGGTGTTAATAATTATGCAGATATTGCATAAAACTACCTACTCTGTATTCCAGCAGTTATTGCCAGCAGTCTCTTTACTTTTATGGCTGGCAGCACATGCTTTTCTTATGTAAAGCACAGACAGTCAACACCTCAGAATATTGGTACTCGTAAGTGACAGGTAGCAGGTGCAAACTCATGACAAGAATGTGTCAAATTAAATACTTTGTTTCTGATTAGTCTATTCCACTGCCACCAAACCTGAAGCAGGCACATAAAAGTTGGAAGAAAATGGCAATGTTAAAAGGCAAATCGGACAGATGATTTTGTGTGCTCCAGTCAAGCAGTGGACAGCGCAATGCAATGGCTTGATATGAGAAGGCATTCTCTACCACGTGACTTTTCAGATATGTTCAGCTAACAGCTCCCTTCCAGCCTCTGTCCCCATCCATCTCCATTTCAAACTATTCTTTGCTTTTGAAAACATTGAAAACGTCAACACGCTTCATTATTCGCCTGCCCCCCATCTTGAAGAAATGACCAGATCTAAGTCAACCCATGATGTATTGGCCCATGATAGTACTGCGAGCATAAAGCCTAGACTGAGCTTTCCTTCGGTGAGTAAGAGTTTGAGAAAGTCGTCCGCTACACCAAGGGGCTGTTAAAAAAAGTATGGTCATCAATACATATAATATATATATATATAGAGAGAGAGAGAGATATTTTACACAGAAAATATTTTTTAGAGCGAGATTTCTTATTTTGATTTACATGAGCATCCTCGCGTCCATGACAAATTCCAGGCTCTTTAACACACTCACTGTCATGGCATTAAAATTTCACATGTTTCAGGCAATGTGTATCCGTTAACTCACTCCATGCCAGGAGTTTTTCCCCTTGCAATCCCTGAATACCCGGGTTTGTATAGGGTAGGAAAAAAAATTCACAAAATTTTAGATGAGACAGACAGACACTTGAAATTGGTGAGTGGATACAATGCATATTAGTCTATATGTGAACAAAAAATGAAGTAACTTACTAACCATCTTGGTGGTGAAAATTGTCTCAAAACTTTCCTATTTTAAGCACTTTTGCACCTATCAGAAAATATATACATAAGTGTTCCTTAGCAGTCAGAAATGTTCTACATCACATTCTAGCACAGCCAGAGTCACTCAAGACACAGAAATATAACATGGAATCAAAAGCAGGTGGTGGAGAATGAAAAATACAAAAAAAAAATGTGTCTTTGTTGGATAAAAAACAAAACAAGTTCACTGTGCACAAAACACTGGTGACAAGGTGACACTGTATCCTGGGCACAGCTTCTCACCAGTGGCAAACCTGGACTGCAAGTGCTGTTGTAGAGACAGGACCCTGAAAAAGAGTCAAGGTCAGAAGATTAAGAAAAAAAGGCTTCTTTCCACCACTTCATGGTCTTCCTATTCAGGGGCATATTAGGCCATGAGCTGATCACTCTCTAACCATGCCATGTAGTCCTGTACTTCTGCTGGTTTTTGCACAATTAAATATCAGTAAAATATGCCTGAAAACACAAACATACAATGCACGCAGAGTTACAAAACATAACATGGTAAGCTGATTCATAAACACACAACACACACTTTCTCTCTCTCTCTCTCTCACTCTCACTCTCCTCTCTCTCTCCTCTCTCTCTCTCCTTCGACACACACACACACACACACACCCCAGAGTAATTCACAAAATACTCAGTTTACAATAAGCACTAACGTCCAATTTGTTTATCCCTCCCTCCTCCCCCTCCACCCCTCGCCCCCCCCACCCCCCCCCCCTTCCCCTCTCTGCCCCCACACTAACAGATGGATCACTCAAAAATACTCCACTTATACATACACACATACCCCACATAGTAGCAAAACCAGCACACACTCCTCTCATACACTCCAACACACTCCTAAACTACTTTTGACTCCATCCTCACAACCTTTCCTACTTATCCCAGAACAACACCACCCCAAATACCACCCACCCCCCACAAGTAAACCCCATACTAACCCAATACTCCCTAACATCAATTGCTTCAACGCCTCCCCCCCCCCCTCCCCCACCCCCCCCCACCCCTCCCCCTCTCCCCTCTCCAATGCCATCACGCACCACGGCATCTGTCTTACCCCTCACACCCAAAGATCCCCCCCACAACAGACACCCAAGCCAAACCTGGCTTGTCAGGTGTTTCAACCTAAACACTGTAGCTGTTTCCATCGCAAAAAACATGCCATAACATTTGCTCAGAAGAGAAACCAACCAACTTAGCGTAAAGTTAAAACTTTCCTACCACTTCGTAATCAATTCAAAAAAATGTTGACCCCAAAAGAGACATTTCTGTCCAACCCTGACGCAGTCGAAAACGCCCCAAAATACGTCCATCTTCCCCCCATTAAGCCGACCAAATCAAACCGCTCTAGTAGTCTTAGGCCCTGCATCGCACTTTCTGTCGCTCTCTACAACCAACATCAGCCCACTTCCACGAGCGACCATCTGTCCACCCCATGTTAGTGTCGAATCCTAATCAGAAAATCGCTGACTTTCTATGACATCGACCCATCACGTCGGATCTAGTTCATGCGTCTTCAATCTAACTAACAATTCACAAGCCCTACTGTGTCAAAGGCTTCGTTGCGATGCCATGTTTTCAATCATGGAGCAGAGCTGACCGATGGTACTCTTTGTTGTTGTCGGCTCACGAGTGAGCCATGCCACACACGCAGCTCAAGTGAATGGAAAGTTGGTAGGGGATAACTAAGGAATACTCTCCCTTCTTGAGTTTCGTATCCGATACGTCACTCGGACAGCGCGAATTTTCAAAATCCAAATCCGCATATGCGGACATTGGTAGTGAACGCTTCGTCGTACGATGTTCACATATGCGGACATTGGTAGCGAGTGAGTTAAATGTTTGTGTCATCGTGTCTATCAGCACACAATGGCCAACTGTTTCCAAAGATGAAATGGGATTTAATGTGCATACACAATCTTTTCTTTCTTTTTTTTTTTTAGATCATCATCCTCATCCTTGGTGTAGTATGGGCACTGCCCCTATTTTCGTTGATCCATCTCTTCAACAAAACTGAACAAGATCAATAAACATTCCGGCAGTGTCCACACTGCCATCTTTGTCATTTCTTCATCAAGAATGCAAAAGAACAGGAATTAGTTGGTTTCTTCCAACAAAATCAGAGACCAGCTCTTGCATCCACCAAGTTTTGGTTGGAAAGAGCCAAGGAATCCAAACCATGCAATTACTTCTTTCCTGTGATGTGAAGAGTGGGATACTCTGGCACCACAACTCAGAAGCTGAAAGCGTGTGACCACATTTGTCAAGGAAAGGGAGCTGCGACATCTCTTGAATAGTTTTCAACTTTCGAACCTGAACAAAGCTGTTGAAAAACAATCATACTTGAACTGAAAAAATGTGTGTCCTGGGGATTATCTGTGTGAAAATCCCTTCATCAAACAGCAAAATCTGTACATAAAGTATCTCCAGTTGTGCATCAGGAGCACTGCTCAGGGACTACACCTGATGTACAGACTTTCTGCTGCATTCCACTGAATCACCCTTGGTTCTTATGAAATGTCATGAGTAAGTCTGCAACTTTGTTTCAGTCTGCAGCAAAAAAAAGTGAAAACATGGAATGATCCTTCAGCTAAACTCATGCAGTTACTTTGTGCACTTTGAATTCTTCACCCATAGTTACTGCAACAACCATGGGGCCTTTGACTTGTAAAATGTTGCTGTTTTGCTGTCAGATAAAACAAAGAACTCCCAGATATCTGAGGTGGGGATGGGGAGGAATGGGTGGAGAGGAGCCCTACAAAAGGAGGATAGACTAGAGCCTTGTCATGAAGTCCGACCAAAGTGAGCTCCACCACATTATCAATTACATCATATCCCGTATTTGTACCTTCGGCCTTTTACATGTTCTGTTTCCGCTGTGAACCCCACCCCTTCCATTTCAAATTCCTCCCCAGGTTCATACACACTGGTTCATATCAGCCTTCAGTATCTGTGTTCATGGTAACAGTCACTGAAGGCGCCATCCCACCCCTTCCATTTCAAATTCCTCCCCAGGTTCATACCCACTGGTTCATATCAGCCTTCAGTATCTGTGTTCATGGTAACTGTCACTGAAGGCGCCACCCCACCCCTTCCATTTCAAATTCCTCCCCAGGTTCATACACACTGGTTCATATCAGCCTTCAGTATCTGTGTTCATGGTTACTGTCACTGAAGGCGCCCTCTGGAGGAGGATGCTCCCTCATGATGGCTTCTCTACTAAACACTCTGCTTATAATCCAATATGATTACAAAGTTTAAAACACTCTTATTATCCAATATGATTACAATGTTTAAAACACTCTTATTATCCATGTTTAAAACACTCTTATTATGCAATATGATTACAATGTTTAAAACACTCTTATTATCCAATATGATTACAATGTTTAAAACACTCTTATTATCCATGTTTAAAACACTCTTATTATCCAATATGATTACAATGTTTAAAACAATCATTAGATGCAAGTTCAACACTCTTACTTGATCACGTGCTCCAGGCCTTGGAGTTTCCTCTTCTCTTTGGGCTCGTCCTCTTCCTCGTTCTCCTCGCCCTCGCCCTCGGCCTCTTGCCCTGCCTCTTGCTTTTGGTTTTTCCTCCATATCAGTACAATTGTTTCCTGCATGCAGAAAAAGGTAAAGGCACAATTTTTCATTAACTTTATCAAAGAGCATTACAGTTATATAAATCTTTAGATGTAACTATCAGACCAAGCCCATAATTAAATTCAACACAAAATTCAACTAGAGAAGCTTTAACTCTAGGCACAACAGATACATACGTCACTTCCAAAAGACAAAAAGAGAAAAGCAAAAGAGGTGTCCCTGATCCTTAACCATCTTCATCCCTCTCCAACTAGTCCTGTTCAAAAATTATCTTGACACAATACCAGCTTGGGAAACTATTTTGAGGAACTTCATTGAGACCTGTAACTCTAGACTTAATTATCACTCGCCTACTGCTTCTGGAAGGGAAGCTACGTTGAGTATTGGCACACACAGTGCTGCAGGCAATTGGACGCTGTCGTCCGCAGGCAACAGATGTGCGAGTATGTGTAGGGTACATGAATGAGGTAAGGTAATGTTGCTTATAGCCCAGCCGACCACAAAGGGCCATATCATATTACCAGCCTATTGTGGAGAAAAGAGAAGTTACATCCCTCCAATTAGTGTTCATAGTAATAATCAAATTTTACTGTCCCTTCCTAAAGGCCTAAGTCTAGTGACCATACATATCTGAAATTTGCCTGCAGCACTGTGCGCACCAATACTCAATGTAACTTCTCCTTCCTCCACAATAGGCTTGTAATAATTTCAATTAAACTGCAACTTCCTCGCGTAGGTCTAGTTTAATTTTCTAATTATAACTCACTTACAAAACTGCATATCAAAGGGTTTACAAAAATGTCTTTGAATGTAACTGACTAGCTAAATCAAATGTTGACTAAAAAACCCCACTGAAACATGTATTAATATTCCACGCTATTAACACATGTCAAAGTGAACGCACAAATAAAAATAATACATGAAATACAAATAACTCAGTATGATGAACATGTACAGCAACAAAAAAATTATCACACACTGAGATTCTCGCAGAGCTGCCAACCTGCTCATGCGGCTTACAGTAGCATTTCACAATTTTCACAGTAGCATTTCCAATTTGACAGTAGCAACTTAATTTTGCGCGCGTTCTAAAAAGAAATCAGGCCTATAACCAGTTTTACGGACCACATTAAAGCTCTTAGTATATCTATAAATGTTATTATACAGAGATGAAGCAGAGGAAGAGGGCAAATTGTAAAAAAAATCTACGTGCTACAGTAAAACCGAAAGCGGAAATGCAGTTCTGACAGACCGATAGAGACGTTACTTAGCGCTGTCCAAACAAAACGAAAGTATCTTCGAATTTTTTTGTTTCGCCATAGCAATTTAATGATCGTAGTAGCGTCGTAGCAAGCATTCTCTTGGCGTAGCAAACTACGGCGATCTCGTAGCAGTTGGCAGCTATGTTCTCGATCTCATTGATCTGGTTGTACTGTTCTGTACTGTACAAGTCATGGTGACTGGGCTGTCTACAGCCCTCTACACCTCTCAGACACTTCTCCAAGACCAGGGACAGCAACCAATTTCCAGGGATACATGCCACCATGTCAGCTATCACAAAAGCTACTCAATCGAAGTGAAAGCTTACTATTAAAACTCTGTACAAATTACAATTCGAACAACTGTGGCCGTCTTCTAGGGCTATTTGTTTGGTAAAAGGAGAAAAATTTTGGAAGACGCCCAAGACGAAACATTTTGTTGCTTTGACAGACTTCCATTCCAAATTTTTCTGCCCATGTTTCACGATCTTTTTGCAAGACTTTGCTGTCAGGAGGCAGTCGTTTGTGAAAAAGCAGACCTGCATTTTCACAGTGTCAAGCAGATCATTTAAATATTACAGTGTCAAGCAGATCATTTAAATATTACAGTGTCAAGCAGATCATTTAAATATTACAGTGTCAAGCTGATCATTTAAATATTACAGTGTCAAGCAGATCATTTAAATATTACAGTGTCAAGCAGATCATTTAAATATTCCAGTGTCAAGCAGATCATTTAAATATTACAGTGTCAAGCAGATCATTTAAATACTATATTGGGAGCCGGAATAGCTCAGTTGGTAGAGCGCCGGACTTGTAATCTTGGTGATCCTGGGGTTGCGGGTTCGAACCTCCGCCGGGGCGTTTCGGTACAGGGGGATTTTTCCCTCGGAGTTAACATTGGTTCTGACTCCATTTCCCATACAGTCCTTCGAATGAGACTATAAACCGAGGTTCCGTGTGTGAACGCACGCATAACATCTTGTACACACGTAAAATCCCATCACCAACTTTCGGAAGAGTAGGCCAGTTCGGCCGTTGGTATGGATGACACGTTACACATAGCATGCACCCTGCGTGAGAAATGGAAAGAATGAAGGAAGTAAGGAAAATGAGTGATCGATATTGAACGATACTGACTGGATGACACGGGAAACGACTGAATGAAGCGCCAGCTGGCAGCTCTTCAGTCGGCACTACCCAGGTAGGCAGCCCGTTGTGTAAACGAGTGTTGATTGTAAAGCGCTTAGAGCTTGGCCTCTAGCCGAGAATAGGCGCTATATAAGTATTCATTATTATTATTATTATATGACAGAGGTAAAGTGGTCCCAGCACAGCACCCTAAATCCACAGCTCTAGACTTTTCTAAATTGCTCATTTTGTGCAACCAGTTTCTTTTTTTTTTTCCTTTTTAAAAAAAATAAATCTTTTTAATCCCTTCAGCAAGATCATCATGAACATGTATATGAACACGTTAAATCATATAATACAATCAAAAATTCCTCTCACATTCAGTCACTGTCTACAACAAACTTTTTTTTTTTTTTAGCTTATGATGTACATGTTAATTCAAATTTGTATCCAGGAATTTGTGCCGTTAATTATGTTATAAACTTCTTATTTGTCTAAGACTGAATAAAGAATTTCATACATCCCAATCAAGTGATCTGTGAGTGAATGAAAGAAAATACAGTTTCAGTATTGTAAATGTATGTTTCATATGCTCCGTCTATGAAGTTTTTTTTTGTTTTTTTTTTATACAGTGGACAAAAAAGACAAGCAGAAATAGAAAACAAACAAACAAAAACAACCCCCCCCACACACACACACACACACATATATATATATATATATATATATATATATATATGAATATAACCAAAGAGCCTAAAATGATTTTAAAAGTGCTCGACCCCTTGGGGAGCAACATTTGTCAATGATGTTAAAAAGGAAGGTTAAAACTCGAGGTTAAAACTCTACAAATTTGTTTCGAGCTTGCTGCGCTGTCATCAGGATGTTTTTGGTTTGCCCACCGCCGATGTTATATAGCGTGTTGGTTCCCGTTTGCGGTTGTTTGCACGTGCGGGTTGGCTGCACGTGTTTTTGGGGGCTTTTAGGTTTTTGTTTTGGGTGTGTTCACTAACAACGATTTCCATTTATGCCTGCAGTTGTTTACTATTTCTGTTTTGGTGTTTAAAGTTGCTAAGTGTGGTTTGCATAGTATTAACCATTTTTCAGTTAAACATAGGTTGCACCTTTTTGAAACATTGCTGTATGGTGATGCTCTTTTTATGATTTTCCAGGATATATTGTAGCTTGTTTTTGCATCTTTAAGTTTCCAGATATATTTGCTCAGTTCTGTTTGGTTTTTATATTTTTCTTTATTGAATGACTGTTTGTGGTTTGCATATCTGGTTTTGAAGTGGTTTTCAGTGATCCCTATGTATGTTTCTTTTTCATTTTCTGATGTTACAGTAGCCTGGTATACAATGTTTTTGTGGAGACATTTATTGTTTAGTGGGCACTGCTCCTTTCTCGTGCAATTGCAAGATTTCCTTTCTTCACCCTTCTTTGCTGTGTTGATTTTCATTTTGTTGGATGCGTCAATCAGGTTTTTGAGGTTGGGCATACATGAGTACGATAGTTTGACAGTGTTTTTGTTAAATATTTTGGACAGTTTGTGCTCTTTTGGAAATGAAGTTGCTAGGATTTTGAAGAATTCTTTCCCTATGTTTGTTTTGAGTTTCCCGTCGTATGGGGGGTTATACCATGTGATTTTTCTTTTCCTATTTTTCTTGCTTTTATTTGTGTTGTTGTCCGGGTTGTATTGTAGTTTGTAATTGTATCCACTTGTTTGTAGTGCCTCCTGGTATTCCACTGCTGCATTGTTGAACACTCTCTCATTGCATGACAGGTTTGATAGTCTCTTGTTTATGCCATGGGGTATGGTCTTTAATACAGATGGTGGATGGTTACTTTTGGTGTGTACATAAAGAGGTGTATCGTTGGGTTTCTTGTATGGTTTATATATATGGTTGTTGAGATCCAGTGTTATGTCTAAGTAGTTCACTAC
This sequence comes from Conus ventricosus, assembly GCA_018398815.1. Lineage (NCBI taxonomy): Eukaryota > Metazoa > Mollusca > Gastropoda > Neogastropoda > Conidae > Conus > Conus ventricosus. The sequence goes on along the minus strand of CM031619.1, from coordinate 34,198,773 downwards.
CTTTTTGTTTGCTTCAATGGTGATCTTTAAGTTGTGGTTTTGGAAGATTTTGCATAGTTCTTTCTTCTTGTTTTCGATGGTTCTTGGGTTGTTTGTTAGTGCAGCAAGGCCATCGTCTCTGTACAGTCCGACTTGTTTTCCGAGTTTTTTCTTGATGTTGGACAGCATGAACAGTCCGACCAGTTCACATGTTTCTGCACCATCATAATATGGAACAAATATTTCAATGGTTGAAAAATTCTCAAAAAGTGTATTCAGTCACAATCCAATAAACACAAAAAGAGACTAACAAAAAGACACACACACACACACACACACACACAAATGTATACCATTGTCATTTGTTAGATTGGTGGGCACACAGAGTGATATTTCAAATGAACATCTACATCCTTAATATACTAGTGTATATGGATGTGTGCTCCAAGTTTCCTATCTGGCTGGAAAACAGCTGACTTAAAAAATCTCAAACTGGTCTTAGAGAAGCCATGGTCCGGGCCGGGGCTATGTAGGACCCAGTGGGGTGCTGGGGTGAGGCCTTGTGGGAGATCCAGGGGGCCAAAGCCCCTGGCCAAAACGGAATCTAAACAGCTTTGGTGATTGTTCTGTGGTCTGTCGTGGTAGGCAAATTATTAGATGTACGAAGCAAAAAAAGAAAAAGAAAACTGAACACACACACACACGCAAATAGTATATGTATGAACGCTCACACACACACACACAAATGCGCATGCACACTTAAGTTTAACAAATTTGTAGAAAACATAACAAAATAAGCAAACAAACAAAAAATAAACAGCAAAAAAAGGAAAAAAGAAAAAGAAAAACCTAAACAAAAAAACCAAAAAAGGTCTTCCACTCATCAGTTATGCATATAAAAACCATTAATCCCATCAAGAAATCCAGACTGCTGTAATTGCAATCCAGTGCTCTATATCAACCTACTTCTTGCAATGCAAGTGTTCAAACAGTGCTATCAAGTACACTATCAGTGGGTTTTCACTCTTTTTTAACGCAACAAAAAAGTAACAATGTACAGTTCCCAGTAAGTTCACTTTCAGGTAACAAGATGAAAACTGCTGACAGAAATTACTGAAGTCTTTTCTGTCCAGTTGTACCCTGCTGAAACATCGCGCCTTAATTTTGTTTTCCTTCAAAACAAAAGCTTCCACATGACCCATAACCAGAGGACATGACATGACATGACATGACTGACTGACTGAATTGTGTTCACCTACATATTTGCCCGCCACTGAAATGTTCAGATTAATGCAAGCGGAAGTGCTGTGATATAGCTCAATGACCGCAGGTGGTTGAATGCTGAACACAGAATCATGGAAACCTGAATTGGAAAAAAAACTGGATGCAGTACAAGACTCAGGTACTAACGTGTCACAATTTTTTTCATCACTTCTTCCCTTGCTCCCTCCCTCCCACCCCCATCCCTTTTTTTTCTGGATGTTCTTAATCGGAAATCCTCAGATCCAAGAAGTGTTCTCCAGCCTGTCCTACATTGACAGCTGATAAGTTGATTAGCCACTGGGGTACATTTCTCTTGATGCTACAGCTCTCACGATCACGTTTGGTCTGCAACTGTAGCTTTGTGTGGGGCCATTATATCAAATGCTTGCTTTTGAAAAATAAAAAATGGCAACGTTCGTCTGAATTTAAAAAACTTTTTTTTAAAATCAAAACTGTAGAAAAGGTCTTGGAGTATTGCAACTAGTTGCATCTAAAAGTAGTCTGAACATAAACCATGATTAGGGCTGTGGTAAGAAAAAGAAGGCCAGCACAACGTTTCAAACATTTTTTTCTATCACTGTTAGGCTAATGTCCCCTGACAACTTTAAAGTGAGGAGGAAAAAAAAAAAGGCATAAGACAATCATCGAATTAATATACCAGATCTCTACCTTAGTTTTGATTTACCAGTCAGTAAAACTAAAAGAAGTCACCACCCTGAATAAACTAAAAGAAGTCACCACCCTGAATAAACTAAAAGAAGTCACCACCCTGAATAAACTAAAATAAGTCACCACCCTGAATAAACTAAAAGAAGTCACCGCCTTGAATTTGCTCCGACTGTATTTTCCACCTTGTAGACAGTCTACGGACTATTTACAACAGTGCGAGACAGAGAGAGTCGGTGAGTGAGTGAATGAGTGAGTGAGTGAGTGTGTGTGTGTCTGTTATTGTGTGTGTGTGTGTGTGTGTGTGTGTGTGTGGAGTGCACAACCTGTTGAACACACAGAAATCATGACACTACCCCTGCAAACTCAGTATTCACAAAGCTTGATTTACTTTCATATCTTTTTCTGACATATTTTTATATCAGAAACATTTTCAAAATAATCTAAACTTTCTAAACAGTTGATCTAAATGAAAGTTAATACTTCACAAGTGGATTTCTTAACCATTTCATTTTCAAATGCTGAATATGAAAAATTTGTCACAAAAAGAACAGTATAGGTTCACTTAAATGATGTGATTTATCCTCAAAATGTTACAACTGAACTTTCCATAATTTCAATGTTCCTACAAATGCAACTGAGAAGACAAGTAACTCAGTTTGGGGCAGGAGGGAGTGGGGGAGAGTACATGCGTAGTTAACATTTGTGTGTGTGTGTGTGTGTGTGTGTGTGTGTGTGTGTGTGTGTGTGTGTGTTGTGTGTGTATGCATGTGTGTGTGTGTGTGTGTGTGTGTGTGTGTGTGTGTGTGTGTGTGTGTACACAGGTAGGTAGGTGGGTGTATGTGTGTGCATGTGCGTGTGCGTGTGTGTGTGTGTGTGTGTGTGTGTGTGTGTGTGTGTGTGTGATGTATGTGCGAGATTCTGCATGCATTGTGTTTGTGTGTCGTTTCCGTAAGTTATACCTGAAAATTGCACTTGCACAACAGATAAACCCGGTTTGAAGAGGGTTGGGGCGTGATGCGACACTGAGAGCCACCACCATCCACGTTTCAACTCCTCACTCTCTCACAGCACTCCCCCACATTCCAGTTAGTGTGACCAGTTTTCTTCATTTTCGACACCAAGTTTCTTCCCTGAGCCCCCTTTTCCCTTTCACTCCCTTCCCTACCTCTGTCTAACTTTGTTCCACAGACAACACAATACGGTGGGATGTTGACAGCAACAATGTGGAGAAGTTTGACATAATTCTAACATAACATGGATCACATGATGCCAACACCAGTCCTCTCCTTCCCCACTCAAGTCTTGTTTCATGGGTATATTTGTCATGATGCTGTCACCTCTATTCTGACAGTTTATTTTGTGAATCCCATGACCTGGTCCAATGTTACAATGCCCCCAGGGGTCTGCGCATGTCATGCAGGGGTAGGCAATGTAACTTCATGCGCCACAGCAAAGGCTGAGAGATTCTCATTTCCGATCTAAACTGTGGTATCACCCTGCATGTGTTAAGATGAGTCTGCCTCCTTTCAGATGATTAACCCCACTTCGCATACCCTCCCTACCCCCGCCTTCCATAATTTGTTTTTGGGGATGTCATGTTCCTCTGACAAGCTGTCAGATTGACACCAGAAACATGATGAGAACCTTAAGCCAATAAAAAGAAAGATTAAACCATGATTTACTGACCTACCATAGGTCATAAGACTGAGCACAGTCAATTTTTTCAGAGTGCAATATTCAACACTGGTGTACGCCATAGAGTGAATGCTCTTCTCCCCTATTCTGAGATCCTGTGTGAAGTTTCAGTGATGGTCTCACAAGTGATTGAAATTGAATCTGGTTTCCAACTGTTGAGAGACTGTGCACTGTTTGTATTTACACCTTATATTGTAACAGGACAACCTTATGTCAATTCTTGGTAAGATTAATGAATACTTTTGATCGTCTGAATGCTTTGTAGTATATGATTAACACATGTACTTGGAGTTAATGTATTCCAGCATCTGATTACACCATCTCTGCTCTGATTGTGGTCAAGTGTTCTTGAAGCATCAACATACTTCTTGTGCTTGCAGTGCATCCCTTCACAGAGCGCTTTCAAAAGCTGAATCAGCACAGTTCAGCTCTTTTCAACATAGCAATCAAGTAACAACTGAATGTATCATTCCTGTCTTGTTCTCTTTCCCGAAACAAGTCAAAACCATTAATCAAAATTGTTCACTTCTGTTGTCTTTGTGCAAACAATCACATCACCACTATCGAGGCAGTGCAACGAAGAGCAGCCTGCTTTGTTAACTTTACAACAAGTACCACTGATACCCGAGTGTTGGTCAGGTCAACGCTAGCTCAACACTGAGTTCTACTGAACTAGTCCCATTTTACTTTGTGTAATACAAAAGTTTTTGGCCCACCGACATAAAAAATTGGTCTATAGCTTAGCCATATTGTGCTGGATTAAATTTTGATGGTGACAAATACTGTCACTGTCAATTAATCAAAGAGAACAGGTTCTTTCAACTTGGGAGTTGGTACTCACTACACAGACTGAAAAAAAATGGCAGTTTTGTTTTGCTTTCAATACTAACTCAGCAGCTTGTGTTTAGTTTTTGTGCGTACAGGTAAGGTAAACTGTCAATAATTATCATCAGATCATAATCAAAACAAAAAGTAAATAGTCCTTAACAAACTATGTCAAAACAAAATTCTAGAGGAGGGATGAGGACTAGCACAAAGGGATCGACTAGGGGAACTGAGAAAAATTGGAGAAATTCTCAAAGAGATGGGGAAAAAACCCTGAAAGTCAAAGTGCAGTGGGAAGAGGGCAACATTCTTAATTTGTATGAAATGTGAGGTGGGAGTAGAAGAAGACCAAATGAGTATTTAGTGTCACAATTGTAAACAGTGGTGTCACAAAGAATGCACGTCACTTACAGACCAGGACTTCAGCTGTCTGAGCAATAACACTGATATAGAAAGGATAGAATGGATCTGTCGAAAATGCTATGCAGGGGAGGGGGGGAAAGAAAACTGGAATGGTAACAAAGATAGACACACTGATCAAAAGGTTGCAGAGAAAAAGGTGACAGAACTGTGGGAAGAGAAGGTTGAGAACGAAAAAAGAGAGTTGAACCTGATTTTTACAAACATTCCAGAGAGTGGTAGTGGGAACAGAGAGGAAAGAGTGAAAGTGGATAAGGAAAATACACAAAAAGTAGTCAAAAAGATCTGTCCTCACTTGAAAGAGGAGACTTTCCTGGAGCCAGTGAGACTTGGAAAGTTCAGCATCGTGACAAAACCCAGACTGCTCAGAGCATAGTGTCAAAACAAGTAAGTCAAAAAACAAAAACAAAAAAGAAGAAATTTTGAGAAAAGCCCACAAAATCAATGTAGGGGTGACAGATCAGAAAAAAAGGGTACACATGAACCCAGATTATATGCCAAATGTGAAACAAAAGAACAAGGAACTAAGGAAAGAACTCCGACAAAGGATTGAGAAGGGACAAAAAGACATCGGAATCAGAGGTGGGAAAACTGAAACCTAGCCCTGGTCATGGTGACCAGGAAGGAAATTGACAATCCAACTACAAGAAAAAAGAGCATGTAAATAGTTTTAAAAAGAATATAGATTGAAAATCTGTACAGGAACTTTCACACACGTTCTTGTATACAAACGCAGATGGACTGTTAAACAAAAAAGATGAATTAACTTGATTTCGCTGATGGAAAAACACATATCACAGTAGTAACAGAAACTATAGCAAAAAAACAGAAAAATGTAAATTTTCTTGAATATATCAATACCAGTTACGAACAATTCTTCAATGAGAATCCCAAAAGGGGTATTTAACTTTATGTGAATGATTCTATAAATGCCAAAGAATACACAAGTTTATGACAGATATTGAAATTATGACTTTGATGAAAGCTTGTGGATTACCTTTTCAAATAAGGATAGATGAAAAAAAAAACTGATTGGAACTATTTACAAAAGTCCAAACACAACAATTGAGAATGAAGAAAATATATGAGTTGTTGAAGCAAATAGGTTACAAAAATTCAACTATGTCTGTATTACTGGTGATTTTAACTTCCCAGACATTGATTGGCAAGGTACTGACTCTGGAGAAAGAGGACAAAGGTTCAGTTGCTTACAAAATGCATTTTGAATCAAAAGGTGAAACATCCAACAAGACAAAGAGATGGACAAAAATCAAATGCACTGGATATAGTACTCGTTAATGATGAAAACATATCAGACATTAACCACTTAGCTCCTATAGGCAAGAGAGTTTCATGAGGTTTTAATGTTCTCTTTGTACTTTGGGGAGGACCACGAGAAAGAAGACTCAAAGCAGTCATATAATTTTAAGAGAGGGAAGTTTATTCAAATGAAAGAACTAAAGAAGATAGACTGGAATAAACTCAATGATCTTAGTGTAGAACAATGCTGGAGGGAAATTATAAGTATTCTAAATCCTAAATAGAAAACAACGTTCCACAAAAAAATTATCAAGAAAAATAAAAAATCAGAAACCAAAGTGGATGAATGCAAAGACAATTAAATTTGTAAAAAAAAAGAAGAAATACAATGTGTACCTGAGGTTCCTAGTCACTAAGCACAGAAAAGATTATCAAAATTACATTAAAGCACATAATAATTGTAACAAAAACAAAAACAAAAAAGCAAAGAAGGAATTTGAAAAGTTATCAAAGGAATGTAAAAATAACCCGAAAGCTTTCTGCAGATAGTACAATCTAAAACAAAGATGAATACAGGAGCGAGTCCTTTAGTAACGTTTCTGGGGTGAACGCCGAGTACCATGTGAAGCTCACGCCATAGCGTGCTGACAAACTGGCGGCCTTGGTCTGAGGTGATGGTGTCTGGACTCCAAAACGTGCAATCCAAGAACGTAGCAGAGCTTTTGCGCAGGTGACGGCCTCGGCATTTGGGGAGGGGAATGACCTCAGGCCATCGGGTGAATCTGTCCACAATAGTGAGCAGGTAGCTGTTGCCTTCTGAAGGGGGAGGGGGCCCGACCAGGTCAACGTGTATGTCGCCGAAACGTCTGTCAGGAGGTTCAAAGGGAGACAAAGGAGCCTTGGTGTGACGTCCAATTTTGCTTGCCTGGCATGAATGGCAGGTGCGTACCATGTTTCTCACGTCCTTTTTGAGGCCTGGCCGGGACGTAACGAGCGGAAATGGCACGGATGGTAGGATTAGAACCAGGGTGGCAAAGGTTGTGAAAAGTGTCAAAGACCGTCTTTGTCCATGAAGGTGGGACCACTGGACGTGGGCGGCTGGTGGAAAAATCACACAGGATTTGGACCCCATCCAGAGAGACATCCCGTAGTTCGAGGGATCCAGGGTTAGCACGCAGGTCGTTGATCTTGGGTCAGTGACCTGGGCCGCAGCTAGCTGTGCAAGATCTACTGCAGGAACTGGTGAAGTGCAAGCGATCAGTGGCTCTGGGTCTGAAATCGCGGGTCTGTGTCTGTAACAGGGGCCCTGGAGAGAGTATCAGGTACAATGTTCTCCGACCCACTGATGTACCTGATGTCTGTAGTAAACTCAGCGATATAAGAAAGCTGTCGTTCTTGGCGTGGAGATCTGTCGGTGTCACTAGTGAGAGCATGAGTCAGCGGCTTGTGATCCGTGTATACGGAGAATGTGTTGCCTTCCAAAAAGTAGCGGAAATGTTTGATGGCGCTGTGCATGGCCAGCAACTCGCGATCAAAAGTGGAGTAGCGCCGCTGAGTAGGTGACAGTTTCCTGGAAAAGAAAGCGATGGGTCTCCAAATGTCCTCATGTCGTTGTGACAGCTCTGCTCCGATAGCAGAATCCGATGCATCACAGAAAGCTTCGTCTCAGCCTGAGGATCTGGGTGATGAGCATGACAGCCGAAGCCAAAGCAGACTTCGCCTCCTGAAAAGCCGAGTGACATTCAGCTGTCCAGATGAGTTTCTTAGATTTTCCTTTTGTTGCCTCAGTGAGTGGTAAAAGGCGTTTGGCGATTCCAGGCAGAAATCTGTGATAAAATTCATCATCCCGAGAAATCGCTCAAGTGCTTTCTTGTCTGCGGGCGTTGGCATATCTGCAATCGCACGAACTTTGTCTGGTAGAGGCTGAATTCCAGCTGCTGAGATCATATGTCCCAGGAAATTCAAGGATGAGTGACCAAAGATGCATTTCTTGATGTTGACAACCAGACCGTTCAGAGTCAGTAAACTGAAACAGTGCGCAGGTCTGTCTCGTTGTGCTCTGGAGTTATACTTGCCACCAAGATATCATCCAGGTAAACAAAACAGCAATCAACGCCTTGCAGGATTCCATCCATGAGCCGTTGGAAAGCTTGAGCTGCATTCTTCAAGCCAAAGGCATTTTCAAGAACTCGTACAGGCCAAAAGGAGTTATCACTGCAGTTTTGGGTATATCTTCTGGGGCAACAGGTATCTGATTGTAACCACGCACCAAGTCAATCTTGGAGAAGACTGTTTTTCCATGAAGATGTGCATTGAGGTCTTGAATGTGGGGCAGGGGGTAGCGGTCATCTCTGGTCATTTTCATTGAGCCTGCGATAGTCACCACAAGGGCGCCAGCCACCACTACTCTTCTTGACCATGTGTAAGGGTGAAGACCCTGGAGAACGGGAGCGGCGAACAATACCGAGTTGCTCCATCTCATCAAATTCTGCTTTAGCCGCGGGGAACTTTTCCTGATCAAGGCGACGAGCTCGTGCATGCACTGGGGGGCCCGTGGTTGGAATGTGATGAACAACACCGTGTTTGTTGTCTTGAAAGATGGAACTAACAGTTCAGGAAACTCCTCCACAATTGCTTCGTACCTGGAGTGGATTCTGTGTATGCGTGGAGTTTGTGAGCGAGTGAGTTGAGCATGAATCACAAATCTGCCATCAAGGGAGACCAGTCTTCTGTTAGTGAGGTCTATTGGGCCAGTTGATGAGAGGGGAAGAAATCTGCACCAAGAATGGGTTGAGTGACATCAGCGATCCAAAACTTTTGGGTGAAGTTGCCGTCTTTGCCAAATCCTAGCAGAATGTCTCGCTTTCCATAGGTAGGGGGTAGCTGAACCATTGGCAGCCACGAGCTAGGTCCACGAGATTTTTTGCGATCCTGTAGCGTCGCTGGAAAAACGACTCTTCTGCCCCAGTGTCGACAAGGAAAGACCGTCCAGAAAGAAGATCAGCCACTGTAATGGTACCAGTGTTGCTTGTGTGGGCTCGAGTGTCTATGGTATCAGCAGCGTTTGAACTGACTGCAAAAGTCCGTGATGTTGAGCCTTCATGTCTGTTCTGGAGTTGTGGTTTCCTCTGAGTTTGTGATGGAGCCATTAGCACAAGGCCTACCATTCACCGTGGTCTCACAGCGCCTAGCCATGCCACCAAACTTGAATGATATTTACACAGGGTAAATGAAGGGGTGGTCATCTGTGTTTGATTGATTGTGTGCCGGTTCTTTGGTTTGAAATCTCGATTTAAGGCATTCAACTCAGCAGCAGATGAATTGTGAATGTTTGTGTATGGACACCACTGCATTTGCTGTTCGTCTCTATCCCCGAGAGCAGGGTCAGCTTGTTGACAAGTTGCTGCCACAGAAGCTGGTGCTGGCAAATCCACTTCGAGAATACGATCTGCATGTTTTTGCAAGAGTGGGCAAGATCAACCTCAGGAGTCTGTGCTAATATACGACGAACTTCAGGAGGAAGCTGGTTAAGAAAAGGGCACGAAACAGGGTCTGGGGTTCAGAGTTGAGTGAACGCATGTATTGAAGTAGCTCTGTAGGACGTCTATCCCCTAAAACCATGCATATTCAACAGTGCAGTGTCTTTTTGAAACTGTGTTGCCTCGTATGCATCTAAAAGTGCTGCTTTGAGGGCCTTGTATTTCTCAGTAGCCGGGGGGTGTTCAATTACTGCTTGGACACGCCCGGAAGTAGCGAGTCTAAAGTTGAACCACATGATGGAATTTGGTAAGGTCATTTGTAATGGGCGGTGTGTGAGTGGCAAAGGAAGCTTCCAGGCGTAAAAAACCATGCACTGGCATTAGTTGTCCAAAAAGGTAGGGCTTGGAAAGCAACAGCGGCCACTGTAGGGGGTGGAGGGACTGCTTGTGCTGCATTTAGCGAGCGTTTGTTGACGAATGGCGTCAGCAAGTTGCTGGATAGCTTCTGACGTAGGCTCCATACTACGAGTGGTCGTAGCGTCTTCTTCTTTTTTCATAAGAAAGATGGAAGAGCTTGGTCACTCATAAGAGCTTCTACTCACGTCGGGGTCACCAATGATGCGACCCCAAACTTCGTATGATACAGTTTCATTTGTTTAATGAACAACTGTCTGCTTTGCAGCCCATGGGGTCAACTCAACTGAATTTTACAACCACTTCCGGGTCAAAATAATATATCAAACTAAAACCGAAACTCCACCAAAATACTATGTGAACGCACAAAGCATAAGACGTTATAACAATAAGAATGCTACATAACTATAGAAGTGACAAAATTTAGAAAACAGATCGTGTTAAGGCAGATATTTTGAATGCATTTTTGAACTAGTGTATTCAAAAGGTAAGATATCAATAATATGCCTACTCTAAGTCCAGCTTCAAGGTAAAATGGTATAATTTGGAAAAAGTAGACATTTCTGTGGAATAAATAAAAAAGAAACATCTATCTCTGAACCCTAATAAGACATGTGGTCCTGATGCCATTCCATCAAGACTACTAAAAGAGCTAAATGATGAGATTGCCTTCCCTCTGTATATACTCTTTACTAAATTGTTGAAGAAATGATAGTGCCTTCAGACTGGTAAACTGCTACAGTTATACCAGTATTCAAAAAAGGTACTAGAACAGACCCAGGGAATTATAAACCAGCGAGTTTAACATGCTTTATATTATGCAAAATTTTAGAATCATATACTAGGGAGGCTATTGTAAAACATATGACAGAAAATAAATTATATCCTGAGAGCCAACATGGATTTTGTAAAAACAGATCTAGTGTGACTCAACTTCTAGAAATGATGGAAGACTTCACAACGGAAATAGATAAGGGAGAGAACATAGATGTATTTAAATTTCTGAAAAGCATTCAATTCAGTACCACATGAAAGACTATTAAATAAACAGAGGTCTTATGGAATAGTAGGAAATGTACTTGGTTGGGTTAGAGACTTTCTACCAAAAAAAAAACACAACAACCTCAAAAGGTAAGCTGGTAAGGACTGGCAGTTCCTTCTCTCATAGTGTTGATCTTATTAGTGGATACTACAAGGCAGTATTTTGGGAAAAATATTATTCACAGTGTTTATAAATGATCTCCCTGTTGAACTAAAGAGTTATGTAAAATTTTTGCAGATGACACAAAACTTTATAATTCTCTGAAATTGCATTAAGGAGTTACAAAAGGATATTGAAACATCAGTACAGTGGTCTGATACTTGCAGAAAAATACTTCATATTGGAAAATCAACCCCCAAAAAAAATTATATAATGAAAATTGGCGACAAGGAAATAAAAGTATCTAAATGTGAGGAAGAGAAAGACCTAGGTGCGACTTTTGACAAAAACTCGTTATTTGACAAACATATTTCGAATAGTATTAACAAGGCCAACAGAATGATTGGAATAATAAAAGAATCTTTACATCTATAGAAAGGACACTTTTGTACAATTGTACAAGACATTAGTTAGACCCATTCTTGAATATGGCAATACTGTATGGTAGCCAATGCTAATGAGACAATCAGAAGCTCTAGAACAGGTTCAAAGACGAGCAACAAAGATGATCCATAGTCTAAAGGATTACTCAGTCATACCAAAGAAAGATTAAAATATTACAACTTCCAACACTTAAAGCAAGAGAATAAGAGGGGACTTGATTCAGACATATAAGATATTTAATTTTAATGATGTTGACAAAGCATGCTTTTTTGTATTTTCACAGATCAATACTGCAAGAAACAGTGAAGATAAGATATCCAAACAACATTTCAGAACTAATTTGAAAAAATTTACATTTACTAACAGAGTCACCAATTTTTGAATGATTTAAGAACTAACATCAAACGTGCACCAAGTAAAAATATATTTAAGGACCTCATAGATAAACCTGAATTAATAACTAAAATAACTTCTGCTGCCATCCCCACCATACCACAACCCCCTCCTTACTGTCCAACTTCAAATTCTGTTCTCTCTTTTTCGTAGCCCTGCTCACCCCGTATATGACAATAATGATCGGTTTTCGATCGATGGTCATCAAGGAAAAAGAAGAAGGAGACTGAGCTAGTCTACGACTAGACCAACAGACACCAAAAAAGAAAAAAAAAGAAGGGACGTAAAAAGCCGAAATAGGCTAAGTTGTTTTAATAACAACACCCAAATCCTGATCCTGATAAATGATACGCAAGTGTCCGACAGATGATCTGTGAACTTGGCTGGACATCGTTAAAGAGCCAGAGAAAGATCGCATGGCTTGCCATGCTTTATAAGATCAAGTATGGCTTGGCACATGTGGATGTTGGAAAGGCTTTTCCGTCTGACAAAAAAACAAACTTTGGACTGCAACCTCACGTGACAGAAGACTGCACTCCCACCAGCTCAATCGCCTTCTGTGCGTTCAAGAATACCGATTGAACTCGTTCAGGACTGCCATGTACCATCCAGGAGTGGAACCACAATCTGACAGAGGCTGCTGTGACATCAGAGGCTCTTGAGCTATTCAGGTCAAGAGCTTGCAGCCTTCTGCAGTAACCTTTCTTTTCTTCTCTTTTCTTTTTTCTGTCTGCCCCCTTAAAGTGTTAGAATTATAATCAACTGGATGATTGGTTCTGACTCCATTCCCCATACAGTCCTTCGAATGAGACAATAAACTGAGGTTCCATGTGTGAACGCAGGCACAACATCTTGCACATGCACGTAAAATCCCATCACCAACTTTCGGAAGAGAAGACTGCCGTTGGTATGGATGACACATTACACATAGCATGCACCTCCCCTCAAATTGGAGTATGGCTGCCTTAATGGCGGGATAAAAAACGGTCATACACAAAAGCGTCAGAATCTTCAACTCAATGAAGGTGGACACTCAAAGAAAGAAGAAGAAGATTGTGCACAGTACAGATGAAGAAGATGAAGCCTTTAAACTAAAAATCCATTCACGATTGCGCCTTCCTCACATCTCACCCCAATTTATGATTTTCGACTCACAAAATACTGTATTTCTCAGCAAATGACAAAGTCTTACATGATGCACAATGAGAAAAAAAAGCGAACCAGTTGAGAAACTAGTTAAGAAAGATCATGTTGATCTAGACACTCGAATACATGCCTGTAAATATTGCAAACAGGATTTCACTCATGAGGATGATGAGATGGCCATCTGTGAGAGGTGCGATTGTTATGTCTGCATTGCATGTGCCGACTTCACTCGTGAAGAATATGACTTTCTGCGGTGGACGAACATTCTGCACTGGTACTGTGAAGAGTGTGAAAAACCTGCACTCAGTGCAGTCAAGGCTGGCAGTCTTATTGAAACAAAGTGCAAAGCCTTGTTTGGGGGTTTTAGGAGGAAGACAGAAGACGAACTGAAATCAGATATTTTACGCCTAAGATCTGACGTAGAGAAGTTGAAAGGGAAGCAAGAAGAGACAGTCTCGAAACCTACAGAAAACCAGAGAATTTCTGAAGCTGATCAGAAAGTTTTGACAGCGAGAGTAGCAAATGAGGGAACGCATGAGATAGCTGACAGAGAATGTAGAAAGGCGAAGCGGTTCGGTGTTCCTGAGAGCCAAGCTAAGAAAGTTTCTGACAGGGTGGCAGATGATTCATCTTCCTTAGTAGACCTGTGTGACCATTCCTTTGGCATTCCTCTAGAGATTGCTTCTTGCAAGAGACTCCACTCTAAGAAGGAAGGTGAGAAACGTCCCCTTCTTGTGACAGTCAAAGACACTAGACAGGTCAGTGCAGTCTTGAAAGAGGCAAGGAAGTTGAGAGACAGTCAGGACTTTAAGGACATACGTGAAGAAGGACTCAACCTTTTAGAGAGGCAGAGATGAAAAAGCTGATAGAGTTGAGGGGGAAAAAACAGAGGGAGGAAACAAGGAGAAGGGAGTGAAAGAGAACTGGATTATAAGAAGTGGAAAAGTGGTGAACGCCTCAAAGAGGAACCAAGGAGACGTGAACATCACTCAGCAGGAAGCAGAAAGCCAGGAATAGGTGGCACCTTGTATAAAACTGTACATAGTTCTAATTGTGATCTTTTAAAGTGTTTTTATACAAATTCAGACTCTGTGTTAAACAAAAGAAGTGAACTTTTAGCTGTGATTGAGAGTGAAAGAAAGCCCAGACATTGTGTGTATTACAGAAATACTGCCAAAAAATCATGAGGGGAGGATACAAGCCATTGAACTTCAGTTGCAGAATTTCGACTGTTTTCATAATTTAGACCAGGAACAGTGTCATCGTGGTGTGGCCATTTGGGTTAGGCAGAGACTGGGCGCTCAGCCCATTAAACTTGACAGGAAACAGTAGGCAGCGAGGGAATCAGTCTGGTGTGAGATAGCACTTAAGGGCACAGACAGTCTTCTTGTAGGCAGTTTATCACTCACCCACCAGTTCAAAAGAAAACAGTGACCTGGTAAATGAACTAATTATTCATATGACTGAGGGTCCTTCGCATGTGCTTGTGACAGGTGATTTCAATCACCCAGAGGTAGACTGAAAGGAAGAGTTATCTCCCAAAGACACAGATCACCCAGCAACAAAGTTCATGGAGGCTGTTAGGGACTCTTTCTTGTTTCAGCACATTCAGCAACCAACACATTACAGAAGTGATCAGACTCCACATGTATTAGACCTGGTTTTTACCACAGAGCAAGCTATGATTGACATTATTAGACATGAAGCCCTTTGAGGAAAAATCATCCTCAATCTTTGTTTTTTTAATAGGGATTTTAAGTGCAGAGAAGGTAAGGCTGCTTTTACAGACTGAATTTTGCCAAAGGGGATTACAGTGCTTTTACGGGCAGTGTGTCTGCTCAGAATCTAGTTAAAACAATCAGAGACATGAATGTGACAGATGCATGGAACACTGTTAAGACTGAGGTAATTTCATCAATAGGTCACACGTGTTCCTGAGGTGAAAGGTTGGTTCTGGAACCAGTAAGCCCCTGTGGATGAATTCAGATGTGATGGCAAAGAAAAAGAAGAAGAAACAGGCATACAAGTACTTTCAGACTAGGGAAGGAATTGACTATCTGCATTATACTAGAGCCAGAAACCAAGCTAAGAAGTCTTATAGGGGGGAAGCAGTGAAGACTTTTAGAAAAGACAGTTGCTAAGAATGCTAAAAAGAACCCCAAGGCTTTCTTTGCTTATGCATGTTTTAAGACCAAAATCAGAGGTGTTGTTGCAGACTTGAAGAACTGACAGCATGAAGTATCAACAGATGAGGGCAAGCCTACACTTCTGAATGCCTTTTTAGTAGTGTTTTTACCTATGAGGATCTTACTCATCTTAGTGATCTACTGTCCTGCAATGAACCAAAGGTGGACTCAGCTCTATCAGATATATAGTTATTAGTGACAAGGCTGTGCGTAAGAGACTGTTAGGTTTGAACCCAAGCAAGTCATCAGGACCAGATGGTTTTCACCTTCGTGTACTGAAAGAATTAGCAAACGAACTTGCAGAGCCACTTGTTTTAGTGTTTCAGAAATCTCTCAGTGAGGGTATTTTACCATCAGATTGGAAAGACGCTCAGCTTACTCCTCTTTTCAAAAAGGGAGACAAGAGTACACCAGGAGATTACCGCCCAGTTAGTCTTACAAGTGTAGTGTGCAATGCTATGGAGGGCATTGTTCGTGATAGTATTATTCATCACTTAATCAGCAATAAACTCTTGTCAGAGTGTCAGCATGGTTTCATATCAGGCAGATCGTGTACCACGAACTTGCTGACCACGTTGGAGGATTGGACTGACATGTTAGACTCTGGGTCTTCAGTAGATCTATGCGATATACCTAGATTTCGCTAAGGCATTCGATTCCGTTCCTCTTGAGCGGCTCTTAAGAAAAGTGAAGGTTCAGGGCATTTTAGGACCGACACTTCAGTGGATCAGGAGCTTTTTGGTTGGGAGGCGCCAGTGAGTTAACGTGAATGGAGCTGCACCAGGCTGGAAGCCAGTGAAAAGCAGCGTGCCACAAGGTAGCGCGCTGGATCCTGTGTTGTTTGTTGTGTTTATTAACGACCTTCCAAGCATTGTGTCTGGTTTCTGTTCAATGTATACAGATGATACAGAAGTGTACAGACAAGTTGACAAAGAAGAGCATAGAGAACAGCTTCAGAATGATTTGGGCAGTCTTGTCAACTGGGCAGATATATGGCACTTTATGTTTTAATGCTGACAAATGCAAGGTCTTGCGTTTAGGCAAGAAAAACACACAGTTTAATTATGATATGAGAAAACATGGCAATGAGGAGAGTTTATTTGCAAGCTACTGAGTTAGAGAAAGATCTGGGTGTGAACGTGGACAAGGAATTGAAATTTTGTAAACACACTGAGATTCAGGTGAACAAAGCCAATTGACTCCTTGGTCTTATCAGAAGATCTTATGATTACTTAGATGCTGAATCCATGAAGCTTTTGTTTGTTGCATTGATTAGTCCACATTTAGAGTTTGGAAACGTTGTGTAGGCTCCACATCTAGAAAAAGAAAAAAAAACTTGTTGAGGAGCGCAAAGGTGAGCATAAAAAGTTATTCCAGGACTGAAAGGTTCGAGTTATGATGAAAGGCTAGAAAAGATGAAACTACCCAGCATGTCTTACTGAACGACAAGAGATCTTATAGAAGTAAGTATTCACATGGACTGTACATGTTGGAAAACTCCTTGTTTGAGAAAATGGTTAGGACAATCACCAGGGGACATAGCTTTAAGCTAAACACACATGCACACACACAGATGCTGCACATGTCTTCAATAAAACTTCTTTTCTCAACGTGTGGTGGTGATTTGGAACTGCCTTCCTTCCAATGTTGCTGATGCACCTTCTTTGAAGTTGAACAGTTAAAGTTACAGACTGGACTGTGTCATGAAACAGTACATATATAGTTTAGACGTTCCTCCCACCCTCAGTGTCTGATCAAAAGATCAGTAGTTTTTAGTAAAAAGTTTTAGTTTTACAACAGCAGCAAAGCATCCCCCCCCCCCTCCCCTTCCACCACCTCCCACCCGACCATGCCAGTCACTGCCTCCTATTCAAATACCCCCACCCCAAATTTTACCGACTCCCTCACTACTGCGCTACAAACTCAACCTCCCTTAGTGCGACATAATCATTGACATAACGATGTTGGCCGCCAAACGGAAGAAGATGATTATAAGAATGAAAGAACTGAGACCTGAAAAGAATGGGCGACAGGCCTAAAGGCCTTCCTGTATTTGGGGCCTTCCTGTATTTGGGGGCCGGGTAGGCTAGCTCAGTTGGTAGAGCGCCGGACTCGTGATCCCGGGGTTGCGGGTTCGAATTTCGGTATAGGGGGATTTTTCCCTCGGAGTTAACATTGGTTCTGACTCCATTCCCCATATAGTCGTTCGGATGGGACTTTTAACCGAGGTCTAGTCTGTGTCACATGCACCAAGATCATACACGGACTCTAAAGATCCCGATGCTCATGTCCTAAGACGGGTGAGTACCGGCTACACGAAAATACACATGCATGCAACCTGTGTGCCAGAATAGTCTACGTGAAGACTGTGGGCACGGGGCAGGTTAAACATCCCCATCTGGAAGAAGAATCTTGAAGACTACTATAGTATAGCCTACCATACTATACTATTACTACACTACACTACAGTAGTGTAGTGTAGTATAGATACTAAGTGACCAAACAAATTACAATCAGTGATTCACTTACAAAATCTGTTTGTCCACCAATGCACTTCTTAATTTATGCAGATGTGCGCCAGTTTTATACACATCAGAACCATCAAAATGATGATGGCGGAAGTTTAAAGAAAAAAATAATGTAGGCCTACTGTAGGCCTAACGGGTCATTACAATCTGGACTGGAAAAGCTGGATACGGTTGAGACTCAAGAGTTGCGAAATGTTTTCAGATTGACATTTTTGCATATAATAGCATGTGACTTAACAGACCTAGTGCGCCAGGCTGTCACATGCCTGTCGTTGTTGTTGTTGTTGTTGTTGTCGTCGTCGTCGTACCCTGGCTGAAAGACTCCAGAGATCATCCAAACAGCCTAAGTACTTGAACACTATGCATAAGCTGAGGATGAGAACATTACGTGTGTGACTGTTTTTCATTACCCCGCCACATGGGCAGCCACACTCCGACTTCAGGGGATTTGGAGACTGATAATGTTATGCTAGGAGCTTGCCACAACTGAAGACAATCTCCGCATAACTATGCAGAGCATAACAACATTTTGATGTAGCCTTGCAGTTCTAGCTATGTCAATTGGCCTGACACAGCCTTAAGCCAAGGCGCGCATGCCTGTCAAACAGTGCAGATGTGGGGAAAATTACCTTCTGTCTTTCATTTAATCTCGTAGAGCATAAGAAGTAACAAGTTCAGATTGTCCCTGCAGCCTCAGTTCCATTTCAAGGTTTCATGGTGTTGGTGATCAGCTTCTTGATCGATTTGGAATCGAAACAAGCAACGTGAATTCTGTGTAAGACTGGAGAAAGAAACGAGTATCCCACTGCTTTGTTGCTAATGCCTGATATAGCTTGTATGTATCCACCGGAGATTCAGTGTTTTAAACATGCTCTTGTGAGGCCCTTTCTAAAGAAGGTAAGCCTGGACCTAAACTGCTTGAAGAACTACCGTCCAGTCTCCAATCTACCCTTCTTGTCAAAGGTATTGGAACACATTGTACTAAAACAGCCTCTACATCATCTTGAATCTCATACCCTGTTTGAGCAGTTCCAGCCAGCCTATCGTAAGTGTCATGGCACAGAAACTGCAGTACAAATTTTAACACATTTTTTCAACTAACCACTAATCAAATTACAAGAAATTCTGATAACAAAATCCAAATTAAATATTGTCGCACTAATATTAGAACATTTTCATTTAGTAACAGAGTGGCACTGTATTGGAACAAACTACCTGCACACATTAAAAAAGCAAAAGATTTGAATACTTTTAAAAAACCTTCTGGATACTAACGCTGAGTTAAATATGTTAAAATTTCAATTTGATTGATAGAATAGATTAAAATATATCCTGAGCATATGCATGCATTAAGCAACCAATGTTTATGAAATAAGATGATTGGGACACAAAAAGCTGTGAGGCTATCAAAGTCCCAAGTGAACTGAACTGAACTGAACTGAACTGAACTTTATTGCGTGTGGTCAACGACCTCCTTCAGGCCTCAGACAATGGGCGTGTGTCTATCTTGTCACTGCTTGACTTGTCAGCAGTATTTGACACCGCAGACCACAACATCCTCTGTAGTACTGTAGTTAAAAAGTACTACCTGTAGAGTAATATTTAAGACCCCAAGTTTGTAGGGTTTTGTTGTTGTTGTTCTGGGTTAGTGGCGTTTGGAATTTTTAGTAACTGTGACGTAGTACCTAGAGGCAGTTAGAAAAGAAAGTATGGATTCTGGGAATTTTTCTTTTTTAATCAGTGGATTAATACAGACGCTTCTAAGGAAATTTAAAATCTAATGTTGGGGTAAAAAATATACTATTTAAAAATAGAAATAAACATAGAAGTAGTAAGAGTTTAACTTAACATTTAAGACTACTTGAGACAATGTTTATTACCTTTTTTGATTAGGTACTGGAATTATGTTTTGCGGAAGTACAATTTGCCAAAAAAAAACCATAGCGTCTTGCTTACCACTTTTGGAGTCTCGATGCTCAGAGTGGAGCAGAACGTGTGAAGTGCTTGAAAAAAGGGGGAAAAAAAAAAGGGGGGGGGGGGGGGGATATCCCATATTCGGTTTCAAGGACACTGGAACCAATTCTCTTATTTTCCACCTCCTGCTCTCACTGCAATGCCCTGCCGACCTCCCTAACTGTCTTAACAACAGACAGCAAATAGATGCAATTTTTTTTAGACTTTTCTAAAGCCTTTGATAAGGTTGACCATGAGGTCCTGCTGCTTAAATTAGAACACATCGGCATTGGCGGTTCTTTGCTAAAATGGGCTAGATCATTCCTCGTTGGGAGAACGCAGAAAGTTGTTGTGGAAGGGTCGTCATCCCATTGTAAACCAGTCTTGTCAGGGGTACCACAGGGAACTGTTCTGGGGCCCTTGTTTTCTTAATTTATATAAATGACATAAGTTGAAATCTCTCTCCTGGAACTACTATAAGGCTTTTTGCAGATGACAGCTTAGTATATAGAACAATCAGAAGCAAGAATGATACACGCATTCTACAAGAAGATCTAAACGGTTTACAAGAGTGGGGAAGAACTTGAAAAATGGAATTTCTTCCCCAGAAGTGCCAAGTAGATCAGAATATTCTATTCATGATACTATTCTTAAAGAAACCAATGCTGCAAAATATTTAGCTGTGATTATAGATAGTCATCTCAAATGGAAAGAACATTACAATTTAGTATGTAAGAAAGCAAATAACAATCATCTTAGCTTTCTTATACAGGAATATCAACGACTGCCCCAAAAAGGCTGAAGATGACTGCTACAAAACACTGGTTAGACCAGTACTGGAATATGGTTGCTCAGTCTGGGATCCTTACCATCTAAGGGACATTGATAACCTTGAAAAGATTCAGAAGAGAGCAGCATGGTTCATAACAGGGAACCATATCAGAGAGAAGGGGAACACTAGGAAGAACATGAGGAAATTAGAATGGAAACCCTTAGAAGAGAGAAGAGCTTTTATCAAAATTAATACATTCTTCAAAGGCAGAGCTAAACCGATTGATATTCCAATGGAACAACTAGTACTGAATAAAAGTAGCACCAGGAGTGGTGGTCAATGTTATACCATACCTGCATCAAATATTGACAGCCACTTACATTCATTTTACCTACTTCTGTACGGCTGTGGAACTCACTGCCGGGTGCCATCAAGATTGCCTCAAATGCAGTCTTATTTAAAAAGCAAATTGATACGACAGTTCCCAGATCTGCATATTGACAATTTTCTATTTTAACTTCCCCAAATATTTTATGGTTACCTGGGCCTGAATCTGGCCATTGCTTTTAACTTTTTGAATATCGTGTGCGACCCCTTGTTGCCAAATTTTGCTCCAGGGGCCAACAGACCGAGTCGCACTTTATTTCATGTTATTTTATTTTACTTTTTAACATGCGCGCTGGTGACCTACTCGTTTTTGAGTGAACCAGTATTTTAGGAAGAAGAAGAACCATCTTTCCCCCTCTCACGTCCCCACCCTTTTCCACCTCCCTTTCCTTTTGCCCTCCTTTCTATTCTCCCATCTTTCTTCTCTCCTTTCCTCTCTCCTCTCATTCATCTTTTCTACTCCTCATCTCTTCTCCACTTACCGTTTCATTTCCCAGTGATTTTTTTTAACAGACTTTAGAAAAAAAATGTTTTCAAGTTAGTAACATAAGAAAAAGGAAGTTGGACCTCAGATTTGTACTTTATGTTGTCGCTGTTCTGGACCTCCCTGCCCCCCCCCCCCCCCCCCCCCCCCCTTCTCTCTGTCATCGAATATATTAGAGCCACCCTCTGTCAAAAATCCTCACCTCTTTTCCAATAGATCAAAATTCCAACAATAGCGGTTCTGTACCACTTTCGGCTACTCTGGAACAGTTCTGGACTGGTTCAACTCCTATTTAACCGGCCGTACCCAGTCTGCTGTCATTGGCCATGAATCGGCTCCATTTGTGTTGAAATGTAGTGTGCCACAGGTTTCTGTCTTGTGACCTATCCTGTTTACTATGTACACACAGCCTCTCAGCGCTATCATTCAGTCAGGCCACTCCTACCATTTCTGTGCAGATGACTTGCAGCTGCATAACTCTTCTACTCCATCAGATTTTGACTCTCTTCAGTGCAGTTTGAGAGATTGTCTAGAGGATGTTTCGAAGTGGATGAGTGACAACAAGTTGAAAATGAATGATAAAACTGAGCTGATTGTTACTGGCACTAATTCAAAGATCAATCAGATTACTCATACTGCTATGTCCATCTCTGATTGTACTGTATCCTCACAAACTGTCAGGGATCTCAGTTTCTACCTAGATGAAACCTTGTCTACGGAAGCACATGTCAAACAACTATGTCGTATTCTGTACCTTCAATTACGTAGAATAGGTAAGGTCTGCTCCTTTCTATTCACTGATGCTGCCAACAAACTTGCTGTCTCCTTCATACTCTCCAGACTAGACTACTGTACCTCTCTACTTGCTGGTCTCCCTGACAACCTACTAAATAAACTTCAATACATACAGAATCATGTGGTTCGCCTTGTTCTCCGCAAGCCCAGAAGCGAGAGTGCAAAATCTCTTCTCAGAACTCTCCATTGGCTTCCTGTAAAGGCCAGAATTCAATACGAAATTGCCCGTCTCTGCTTCCAGTGTATCTATAAGAACATGTCATTTTATCTTTCCAATCTCCTGCAGATATACAAACCTTCTCGAACACTCCGTTCTTCCGATACCTCACTGCTGACAGTTCCTCACCTCGGTCTTGATACCTTTAGTAAAAAGTCCTCTGTTTTTCCCCCAAATGTGTGGGACTCTCTACCCCTGTCTCTTAGGAAAACAAACTGCCTCTCAACTTTCAAACGGCATCTGAAAACCTACCTCGTTCAAACTCATCTGTTCTGAGAAACTGAAATGTGCAAGTCCTTCCAAATCGGATTCATTCTCCAGCCTGTATGTTCCCAGACCAGTCACGTGTGTGTGCGTGTGCGCACGCATGTGTGTGTGTGTGTGCATGCGTGTTGTGTGTGTGCGTGTGTGTGCCTGCGAGTGTGTGCGCGTGTGTGTGTGTCAAGGAGAGGAGTGGTTTTTAAGAGGATTTATGAGAGAAGAGACTTAGTGACATTTCTTGTGCAATTTGTTTTTAAGAATTATTATCATACCATGTTATAATTGTGAACACAATGTGACTTGTTTTAGAATTGGATATCTTGAGGCTGTGTGTGTGTGTGTGTGTGTGTGTGTGTGTGAGCGAGAGAGAGAGAGAAACTGGTTTTTAAAGGATTTATGAGAGGGAGATTTTTTGTGAAATTTCCTGTATGATTCTTATTATTATTATCATTATTATTAGTACTATTATTATACGTCTTAATTCTGAACGCAGTGTGATTGTTTTAGAATTGGTCATCAATAGGCTTTGTGTGCTCGACTTTTACAATTCCTGTTTTTACCGTTTGCTCTTTTTTGAAATGTAAAGCGCCGACAGTGCTGTCGAGCATTTTTAGGGAATGTGCACTATACAAATAAACATTATTATTATTGTTATCATTATTATTATTGTCAGCACCCCAAACCGTATGTGCAACAACACTCAGAATGTTCTGTACTTTCTGACATGCCCTCTTTAAGTGTTGAATGCGACTTATAAAGTTCAATTGGAAATGAAATGAGGCAGGGAACAGTAAACAATAAACAAGTGGGGTAACTTTTGCTTCCAAAAGAAAACCTAACACAGAGTAACTTTTATTCAAGACTGGCACAGCCTTTTAAACTTGCATAAAGTCAGACAAATAAATAGATGAACAATCTAATAGTGGGGGAAAAACAAGCCCAGGCCAACAACTGAACTGTCTTCATAATAATGACTTGGCAAAGATTTGGATTTAAGGCGGGGGGGGGGGGGGGGGGGGGGAGAGACAGGGGAGTTTGAAGATGGAGAAACTGGGAACATGAAATTAAGAAAATATGTTACAGATATGAAAACTCTTCACTAGCTGCATAAGGGAACCATCGCAATCCCTTTTGAAGGCAGATATATTTGTATTGCCTGCTCCGAGGCCTTTCGTCTGCTGGGTCAGAAATCATCAGGGAGACACGGCTGGTTGTGTCTGCACTCCTGGCGTCAAATACACACCACAGTCCATAATATTGTGGTGTTCTCACCACCAAGGGTGCAAAAAAAAATCCAATAGCACCCCCAAAGCAGCCAGTGAAGGGTAGTAAATGAAACCAAACGAAAGTGTAGGGAGGAAAAAAAGTTGCTGAAAAACGAAAGACATTATGTAAATAGTATAAAATGTAGGGGACAATCTTTGAGCCTACGCTTGAGGATCCACCCAAAGATGCAAGGGAGATCAAAAGACAAACACACAGATGGACAGAAACAAATACAAATAACCTCAATTTAATCGAAACAAAATTGGAAATGAAATGAGCCAGGGAACAGTAAACAATAAACTTTATCACAGAGAAGCTCAACCAAGGAAGATGTCTAATCACAGTTTAAAGAGATCAACTCCAAAAAATAATTTCTATCAGAAGAAATCTCAACAACACCCATGCTGATGGTGTGGTGGTCAATGGCATGCACCTCAACAGAGTACAGCAAGAGATGAAACTTGTGTTTGTGCCAAGATTGGGCATTTTGTGAAAGTTTGCCCTTCTGGAAGACCTTCCGTCTCTTCAAAGCATCAACATAAGCCTGCATTTGCTGCAATAGTTAACAACGTTCAACAGAACAGTGACGCTTCATGCTCTTCTGATGAAGAGTATGTGTTTGGTGTTACAGAGAATTTCATCACAGCACCCTAAGTCAGCATCGACCTCTTTGGTAAGTCTGTTCCATTTCTTATTGATACTGGTGCTTCTGTCAACATCACTGATAAAAAAGAAAAGAAAAGAAAACAAAACCACACCTTTTCAAACTATTGCACCACAAAAACAAAACAGGCTGCAAACAACCAAAATCTACACCTATGGAACACATACACCTGCAGATGGACTTGGCAAATTTGATACCACTGTCAAATTTAGGGTGACACACATGCTTCATTTTTTGTTGTACATTCAAGCCGTGATGCTCAAAGTGGAAATTTGCAAAGTGCCAGCACTTCAAGAGATCAACAATGATCTATGGAAGCAACAATTTTCTGTCCTGGAAGTATTTAAATACACATTGCAAATGCATGTATGTTCAAGGCTTTCTGAAACAAACAAAAAATGTCATTCTCCCCAAATATCTAGGCACCCGAAAGAAACCCATCAAAATCTCACTTAACTAGAGACTGTACATTTCTGCCAATCCAGAGATAAAATTTTAAAGTGCAATTTAATTTCCAGTTTAATCACGAAGTATTACACCCCAGACATACTCCATTGCTCATGCATTCTTGATGAATAATATTTTTAAATACGTTCATGCACTCTCGATTAATTTTAGGACTTTTTCAAATACAAATGCATCACATATATGGACCATTTTGTATCACTTTATGCCGATTTGACAATATTTGGACCAATCTTCAGAACAGCTAATCATGGCACCAACAAATTAGACTAACACTATACATACTATACTACAATGCCAATTCCAATTTTGTTTTATACTTTCTTGCACAGTGTTATTTCCGACACTTGGAGATTTCACACAAAGTCGATCCCAAGGCACTTGAAATTAAGCATGTTTCGCTGTGCTACAATCCCAAGCTAGTGTGAAAGGTATTGTGGTCAATAACGTGAAGCTACATCCATGCCCTCAAATCATAATTTTGTTTCCCTTGTTGGGCAGATGAGATTTCTTATGCACAGGAAAGTTGGCATTGTTTCACTTTCGACGAGATTATGCAGCAGCGTATTTTGCATACTCTATGTGCCTGCATCTTTTATGTCCAAGATCCAAACCCCTGCTGGCTATCCACAGTCGTCCTTGGAGTCTGCCAAGTGGTTGCTAAAGCATGGAATAATCAGAGACAGAGGGGGAGAGAAAGAAAAAATGTTGTGAGGGGGATGGAGCAGAAGTGAAGGGAGGGGCCGACACATGGTCAAAGACAAAAAACACACACATATAGAAGAGAAACAGACTGAAGGGGGGCGAGTTGGTGCAACACACACATATAGAAGAGAAATAGACTGAAGGGGGGCGAGTGGGTGCACACACACATATAGAAGAGAAACGGACTGAAGGGGGGCGAGTGGGTGCACACACACATATAGAAGAGAAACGGACTGAAGGGAGGCGAGTGGGTGCACACACACATATAGAAGAGAAATGGACTGAAGGGGGGCGAGTGGGTGCACACACACATATAGAAGAGAAACGGACTGAAGGGGGGCGAGTGGGTGCACACACACATATAGAAGAGAAACGGACTGAAAGGGGGCGAGTGGGTGCACACACACATATAGAAGAGAAACGGACTGAAGGGGGCGAGTGGGTGCACACACACATATAGAAGAGAAACGGACTGAAGGGGGGCGAGTGGGTGCACACACACATATAGAAGAGAAACGGACTGAAGGGGGGCGAGTGGGTGCACACACATATATAGAAGAGAAACGGACTGAAGGGGGGCGAGTGGGTGCACACACATATATAGAAGAGAAATGGACTGAAGGGGGGCGAGTGGGTGCACACACATATATAGAAGAGAAATGGACTGAAGGGGGGCAGTGGGTGCACACACACATATAGAAGAGAAATAGACTGAAGGGGGCGACTGGGTGCACACACACATATAGAAGAGAAACAGACTGAAGGGGGCGACTGGGTGCACACACACATATAGAAGAGAAATAGACTGAAGGGAGGCGAGTGGGTGCACACACACGTATAGTGTCACAGTGAAGTAAGAGAGCAAGAGAGACGGAAACTGAGATCAAGCCAGACAAGGAAAGACAGACATACAGAAAGACAGATATACACTTACAGCACTTGACAGAGCCGGAGAGCAGACTGAGGGAGAAACACAGAGAAAGAGAGAGAAATGTTTGATTAGGTGCTTACTTGTCTAGAATGTGAAAAGAACAGGTGAAAACAGGTGGCACATCCTGCTTGTCATTGTCATTCTAAAGTGCTTTTTTTCACGAATAATCCTGTCAATGATGTTCCACAGTATCCAAAAATAAGTTGCAGCCTTTTTCAAAGGAAAATCAGTGTGGACTGTACCACTCTTCCATGCAGGTAATCCAGGTAAGAATGAATAAGGTACAGTTCACTTTTTACATTGAAATCAAGTGCTGATAACACACACACACAAAAAAAACCAGAAAAATTGTTACTATTAACAAATGTAATAGTTGGCCCACACTACAGTCATTTACGTTTGAAAGGTTTAGGATCATCTAGAAGCACTACACCGAGTGTTTCTTCCCCACTGAATGGCATGTTGAAATTGCCCTCACCCTTAGGCACTCATCAAGTCATTGTGTTGATCTCAAAATCATGATGGTGCTTGATCTAAATCAAAACCATCACCCACCACACCAAGTTCATTCAAAATGTCCGTTTCTTTTTCACATGGTTTTTCCACAACATCATCAGCAAAAACATCTTCAAACAAAGTCCGAATTCTATCACATTCTCCTTTGGGTGCTGCCATTGTTGTTGGCCTTACGATTCGAGTCGCACTATTGATTACAAGCTGTTACTAACTATAAACCGAGTTAAAAATCCATGTTCTGGGGCTGTTCAGTCATTCATACAGATTAGTTTGTCACCGACTCAAGTCACAACAACCAGTGACAGACACAACGTAGTGGCGCGACAACCAGCGTAAGGGTTGACAGACATGGCCACCATATGCCTGCTGTCAATGCCCAACAGGCTGAATAAGTATATCGTCTTGTTTTGGCAAGACTACCACAAGCCATCTGGCTCTGCCGACAAACTGACCTCTTGACAGGCATTACCATGCACAAAGGTTTTGCCTTTACTAACCCAAGAAGCATATCCCTTTTGATCACCCTTACAGTGGACAACCAATACAAACACTGCTCAGCACAGGCCTGAAAGGGAGAACGTTGCAAACCAGACGGAACAACAGCAGTTTGGGGCAACACTTTAATAAATGAAAACGTCTACATTCTTGGCATTCTTTTTCGATCGGAAAACAAAATCAAAGCATAAGTGATGAGAACAGTATCTTGAACACAACATTTCAACACATCTGAAACCAATCCCAATGATTGATTTCCCAACTTTTAACGCTAAAATAAAAGCAAAACAGAGGCAACAACAGAGCAGCTTATACTGCATATCTGTTAAAAAAAGTCAATACTGACAGTAATTTATTTTTCTAATTCTTATTCTTTACCTAATTTGTATGTTCTGATCATATCTGTATGTTGATACATACCAACATGACTGATACTGCTAAAATGTGGTTAAAAAAACGTTTTCTTCGGTCTTTGACACCGAAATTATTTAAAATTACCGTTTTGGGTTTTATTCTGGATGCACAGATTTAAGCACAATAAGTGATATAAAAAGGCACTAGCTTTAAATTCTGATGTTAGTTCTTTGATTCTGAGCATGAATAACACGCTACACAGTCACAGAAACTGCAAGGACAAATATGATACACATACACAATTGTACTTATACATCGATTATTTCTGATGATGGCAAATGGAAACTTTTGGTCTCATCTCTTTTGTACAAAAACAAACCATGAATTTGTTCTTTGAGCATGCATTGAACAGCTGCAAATCAAGTCATACTGCTTACATGCCCTCCATATGTGGTGGGCAACTAAAATCTAATTGCCCTAAAACAAAACACAGAGTGTGAATAAAATAAACGCAAGTCCTGTGTGCATCCACATAAGACTATGGAGGTTGTATCAGGGAACCAGAGATGCAAAGATCTCGATTTCAGTACACTTATCAGTATCTTAGTAACATAAAAAAGGAACAAACTAATATTACTTTGAACTCACTATGACAGATGTGGCTCCCTTGTATCACAATGAAGCAAAACTCAACAGCACTGCCTAAGTGTAATAATGGCACAGAAAGCAGACTTCACTGCAATATCAGGACATGTCTGCCATTGCTTCAAACGTCAGTGGGAGTGTGTGAGATGGAGCAACAGTCCGCATTAATGTTAAGGTTTCTGAATCATTCACAAACAGGCCAGTGACCACAATGATCACTGAACAGCAACAACATGCTAAAACAGACCAAGCACTACAAACTGTATCTGCAATTTGGACTTTCTAAAAAAAAACCCAGAACAGAACCTGGTTTTCACAAATTTGGTGGTCTTAATTAAAGGGTAATGACCTATGTGTAATGTACATTATACAAAAGACCGAGGACTTTCTGATTAACAAACCTTAACTATAAAGAAAAAAAACACTTGGGAAAGAAATAATGGCCCAACCTTTTCATGGCTACATAATTAAGTGAAATTATGTCATATTGCATTGGAACACTTGTTTCATTACTTATGTTTTTTGTTTCATAAAGCAAAACCCTTGTTGTAAGAAAACAAAAAACAAAAGAACATCCCATACTGTAAATAAACATAAAAAACAGAGAGAAAAAAAGGTGCTTCTTTTTGTCCCATAAACAAAAAAAACATAGAACAACCCATACTGTAAATATACATCAAAAACATCATAGAGAAAAAAAAAAAGTACTTCATTTTTGTCTACTGGTATTTGCCATCTGCTCAGCGGGACATGACACCTCTATTACTCTCCACACCACCCAAACACTTGGAATTCCACCACTTCACTGCACACGGAATTTTGTCGCTAACTGCAGCGACTTGTTCAACAAACACTGATAAAATCGAATGGTAACAAATCACCTTTAATAATGATTCACCCTCTTGATCCAAGTGTTTGCAAATGTGCTACAAAAGCAACAAACACGCCCTGTAGCCAGTAACTAACCAACTCATTCTCATCTTTTGACGGAATGGCTAGTACATTGAAAAGCAACAAACAAGCCCAGTGGCTGCGGAATGGGCAAATAACATAGCACCTAAATTACATATCTGATTCGGTGTGAGCTTATTCCTCATCTGCATCTAATAGAGTATATTTTTATGAAGAAAAAACACAATTGAACTCATGGACATTGTCTAGCCAATATTTCAATGAGGAAAAACTGTTTGACACATAGTGATGTAGCATGTCATCAACTATAAGCAAGATTACAAAACAGTTCTTAGTGTCTAGTACTTCTTGCCCGAGGCTGAACAGAATTGGAGGCTTGTATGTGTCAGTGCACAGGGGGCGACATGGGGGAGGGATTACACACACTGAAATTTGTATCATTTTCCACGGCTGATAAAATGTTCCTCTCATACACTGAGAAATCCTACACGAGTATAAAATAAAACTCGAGTATGCAATAAACAGTAGCAAAGAAAACCAAACCTTTGAATACAAATCTGTTTCACATCCTTTCGACTTTGCAATCCAAGTCCAACAACACACTGGAGGGGCACAGTTCCATATATAAAGGCCATTACCAGTTCCTACTATGTTATAAAAAAAAAAAAAATTAAAGCAAACAAAACCAGACCAGACTTGAACACTTGTATATGACCTCAGGTATGACAAAAAGAAACACAGCAGCAGCAGCAGAAAAAGGAGAAATGACACACTTTCCTCATAGTAAAAACAGGACTTGTATACACACACACATCAACAGACCTCAGGTCGCTTCTAAAAGCTTTTCTCAAGTTATCTTTAATACTTCAATACACTGTCTCAATGCTGTAAGAGATAGTAGATACGACTCCATCCTCCAATTCCAACGATTCAACAAAGGAGTCGTCACAACACACCCCGGTTGCTTTAGTCATCAACACTGTCCTATGCACATTAAAGATCAGGAATACGCATCATGAATCAGCAGGTAGCATATGTTGAACGTGGACAGGTTTTACTGGTAGTTCTAAGCTTGTCAGCCAGGGCTGACATGTGGGGTGCACATTGCAGCGTCTGTCCACAGGCCAAGGCCAGTGCTTGTCGGGCGTACGTGCAGGGCGCAGGCACACCGGATAGTTCCCTGAAAGAGATCTCTTCTTCATTCACTGCTGATCTCTCATTCAACTATGTCCATGGAACTGGTTAATATGATGGGCAAATGTATTGAGAAAAAGAAATAATCCTTTTACTAAACACCGTCTGACAACTAAAGCATGTTACACTTCTAGTCCATTTTCATATGTTTTGCTTCATACTAAGCATGTTTGTAAAGAAATAATCCTAATAATCATACCGTCATGAATAATGCATGTTACACTTCTAGTGCATTTTCAAGTGTTTGGCTTCATACTATGCATGTTACACTTATAGTCCACTTTCAACTCTGTTTTGTTTCATACTAAAGCCCTGTTACACTTCTAGTCCACTTTTCAAATCTGTTTTGCGTCATACTAAAGATGTTACAATTCTAGTTAACCCCTTTCAATCTGTTTTTGCTTCAATAATAAAGCATGTTACACTTTAGTCCTCTTTCAATCTGTTTTTGCTTCATATAACGCATGGATACACACTTCTCTTGTCGCACTTTCAATCTGTTTTGCTTTATAAAATAATTCATGCTTTCCTCTTCTCTCACTTTCAAGATCTGTTTTGCTTCATACAATGCATATTTACACTTCTAGTCCTCTTTCAATCCGTTTTGCTTTCATACGACAGTTTCTTCTCCCCCTCCGGAGGACTCTGCTGCCCTGTGGCTATCAGCCCCCTGGCTGGTCTGAAACCACTGCCCAGGCACTCATGGCTAAGAAAACAGGTTCTGGGATCAAAAACGCAACACTCAAACTTAACCTTGTGAACTTTTCAAGCTCCTAACCTTGGCATACACGTTGCGGGCTACCGACAGAAACTTCTTTTTTGTGTCAATCGTAACTTTTGCGGCCAGCAGCAGTGAAGCAGTCAGACTGTAAGACATTGACAGTCTTTTGTAAATGAACAGCCGGTCTACACCATCTCCACTGCCAACAGAGCCTGGTTGGAATGCGGGACATCATAGTTAAACTTTTGTACTGAAAGGAGGACATTTCTTTGTTGGTGGAAGAAACCTTGTAAATTGACGCAAAACTCAAGATCTATAGCTTCAAAATCCTTGCAGTGCCGTTTATAAGGCTACATTAAGAGATAACTGACTGCCAGCTAGTATACAACATTGAGTCTTTTCTAAACAAGCGCACCAACCTGTTGGGTACGGTTCATCTGAATCCGAGAACATATTTGGGCAATCTTTCAAAAGCAAAACTGGTCCAACTCCCATTGTCCAATGCCAGTCAGATCCCTGATGTCCAGTGCCCATTTGTGTTTATTAAAGAGCTACGGTGCATCCATTCTTATTCAAAAGACAGTTCCATTGTGATCAACATGTCAATTCAATAATGAAATGCCTCATATTATCCAAAATGAGTTTGACATAAATAGGACAAAAGCTGGGGGGGGCGGGGCGGGGGGGCGGGGGGGGCGGACGGAAACCAGCAAAGAATTCACCAGAGTAAGTGCTCAAAGGGTACCTTGTGAAAGGGACCTGGAAAGTCACTATACCCCAACTCATCAGCTGTGTAAACAGGTACACAAATAGTCATAATGGTTGGTACACGATCATATTGAAATGCAATATTAGTAAATTATGAACTCATAAGTCACTTTTGACAGGATATGGTAGACTAAGGTATTGCAAACAAATACATGCCAAAAATCAGAGCGATCTGTCAAGATATAAGGAGCAGTAAACCGTCTTTATCGAAACCTACCCAAAAAGCAACATTTTACCTTGGTATACAGTTATTCAATATGTGCTATTATACCTGTGTAGTGTTGGCAGTGAAGGGGTTAAGATGGATGAAACGTGTGTTCATGATCCTTTTCCCTTAGGCCTGGCCAAAACGCTGATGGAAAATAAAGTGTATTTCACAACAAACTCTCTGCAAGATGCGGATCATAAAGACCATTTGCTTATGTCGCGTTCTGTTGGTTCAAAGGACTTGGCGAAGTGCAAAAACACATCCAAGCTATGTGAGGAAGACCTTGACATTCTTTTGCAGCAGTTCAGAATAATCGGGGTTGAAGCCAAATGTTGTCAGGTATCTGCATATTGTTTCATCCCACATTTACATCTGGCAGCTATGTCACTGTCTGGGACATTAATCTGAACAATTCTCCACATCTGTTCAGTTAGATTTATAACTGTAGTTGGTAGTCAAAACGTTCAACTGCCACATCACTTCAGACTTTAATCGATCGTTGTCAAGATTGATGCTAACACCTACGGATCAGTGGGCCGATAGCCAATAGGAATTCCTCTGCTGGCACCCTACTAGTGCTGCTACAGGTTACTCGAAGTGACTCGTACTTGAAGGCTACTTTTTGTTGCAACGGATAAGCCAAATGAAAACTAAACAAAATCCGTCATGCCTGCAATGGTTATCTGCCTTGATATTTTTCATTCATTTTTCTGATCGTTGTCACTCTAAGCGTGCGGCCCTAAGAACGCTTTGCATCAATGCCTAGTTTTTAATGTAACCTCACAAAGGTCCTGCGTCTAGTCATGCTCATCGGTTTCTTCCTTTCTACCCACTTATAAAACAATCCTTCGAAGTTAACCATGTGTCTTGAAAGGAACACTCTCAATGGCTCGCTGATGAAATTTCAGTGCAGCATATAAACCCCGTGTTCCCGACCAATATACAACATCCCATCAATGCAGGTCAAACCACAATGCAGGAGGGGGGCAATAAGTCTAAAACTGTCTTTTTGAGTGCTGAGACAGGCAGCATTTAGCCGTCTGTCTGATTGCCATTCATTTTATGGCAAGCCTCCAGAAGCCACACCACTGTTCTATAACTATAGTTATCATTCGTTAAATCGTTTCTTTTCCTTACTTTTAACATTTTTCCAGTACAATGAAATCCACGATACTTTCAACAATAGAATTTTTCAACAAAAATTGACTCGGCAAATGCATGAACGTTAGCACCTCAAAGAACTGTTCCAGCCTTAATGAGTGATGGGTCAGCCATCTTGGCAACTTATGCCAAGACTATCTTTTTCGTTTCTGCTGCAGTAGGCCTACTAGCCAAATATTACACAGCTACAAACTTGCTGAATTACGTTTTTCAACTGACAGATGTCATTTCAGTTTCTCATGGTTCAATTATAAACAGGACCGACTGATCAGATATCTTCACAATTTTAATAATAGGCCCTCTGATAATTAAAAGAACTGACTTGCGTAAATAAGAATTTAATAGGCTTGTCTGACCCAAAATCCCTTTTGTAAGGACGTGTAGGCTGCTAATGAACGCTGTGTAAGTATAGCCGTGGTGTTGTCCTCCCTTTTGGATATTAACAAAAAAATTAAATAAAAGGAGCGAGGGACAAGTTGCCAGCCACTTGGAGAAGTCTGTCTGCCGTCTCTCCAGAATGCTTTGTTCCCCCCCCCCCCCCCACACACCACCCCCCCCCCCCCCTCCACGCCCAACTTTTGTTAACCCAGCGCACTAATAATCTATGAACAGATGCTTGGACACTATGAGCATGGTCTTTCTAAAGCTGGCCCATTCTGCCGACTCCACCTGCCAGTTGTAGTACATGTGGGGTCGCTGTAGTTATTTGCTGATACTCCTCTGGCATTACTCATAACACTCGTTCACAAGGACATTGTAGTGGGTAGGGGGTACTGTGCCTTCCGCACAGACTGAGAGATCCACAGAAGAAGTCGAACCTGTATCCATTAAACAAACCACAGTCTGACGTTACATCACACCTAACTTATATTCCCTGTGTGCACGAAGCAGCAGCAGTAACAGTTGAAAATAATCCTGAAGTGAAATAAATACAAGGACTACAGTCGTTTCTGACCAACAAGGGATCAAAACATTTTACTAAGGACTTGTTTTTTGTGGGTCTATCATGAGATTAGTATGCAGAGAAGCCAATGAGTCCAAATGAATAAAGAACCTTGTCCACCCACCGACAGGCTATCGCACACTTACTTTCTTAATGATTTCTTAAGGAGGGGCGGTTGGGGGTCTAAACTGGTGCTCGCATCAGCTCAGTCACCGGTATAATCACTGGCAATGAAAGAGCACTATTCTTTAGTCTTGACACAACCATACTATAACTTGTTGCTTCTCACTTCTGCCGTTTGCGACCAACCCCATCACCAGGGGATACATATATACTACTCTCTGGACTGTCACACCCTCAAACTAAAACATCCTTGATGTCTGTTTTTCTGGGAGGACGGGGAGAAATCAGAGGGCCCGAGAGGCGTTGAAATAATTAATCTGACCAGAAAGAACTCCAGTTCGCTGATCCAGAAATTGAGTCTGCTGTGTAGCAGTCAATGCAATGAAGCATCAACATACTTCTTGCAGCGAACATGTTCCAAGACCCTTTCAAAACCACGATTGGTGTACTTCAGTTCTTTCAACAAAGCCAAAAAAAAGTAACATGTGCTTTTCCTGGGTAGTTTCTGTTCCCCGAAACAAGTACCAAAACTACTAGCCGCTACCAGCTCTTTTTTGCATTCTTTTCAGTCATCAATTATCCAACAGCTGACCACTCTGCCACTTTTCTCAAACCGTTTCACCATGATTTTACCACGCATGACTCGTAAAACATTGTATTTTCCCTTCAATAGATCAAGTCTCTGCATGACCCACAAACCAGAAAATGGTCTGGAACCACATTGCACTTCACCTACATATCCTTACCCGAGATTGAAAATGACTGATTAATACAAGTTAAAAGTGCCGTGACCCATATGCACCGAGGTGTCAGAGCACTGAATGCAAGTATTATGGAAACTTAGCACTGGAAAAACTGGATATTGGTCAAGACCTGGGGTACTAAGTGTTATAGCATTTTTTTTCAACAAACTTTTTCCTCTTATAACGTTGCCTTTCCTGCTCTGAAATCGCGATGGTTTTTCTGGAAATCTTGGTTCTGAGTAGTTCTCCAGCCAGTTCTCAGGATGGTGTTCAACATAGCCCATGCTGCGAATACAGCCTCACCAAAGAACAAGCCATGCCACACTTTGGTAACAAAACTGCCTGATGAGTGCAATAAGAGGCAATCCACTCAATGTCAAAATGAACACAATGGACTCTATCTGTTGCAACGTTATAATTTACAGATGAGTCAGTCAGTCACTGAAGAGCTTGTCATGGCCACACAAACGTTCTATCCTAATTACTGGATAGATAAGATAAGATAATGTATGCCTTTATAGCACAGTCCGACGCAGAGGGCCTCTTCGGCGGTCCACGCTTAAACATCAATCACCAGTCATTTAAAAATAAAAAAAAAAATAAAACAAAAAAACCACTTTACACATCTCGTTATGACATGTTAACAAACGCACCATGAAACTTTGTTAAAAATTTTCTTCGTTAAAATCTTAAATCAGATGACAAATGTTTATTTATATCAAAAACTTACGGATACGTCAGGCGGGACATCACATGAACAGGATCTTCATGGACTCCACTGTAAAATGTTTTTTGTGTCTCACATCGTGCAATCCCCAACACTCTAAAAAGAACATGTTCCTTCATTGTGGTGGCGCCACTGACAGGAATGCACCACGGAGCTTCTTCACCTCTTCTTACAAAGGTAAGAATTGGGTAAATACGACATGGCGGGGTGCCAAGCGGCACAGAAAAACCGTTTCCTCTTTACGACCTCCGACAGTAGATGGAGGGAAGTCTTTAAGGTTTGGACGGATCTGAAAGAGTTTGTGATCTCGTCTGTGATGTTCCAATCCTCCTGCCAGAGGTCTCTCATACTTATGATAATTTTGGTTTCACATCTGAGCAGGGGGATATAGTGTTGGACAGTTTCTCTCTCTGTGGCGTTCTTGGCCAAACACGATCAACCATTTCGTGCCCGCCGATGCCCTACATGTCCAGGAAACAAGCAGATAATGGTCTGTAAACCGTCCGCTTTCCATACCTTGCTTAATAAGATTCAAAAAAAAGTAAAAGTTCTGGATGACTGAAAGGTTGCGGCCAGCTATGGCCTCCCAAAGTGACGGCGGAATCCGGACTGAACCTGAAAGTCCCTCCGCGAAGAATGGCCGAGACTTATCTTCAAAGCCAGTACCTAGAGCAGGTAAGTTCAGCAGAATAGACAGAAGCATCGGAATGGATATGGTTAACCAGTATCTGAGAAAGGAGCCCCAGGGCAGTAGCTGCACCGGCCACTCCATCCCTCAGACCTTGGAACCGTCCAGTGAAAACTTTTTGATAGGATGGGAATTTGGATAAGAGGTCACGATACACTGCTTGTACGCCTTAGACAGCTGGTTAGGACTCCTTTGCGGAAAAGCGGCAAGATCGAAACGAATCTCTGGTGTGAAAAAATGGTCCCCGGAGGTTGATCCGGAACTTGGGAAAAATCGGCAACTACTTCCCCAGGTTTGGACATGCCAATCCGACACGTGAGGCTGCATACGAAGCCCAAACGGCGGAATACATTTCGGGTTTGTTTCAAACTTACTTGAACGGGAGGGTCATTAAGACACACGTCATAGGCCAGGATTCTTGGTTCTGAGAACAGTCGGATGTAATAATTCAAAGACAGTTTCAGCCTGAGGTGGGTACAGTGAAGGTTCACCTGCCTCTGCGTACAGGCTTGTACAAGGGATGGTGGGAACGCTCCAAGAAGAGACGAAGCGAAGCCTCTTGATGCGTGGATAGGGTCCAAGGAGTTTGAGGTAAGATGATCTTGGGAGCGTTCACAGCACAACCGTAGTCAGTTTGGAACGGACCAGGGCTCTGTAGAGGTGCAAC
Source organism: Conus ventricosus (assembly GCA_018398815.1). Taxonomy (NCBI): domain Eukaryota; kingdom Metazoa; phylum Mollusca; class Gastropoda; order Neogastropoda; family Conidae; genus Conus; species Conus ventricosus. The sequence continues at coordinate 34,161,166 of CM031619.1, read as the reverse complement.
AACGTTCTTCTTATACAGCGCCCAGTCGGTGTGTGCTACGACCCGCAGGAATATTCAGTGCCTTTTGGCAAAGCAGTTTTGAGGTGTTTTAATATGCTGAGAAAAGTTAAGTTTTTGGTCAAAAATGACTCCCACGGAAATTTGGCGTCTTTAACAAGTGGAATGGGAGATTTCCCTACTGAAGTTCGGATCTGGAAAAAAAAACTGCACCTGGACTTATGGAAGTGATGCACTGGGTTTTTGTAGACAGAAAGGCTGGAAAACGTTTTCATCCCCGCCCACCGAGGGATTATATCTCGCAACGCTGGAGCCCTGCGTCTGACACTCGCGGACACGGCTCTTCCCGTTGCGGAGACAGACAAAATCCTCCCACAATAAACAACTGAGCAGTCTGAAAACCCTGCCTGAACATGATTGAAACAAATGTTGAGTGATTTAATACTAATTGCAGGGCAGGATCGGTAGAGTATGCTCCCCTGTGGAACCACCAACTCCTGCTCGTGGACATCAGAGAGAGTGTTGCCAACACTGGACCTGAAAACTGTGTTCATGCCAAAAAATTTGAAATCAAAAGCGGAAGATGACCTCGAACAAACCCAGATCGTGCGAGATATGACAGTATTACCCGACTTCCAGGTGGTATCGTAGGCTACTCCAAGTCAAAGAAAATTGCCCACTGCATGCTGTCTGTTTAAAAAAAAGCGTCCTACGTGTAGATTCAGACGAATCAAATGGGTCAACTGTTACTACGAATCGCTTTGCGGAAACCACACTGTTCTCTTTCGCCCTCAAAGGCATCGGGTGTGAGTTTCCACACTTGAGCCTAGCATTGACCAATTCTTTCCATCAATTTACAGGACACAGCTGAGTCAAAGCTATGGCGGACGGTACGTTAGCCTGGATTAGAAAGATCTTTTCCAGTGTTTGGGGACGGGAATATCTGAGGGCTGTCCCGCCCAAGAGGGTGGGAAGCAACCTGTAGTCCACACGTGGTTGCTATACCTGTACCAGGATGTTCAGACTCTTCTTGCGGAAGATGTTTCAATAGTTGATTACATGTATGTCATCTATACCTGGAGAGGAATAGCGCTGCAAGAGAGGTAAGGAAGAATTCAGCTCGTTTAATGTTAAACAGGATAGGGACTTGTAGAACTTCCATGTTGTCGGATGAAACGCTGCAGGGAGATTTCTCTTTTAGGGCTTTGTGTTTGACAAAAGTGCTGATTTATTAGCAAGAGGAGGATTCTTTTCAAGGATTGAAGGCCAAGCAGCTTTTGCATCTGTTTCTTCTCTGTTATTCAAAGAAATCCGAAAATCTGAGATGGTCCACAGTGGGACAGGTTGTTCTTCCTTTGATTTTCTTAATGATGTTCCCCACTTTTTCTTAGAAGCTTTTTTGATGTAGCCTGGAAGCAGAAGTCTTTCAGGACCCGACGTTTTACTGATTTTTAAAAGTTGTGTCTCTGATTTAGCACGGAGTTTCTGATGGGCTCGAGCGTTGGGCCGACGGTCGTTGGTATACCTGACGCTGAGCCCGTTTTCTAAGACTTTTTGTACAATTTGTTGGCATTCTGACTCGAAACAAAGGTGTTTTGGGCATTTGAAGTTTATCGGAAGAACACGGAATACAGGCTTTAGGCACTCTTGATCATAGTGTTAGTCAGAGATTCTGCGGGTTGGACTCTTGAAAAAATCTGTGTCCTGATTTCTTTTGAAATAGTGGCTGTCAAATTAGAATCCCAGTTGCTTTTTTATACATTGAGATAGTATGCTGAGAGACAGACGGACGTGTTCAGTTAATACAGGTTGTAGGAAGGACTGGGAATTGGCACTTCCGTGCCAGATCGTCATGGACAGACCCTCATAGTCCAGGACCAGCGACCGGGGTCACAAAACCGACACATCTAAAACAAAGTGAACCTGTGGAGAGTGGAGGTAAGTTGCAGATCCGTCGTTCAGACAACACAAATCCAAGTCTGAACGGACATCCTCAATCAGCAGACCTCTGGGTGACGTAACCGGGGCACTACCCCAAACGAGGATTGTGACCGTTCTAAAGTCACCCCAACAGCAAAAAGGTCGAAGGAGTTCTCCTATCAGACTGACAAGGTCTGACGCCAAACCGGGACAGGAAGGAGTAGATAAAGAGAACAGATGGTCACTTCTTGCTGGAGAGTGACTCTCGCGGCCACAGCCGGAAGCGACGGTAGACAGTGGACAGGGACCTATACAGCCCAAAAGTTTTGTGTAGGAGAAAGGGCAACACCGGCCCCGACAGTCCCAACATGGCATGGTTGAGCAGGTTAATTGGAACGAATATTCAAGCCAGAAACGAGTAAAGTTCTTCTGGCTTTGAATTTTGAGTTCCGGAAGAGCCACGACCGGCGGGTTCTTCTAGACTGACACAGAAGCTGGCAGCTCTCAAAGTTGGAATTTAATTCCACGGATATTCCAATGTAATTTAATTTACTATCCATGGTGACAGAGGGCGAAAAGAGAGAGGTCAGGTCATCTCCTCATCCGACATCTGCCGCCAATGGATGTGAATATTATTTTGGTAGTTTCACTGACTGTGTTGGTCTTTGGACCTGGCTGGCAGAATGCCGCAGGTGACCAAACAGGCCCTGGAATTTGGAGAAAGGTTGGAGGTCTGGTTTGGAGATGGTGGAGGCGTTTGTCCTTATCTCCTCCATCTCACACTGAGGTGGAACTCCTTGCCCGCACGGGACTGGGACAGTGGAAGTTGAGCGGGGAACCTGCTGTGTTTTTGTAATCTGCCCAGCAGAGGATGTTGTAGACTGCTGGGGCAGGTCTGAGGGGTGGCGGATTCTTTTGCCTCCACAAGGGCAATCATTTCGGGTTGAGAGGTGGTGGACCTGCTTCCACCAGAGTAGACTGTTCGGACTTGCAGTGTCCTTCGAGAACGTTACAAGTCATCAGTCTGACAAGCACATTGATCGAGTGGGAAACTGTGGGAACTTTCGTACAGCGATGCATAGGAAGAGGCTGTCGGCGTAACCTCATGACTGCCCACAACCTGCTTGCGGGGCTTCAAAAAAGGAAATTTTCTTTTCAGTCTTGGCTTTGAATTGCGGATTCCTGAAATCAAAAAGGACTGTTTCTTGAAGAGGAGGCGATGGTCGCCACCGCAAGTTCAGCACAATGTGCAGGATCTGGACCACGGCCCCTCATGGGTTGCCTTTGCCTGCCAAACACCGCATACCTCTTGCCTGAACAGCGGTGTCCCCTGAGAATGGCCAAACTTTCATGGCACCTGAAGCACCTCACTTGGGGACGGCACATATAGGGCTGAAACATGAAATCACTTTTAGGTAACCAAAAACCTTGATGACCGGAGAGCCACAGGGTTGCTGAAGGATCAGGAACAGAGGTTGATGGTGGCACTCTCTTTGAACACTTCTTTTATCGTCACCTGCCGCACCTCCGTCACACCATAGGACGCCAGCTCGTTTTTATTTCCGCCTCTGAAACACCCGCCCAGATCTCTGAAATCGGAATCACACCTTTGGATGAATTAATTGCTTATCGGGAGTCACCTGATCTCCTATCCACAAGCTTTTTTGCATTCTGCAACTGTTCGGATTGCTTCTGTGACGACATTGAAGAAGAAGGAAACGCAACATTCTTCAATCGTTTTATGACTTACGGTTCACCTGTATACCATGAAGCCTTTTGTACCAGCAAAAGGGCTCAGAGCTGATGAGGTCTTCTGCTCTGTCCCTTCCACCACGAGCCAGGAAGCCCAGAAACCTGTCTTCTGTCTTTACTCACTGTCGAAATCACTGTCTGTTTCAAATACCCCTAAATATGGGGCATACTGACTTCCTCTTCCTTTTGGGGGCGCGTCGTATTTTAATTGCAAAGTCATATTGAGTTTATTGATCGATTCATCTCTCCCTTACCCACCCATCTTGGAGTCCAACTTAAGGGCGCCAGGGCCATGAAAACCAATGTCTTGACCCTTCCCGGCTTCGGGAGAGGGACATAGACAAGCAGAAGCAAACCCCCCCCCCCCAACCCTTTCCACCCTGATCATGCTCAACTCCCGGAACAGAGAGCTGAGCCATGCTGGGGTTTACTTGGCCAGCTGGGGAACTTGCCCGTCTTGGTACCTCCAACCCCAAGAAGGGGAGGCGATTATTAGTTAACCCGGGCCAAAGTGTACTCCCCCACCCCCCCCCCCCCCCCCCTACCTCCCCCCTCCCTGTCTAGGAGAGGTTCGAGCCAAGCTGATGTGTTGAGAGCGCTGGCCCTCTCCATCACCAGGATCTCCATTCCCCTCTCGACACAGTGACCGCCGGCAACCGGCCGGCATCTTAAGAGACCCACAGAGAGAAAAAGGGACGTGTGAAAAGAACGATTGAAAGGGGAGACGAAGATAGAAGAAAAAGGGCCAAATAAGGGAAGCAGGAAAACAAGAAAAGGAGAAAGGCGGGTACTCTTACGTCAGGCATCCTTCACCTTTATGCCTATCTGACCATGGGAAGCCCTACCAGGGGCAATCAAAACTCCTTACCACGTACGCTTAGGCCAAAACCAGCTCTGCACCTCTCTGGCCCTAGAAGCCAGTGTGAAAAAAAAACAGCCTTTCTCCACAGTATTGCTGCCCCCGCCAGCCAAAGCCTAAGGGATCACTGGACCACGCAAACCTCCGGACACGACAAGGTTCGCAACCCCCCGGAGGGCTAATTACTGGAAAATGTTTACCTGCCCATCAAAAGAAACCACCATTCCACAAAAATTAACATGTCTTTTCTTTTTTGAAACGTCAGGCGCATTCATACGTTTGGACATGGCAATTCACTTTGCTAGTTGTAAAAATCTTGCGGCATGAAAATTTTGGCACCGTGTTACCCCAGCAGGCTTTTGACAGACAAGAAACATCTCACAATGAAAATAATATTGGAGTTTAATCAAGGCATCAGACAAGCACCAAGTATTTTGTGGGTGTCTGTAATGATACAAACCGCCGAGTATTTCCCCTTGAAAGCAAATTCATCCCAGGAATACTTGCTTTTTTTCTGTCTGCCCCATCCCATTCCTTGGCTTTTGAGGCCTAAATATGTCACAAGGAAACAAAAAAATTCCTGTCCTTCATAACTGTCCATGCATCCACTTGCAGCAGCAACAAACTTTGCTATGTTAAATTAATTGTGGCTTTACATCAGTTTTACCCCTCTTTCATTAGAGATTCTCCGAGGCAAAAATTTCCCATGCTTTTGGAGTCTCTTTAGGACTGCTTAGCTTTAAACCTTCATCTGCCCATGATGGGATATTTACTTCATGTTTCTGAGTGCAGAAAGATACTGACCATGATGGAGCCCCATATATCCGTCATCGTCGTTGCTAGAATTTTCCTAGTCCCACCTTTAGACCAGGGAGTCCCAACATACAACAATCTGAAAGCTTGATATGCCTGTTACTGGATTTATTCTAAGCAAAGAAAAGACTGCACCAAAATCAAAGAGTTTCGTGATTGTGTGACGAGGAAACGTGGGTTGAAGTTATAAAAACTGATGAGGATGAAGATTTCAGAGCTAATTGTGACATGAACTTGTTCAGACCCATTCGTTTGATAAAGCAACATTGTGAAATGGACGTTGCAGAGAATGGGGTGATGCAGGCTTGGACACAGTCCATGTTTTATCCACTGTCATGTCGTACTTGACGTCAGACGAGGAGGGAGAAAAGCGCCATAGTAAAGGCAATATAATCAAAGTGTTGCTGACCCAGATTTTGAGCGAGGCGCTTGTCCAGTTGCAGTGGTTGCACCACAGCCGGGGAAGAAAAGAAAAGGCTTTCTGTCGTGGCTGCTAATGCTGACTGGACACAAATGAGCTTGTGCATTGCGCAGTCTGGCACGCAGCAAGTGGAGGGAGAGAGTTGTGAGATGAGAGACTCAACGCTCATTGCACTGTGTTTTGAACTGTGTATTGCCGTTACTTTTGCAGCACTGGACTGAAGGACAGTGGCATGGCTAAGGGGATGTGGCAGTGTGTGTGTGTGCATCTGGATTGTGTGTGTGTGTGTGTGTGCATGTGTGGTGTGTTTGTGCATGGGTTGTGGTGTGTGAAACGTGACGAGAAGCATGGTGTCTGTGTTTATCCGAGAGAAAGCATCGATTGTAGTGTTTTGAACTGTGTGTAACAATGTGTGTGAGAAAGAGTACTTATCCTTACAATAATTGATCTCAAACAGGTGTGATCAGAGGAAGGAGCCTGGGAAGAGGAGTTCTGTGGGCGACAGGGGAGAGGTGAGGTGCTGGATATCACCTTACAAAACCAAACATTAACCCAGGAGGGGCCCAGACATATCAACCTCACAGATAGGCCTCAAGACACCAGTTCGAAGGGGAAAAGGACTGTAGATTATGACCCAGGTTTTCTAGACAGGACAACTGTGATTGGATCACTTCATAACTGAACTATCCGTTATGACAGAGCAGGTACCTAGCAGTGTCCCAACCTGTCAGGCATTTCAGAGACTGTAGGAAAGCAGTCTAGCAGTGTCCCAACCAGTCAGCATTTCAGAGGCTGTAGGAAAGCAGGTCCTAGCAGTGTTCCAAACCTGGCGCATTTCAGAGGCTGTAGGAAGCAGTCCTAGCAGTGTCCCAACCTGTCAGCATTTCAGAGGCTGTAGGAACCGCAGTCCTAGCAGTGTCCCAACCTGTCAGACTTTCAGGACTGTGTAGGAAAGAGTCCCTCGCAGTGTCCCATACCCGTCAGACATTTCAGTGACTGTAGGAAAGCAGTCCTAGCAGCGTGTCCCATCCTGTCAGCATTTTCAGAGACTGTTAGGAAAGCGTCCTCAGCAGAGTCCCAAACCTCGTCAGCATTTCAGAGACCTGTAGAGAAAGCAGTCCTCGCAGTGTCCCAAATGTCCCGCATTTCAGAGACTGTAGGGACAAGCATGTCCTCAGCAGGAGGTACAACGAGTCGTTCCAAGCGGGCAAAAAGGAAATACAAAGCAGTACCTGTGTGGACAGTGTTCCTTAAAAAAACCCACCTTTTTTAGATAGTGGACGTACCTGCTTTTATACATCATTAAGAGAGGTGTATAAGTATTTTAGTGTGGTGTGTCTTACACCGACGAACTGTGATACAAGGAAGCCCAAGAAAAAAAAACTGTGTGAGATAAGATCCTGTGTTCAAAGGAACCCAAAACCTGATGAAAATGGTAGACCGTTACTGCACAGGCATCTAAAAGTTCAGAGAAATCTTCATTCCTATACCTTTTGGACACTATAAGTTACATGTCATTTGTCTTTTTAGTTCAAAATTCTTTTCAAATCTTGAGTGTGAATATCATATTTGTGCTGTTTATCAAGACATACATTAGGTTTTTTTTTTGAAAATTTTTCATTCGATCTATTTCATTTAGATACATTGCCAGCAAAAAAAAATAATTTCATGTGCAAATGTCACAATGGAATAGGGTGTTTATTTTCCTTTCAGAAAAGTATGCCTTTATTGTACTTTCAATAGTTGGATGCTAGAATTTGTTTTATTATTACCCTCCACAGCAGTTACCCCTTGGCAAATGGTTGCAACCTGAGCCTGGAAAAGGGTGTAGGGCAGTCAGAGGGTTTTAAATGGGTATGCACAGTTTATGGTTCCCCAAACAACAACAAAACAAAACCAACATAACAAAAAACCAACTCTAGAGTTATGAAATTTCAAGCGTGGGTCCATGGTGTTTGTTTACAATGTGAAACCATCATTTTCTCTTTTAAGAGCAAAAGGTTGTGTCACGTTACCTAATGTCACCCAAATGTGGCACATTTTATGCGTGACAATACTATTAAAGCAGACCAACATGGCAAGTTTTCTCATGGACTGCATGTCAGTAATGGAAAGTTGAGGGCCATCCGATATGATCCATCCTCTGTCCACTCTTACAGCCCCCCAAGGTAAGCAATGACTGTCACACAAACTGCTGTCAACTGTCACATGTAAAATAAATACAAAAAGCTGCCGTTACAGTTTCACATTGTTTCTAAAGCAATTGTTTCCCGTCCTACATCTACATTTATTGCTATACACTAAAATTCAATAGCTGTTCAAGTTTCAGTTTCATCAAGGAGGTGTCACTGCGTGTGTGGACTAGTCCATATACACTACACCACATCTGCCAAGTTTTGAGACCATTGCTGCGCATTATTTTAAGCTGTTCAATCACATGTAAAGTGTTATGCTAAATGTCATAGAGCCACTATTCTTACATCAAAATACAGATGTGCACACACAAAAGGAAAATGAAAACAAGCATAGCTGCATGACTGTTGAGCCATATTTTGGTCAAGATATAATCATGGAAACGGATTTCTCATGCAGGGGCTAGTGACAGCGGGGGTCAACTGACCTGTAAAAACGTAACTGTGGCAGACGCTTTATCCTCATCATGATCAAACACAGGTAGATATGCCCTCATTTTCTCAGGTGTCGTGTTTGACAACAGCGGATCAGGTGTGCTCTTGGCAACTTATCGTTGTGCATACCTGTTTGTTTCACTTATGGCTGTTTGAAAAGACACAAAAGAAATAATCCAGAGGGATAGTGATGTCTGTCAATGCATGAGCAGAGCCTGTCAGCTATTGGAATGTAGCCACTGTTGTAGGCCATGTAGCCGGTTGCCATCTTGTTTCAGGGTGGCAACTGGCATTCAAGATCACTTCACTTTTTCTTCTCCTATATCATCTGTATCTACATCAGATTCTTCTTCTGGCTCTTAATTTTCCATTTTCTTACTTCTTGTACAATTTGATCTCATTCCTCTGCAGAATACCCAGGTCTTCATCTAACTTGCTTAAGGGTGAAGTTGTTAGAATTAGCAGAAAACATCATGTGGCATTTGGTAAATTTTTCATTCACAATTTCCCCTCACAAGTTTCCTTTCTTTTTCAGTAAAAGGAAGGGGTTTGCTTTGTTCTTTGGACTGCAGGGGGGAAAAACCAAAAGGGTTTAGAGCTTTTTTGACAAAATTTCACAAAAAAGAGCAAAAAAGTTGGAACGTGCCAAACACATTTTCCCTTTTCCTTTCCCCCCCCCCCCCCGTTAAAACTAGGGGGCTGTCCCCTAGCTTTTTCCTCCCTTACGAATACAAGGGGTTTTTAACCCAAACCCCAACTGAAGAAAAAACAAAACCATTTCTTACCATGGGGTTTTTTGGGGCCCACATCATCAAATAACGGTCCTTTCCATTTTTGGGAAAAAATTGGGAAAAATCTGGGTCCACCCCCTCTAGCCCCCGACCGGCTCCATTCCTGCGTGCCCCCACCTTCCTTAAAAAAGCGGGAAAATACTTCTCTTTTTAAACCACAATAAATCCCCGGGGGGGCATTTCTGCAAAAAGGAAAGGGACTTACCCATCGGAACTTGGCTGAAAAGGGAAAAAAGTTAAAAACCCCCCAAAAGATTTTGGGTTTTAGTGAAAAATTTTTGAACTTGCCAATCTGGGGTTTTTTTGAAAGAAAAGAACCCCAAACCTCATTTCACCCCTGTTTTTTGACGGCTTTTGTTGTGTTTTGGTTTTTGGCTTACTTTCAGCTTTTAACCCCTTTTCCCCCTTTACAGCAAGACTTGGTGGCCCCAAGGTAAAGGGGGTTTCGGGACTTTTTATTTAAATTTTTTTAAATTTGTATAAAAAAAACAGAACGAGGATAGAACTTAAAGGGTTTTGTCACAAAAAGGAAAAACCCCAAATTTTTAACCCAGGTTCGTAAAGTTAAAAGGGAAAAAAACCAAAAACAGATGGACTTTGAAAAAATTTTAAAAGGGAAAAAACGTTTTCTTTGCCCCCAAAAAACAAAAAAACCCACTTTACCATGCGGTTTGCCAAAATTTATAAAAAAAAAAGTACACATACCGTCACTGCCCCTCAATTAAGTTAATTTTTATTCTTTTTAAATCCCTTTTTTCACTTAACAGGGTTACATGCTTAAAGTAGGCCATTCAAGGTTCAATTTTCATCATAAACCCTTGACATTATTCCCGTAATGCTTCTTAGGGCTTGTGCTCTTTCTCAGCTTGTTTTTGGGAATTTTTCAACCCGGGCCAAAATAATAAATTGGTTGCGAAACCTTAGTCCTTTTTGCATCGTTTCAACACATTTAAAACCTTTACAAGCGGCCCACTTATGGGTTAGGAACAATGAGTTTTTTGCAATGCCCTTGGGTTTCCCGAAAGAAACCCGCTGATAAAAAACCCCAAAAACTGTGATGTTCACAAAATGAAAATTTTAAACAAAGCATTCCTTAACAATATGCATTATGCATCATTTTCTGACCCAAAACAAGAAAAAAAAGGAAAAAAGAAAAAAGGAAAAAAAACCCAAAGTTTAAAAATTTCCCAATCCCCCATGCCTGCAAAAAACTTCAAATCTTAAGCAAACAAAAAAAGAACCAAAAAAGGTTAAAACTCTCCCAATCTTAAACCCCACTCCCGAAAAATTTAATGGCTAAAAGAAAAAAAAAAGAAAAAAGGTTAAAACTCTCCCTATTTTCCCTTTGCACTGCGAAAATTTAGTCTTTAAGCACTTTCACTATTTTCCCAACCTACCCCTTATTAAATAGGTCAAATGGAAAGGAACAGGAAACCAATCAACCCCCTTTTTTTCCCTTTTTTTAATATAAAATTTCCCAAGGAGGCCGCACTTTGCGTTTAAGTTTTTTTGGATTTTTTACTTTGGTGCAATCTTTTTTTTTGAAAATTTTTGGGCAGGGCTTTTCCCCCTACATAAATCCCCAATTCACCCCGGGTGGCTTTTCCACTAAAGCTTTTCCCCTTTAAAATTTCCCCGCCTACCTCAACGCCGCAATTTTATGTTTAGCTTCAAATGCTTTTGGGTTAAATTTCCGGGGAAAAAAAGTGAAAACCCTGACAGGGGGGGGGTCCGGGGGGCCCGGGGAAAGGGCCCCTTTGGGGGGGTAAAGGGGGCCCAGAGCCCTTGTCGGGGGTCGGGGGCAAACCCCCCTAAAAGCTAAAGGGCTTTTTACATTTTAGTTATTAAAATCAGCCATTTTGGGGGACTTTCAGCAGGTTTTTAAAGTAAATTTTAAAAAATTTTTTGTGCCCAAGAAAAATGCTGCCCCCCCCCCCCCAAAAAAAAAAAAAAAAAAAAAAAAAAAAAGGAAAACTTGTGAATCAAAAAGAAAAAAAAAAAATCAAAAACCAGCAAAATTTTTTGTATTTTAAAGGCAGAATTAGACTGGGCATTTATTTTCCCAAGGAATGTATTCGCTTTTTCCCAGCAGGAAGGGGGTCCGGATGTTCATCACTGTGCATTTACAAAATTGAAAAGCCCACATCCAAAAACAAACCCACAGGTGTTTTAAATAATCTTTACAAGCAGATGTCCCGAAACAGTATTTTTTTAGCCACACGGAAAAATTCAAAGAAAAGGGGTCCCCTTCGAAAATTTTTAAAACAAAACCCTTTCAGAAAAAAATGTCCAAACCCAGATGCTCAAGCAAGGTTTCCGGAAGCGAAAATTTTATTTTGTCCAAGGTTTGTATTTCCCCTAGTCATAAGTTTTGAAACAGGGGTTTTCCCCTTATACCTTTCTTTAAAAAAATTTCTTTTTGGGGCTTGAACAAAGCTTTTCCTTTTCAGGAGCACCCCTATGTTTTCTAGACACTATTTTTACAACCCCCCCCCCCCCCCCAAAAAAAAACAAAAAAAAAAAACCCCCAATTTAAAAAACGACCCCCCCACTCCCATTCTAAAAAACTGTTTTGGGGGTGTTTTGGGGTGTTTCAGAGTTTTTCACGGGCCTTTCGCGTTCGACCCACCTTGGGTGGCGGAATTTCTTATTTTTTGGGTTTTCGTTGCGGGTTTTGTGTTTCCGGTTTTCCCCTTTGTGGGGGCTTTTTGGTGCGGTTTTCACCTTGGGTAGTTTTAGCTCCAAATTCGGTTTGCTTTCTCTCTCTCTTCCCCTCTAATTTTCCCCTGGGCCCCTTTCTATTTAATTCCCGGGGTCCACGGGTGGCCGGTACCTTTTTCTCGAACTTTCTGTCTATCGGCCCCTCGCCCGTCTTTTTTTCCGGCGACGGCTTCAATTTTTTTTAGTTTGAAGTTTTGGGTTCCCCTCTGTGCCCTAGGTGGCTGTTGGCCGCCCTTGCTGGGGTGGTTAGCTCTTCACTCGAGGGAAGATGTCTCGGGGGCGGGGGCTCCGTCTTGGTTGCTTTACCGTATCATCGAGGGGTACAGTCATTTCTTTCAATTCCTGCCCCGGGGCGGCCTGTAGGGAGGGCATCACTTCTGTTTCCCCATCTTGCCCCTTGGGCCTCTCGACTGGGAAAAGGGTTGAGAGGGTCGTTTTAAACCCCCCTCTTCGGGGTCACCCAAAGGGGGTGGTAAGCAAACGTTTGTGGTGTGTTTGGGTTTTTGGGTTTTTTGTTGGGTTTGCCGGCCCTTTTTCTTCTTTTTTGGGGCAATTTTCTTTTTTTTTTCGAAATTTTTGTAAAAAAAAATTTTGTTTGAGACCTTTTTCTGGTTAATTTTTAATTTTTTAAACCCGGCCCTTCTAAATTATTTCCAAAATTCTTTCTCCCGTTTTTGCTTCTGGTGAGGGGGTAGTCGGTTGGGGGTTTGGGGGGAAAACCTGGTGATTTAGGGTTGGAAACTTGTTGGTCTCGTCGTCCGCCCCTGTAAAATTTTGCCCGGGCTTTATCTTTGGCCCCAAAGTTGTTTGTGTGTGCAAGGAGGAAAAAGGGTTTTTTTTTGCGGGTTTCCCTAAGCATGATTTTTTCGTTGGGATGCGTGGGGGTTTGGGATTTGTGTTATTGTGAAAGGGGACAATTATTTCCATTTAATTATTTTTGCCCCAAATTTTGGTGACAGGTTTTTTAAGCGAGGGTCGCTGTGTTGGTTTTTCCTTAAGAAAGGGAAAAAATGTTAAAAAGTGGGGTGAGGGAAGGGTGAAGTAAATTATATTTGTTTAAAAACCTGTTGATTTAATCAGTCTTTTTTCCCGCATGTTGGGGAGGAGGGCTTGTTTGGGTGGGTTTTCCCCGTCGTGGTTTTAATAGGGCTTCCCCCCGCCCCCTCATGCGTTTGTGGGGTGTTAAGATTTTTGGAAAAGCATGGGTCAGACTTTTACTGAGGCGGGGGTTTCCCGTACCCTTTTTCCTTCCTCCCTTTCCCTTTTTCTTTCCCTCCTTTCCCACTCTCCCCCCAGCTCGTCCTCCCCCCCCCCGGGGGGGGGTTCACCTGGAGCCGGACTGGTTTGGGGCCGTGCTGGTTTTTAGGGGGGCGTTTTTGGCTGGATTCGGACCCGGATGGGGCCCGTGCTGGGGTTTAAAGGGCCCCGTTTGGCTGGGCCCAAGGACTGGATGGGGCCCCGCGCGGGGCGAGGCCACGCCCCCTTTGGGGGGAACCCGGGGGGATGGTAGAGGAGCCCGCCGTCTTGACTGGCCGGCCCTGACCCCGTCCGGGCCTCCGTTTTTAGCGTCGTTTTTCCCTTCCCCCCCCCCCCCCCCTTCCCCCCGGGCCCCGCTTTCACTGCGGTTTGAGTTGAGGGTGTCCCGGCCCTTTTAGGACTCCCGGGGAGAAAAGACCCGGCTCGGGGCACCTAGTGCGACAGGGTTTCCCCAGCGATTGACAGGGGGCGGGTGTGGACGCCGCCAGGGTGTTAGGGGAAAGGGGTCGATGCTGGGGGAAAAGTTTTTTTTATTTAAATTTTGTTATTTTAAAGTGCTAGGGAAGGTGTTTAAATTTTGAAATTTTGTATCGTTTGGGGGGAAATGTTATTTATAATGTGCATGTTGTGGGGGTGTTTTTAGTGCTTGATTGCGATTGTGCATGTTTTGGGGCGTTGGGGTTTCTGGGTTGTTTATTTGTGCATGGTGTGTGTGTTGGGAAAGTTTTTTTTGCTGGTGTGGGAAAAAATGGGGTGTTGTTTCGTAATTTTATTGGTTTTGGTTCTTGGGGGGTGTGAGGGGCAGTCACTCCCTTTCCCCTCCCCCTAAGGGCCGTTCCTGTCAGGGCAGAAACCCCCAGGACGTCCTTGGGTTCACGATGCGCCTAAGTCTTGCCTTTCTTGCCGCCAGTCTTCCATTCCTGTTTCGTTTTAGCCAGTTTGTTTTTTTTTCTCTCTACCGGGTTATTGAGTATAGGGGGTTGTATCGGCTTAGTGTCCCTTTGTTTGTCCCTCTCTCCGGATTCCGTCTGCCATTTTTTTTGTTTTTTTTTGGTTTTTTTTTCCGGCCAGCCCCACGCACTGTTGCTCGTGCTGTGGAGCGCGGTGTTGCCAGAGTGGGGGCAGCCGGACATAGTTTTTTTTTTTTTTTTTTTTTCGGTGAGCCCCACCGCACTGTTGCTCGTGTTGTAGAGCGCGGTGTTGCCAGAGTGGGAGCAGCCGGAACTTGTCCGCACACACGCACACACATACATACACACATATACACACACCCCTAAAATATTTGTTTTTTAAGAGGAATTGTCTTTCCCCCTGTATTTGATAACTGTAGGATATAGTTGTCATGGCAACGTCCGGTGCTGGTGGTATGGCTACTCGGCGTCGAAGAAGAAGGGTCTTCTAAATGTAGTCCCCACTATTAGTACTAGCACTTCGACTACAGTGACTTCCACTTATTCCAGTGCTGTAGCCGATAGTCCAGCGAGTACTTCACTTCTCTTCTTCGCTAGGGGTTTTTCCTGCTGAGACCCCTACTGGCACTTCCGCTCGGAAGCGTCAGAGTATAGCGAAGCAACTGTGGGCTTCTGTTGGGTCGCAGAGACCGAAACCTTCTCCTCTCCAGGCTTCCCCTCGTAAGGAGCATGCCCCGGAAGACTTTCCTTATGGGAAAGTCAAGACCCAAGGGACGGGTCAGACGGGTCATCCTCCCGTGTCGGGAGTGGTGAAACCCCGCACAGGATATCACCTCTGTCCTTATGTTTCTGGAGCGGCAGCGTAGTGAAGAGGCTGCTAGGCAGGAAGCTCTGCGTAGGGAAGAGGCAAGGCTCCGTAGGGAAGAGCTAGATAGGATGGAGGCTCTGCGCAGAGAGGAGACTGACAGACAGGAGATTATGCATAGGGAGGAGGCTATCCTGCGTCGGGAGGAGGAAACTCGGCGTAGGGAAGAGGCTGCCCGACAGGAGGATCAGCGCAGAGAGGAGGCTGCTCAGCGTAGGGAAGAGGCTGCCAGACAGGAAGCCCTCCGTCGGGAAGAGTTGGATCAGCGTAGAGAGGAGGCTGCCAGACAGGAGGCTCTACGCAGGGAAGAGATGGAACAACTTCTTTCGCGGGCTCCCGCATCTGTAATCAGGGGGTTAGTCACCAGGCAGGTGATAGAGTTAGAGGCCCGAAGTTAAAGCTTCCAGAGTTCAGACCTAGTGAGGACATTGATATGTTCCTAGAGCATTTTGACAAAGTTGCTAGTTCATACCAATTGTCTGAGGAACACAAAGGCTATGCACCTTTTTTCTGGGTTATCTGGTGCTGCAAGGGAGTGTGTGCTCACTCTAAACGAAGGTGCGTCTTATGCAGACATGCAGTTGGCTCTGCGTAAGCGTTTCCACCTTACCCCAGAGACGTACAGGCGGAAGTTCAGGTCCATGAAGAAGAATAACGACGAGACCTTCGTGCAGTTTGGTGATAGGCTGCGCAAAACGCTAGGGTACTGGCGTCAGTTGGCCAGGTTGGAGCTGGAGGATCTGATCCTCATTGAACAGCTCACCAACACTGTGTCCCCAGAGTTGAGGATCCGGATAGGCGAGACAGCACCTCAGGATTTCGCGGCTGCGATTCACACCGCTGAGGTGTTTGCTGAAGCTCGCAGGGCTTATGGGCATCGCCCAGATACGGAGAGGAAGCCCTCCACAGGATTTAGTGGCGGTAAGGCGCCGACAACTGCTAGCGGGGTAAACAAGGCAGGCAGTTCATCGGGGATTTCAGCGCCCCGACTGTGTTTTCTGTGTGGTCGTCCTGGCCACATTAGGAAAGATTGTCCTAAAGCCACTGGTAGTCATGGGGCTAGTCCTTTCCAGCATCCTCGCGCCTCGGCTAACGTGGGTTCCATCCCAGCTTCTGGTGATTCAGAGTGCCCAGTGTTTCTCTCTGTTGTTGGTTCCTCCTTGGTCGACACCATCAGGGATTCGGGAGCATCAACGATCTTTGTGGATAAGAATTTGGTTTCCCCTGAGGCCCGGCGGGGCGCTAGTTATGATGTGTGCGGGTTGGAGGCTGGTTTTACCTCCACCCGTCCTTCTGTACTCGTTCCTATTTCCACCCCCTACTTCTGTGGCGAAGTATGGGCCATCGCGGTGGAGCGACCTCTGTATTCCCTTATCATAGGGAATACTATCACCTTCGCAGACGGACGCAGTCAGTCCGTGTCTACGGATCTGCCCGTACAGGCGTGTGTGGGAGTCACCACATGCGCCAAGGCTAAGAAGCAGGAACAGGAATTGCGTCCCGTTCTTCAGCCGATCTCTGACGAGGTTCTTGCAAAGGCCGATCCTGCTTCCATTGTTCGTCTTCAGGCCAGGGACTTGGATGTCCAACGCCTGCGACAACTGGTAGATCATCCCGCTCAGTCTGCCCAACACGCCAAGGTGAGCTTCAAGCTCCACAAGGGATCCTCTTTAGGGTTTTCACCCAGGCAGATCGTGTGGCCAAGCAGCTGGTGGTTCCCCAAAGCCTGAGAGTCTGTCCTCCGGCAAGCCCACGATTCCCCCATGGCAGGTCATATGGGCTCCAAGCGGGACTCTCGAGCGAGTAAGACAGGACTTCTTCTGGCCAGGGATGAACTCACAGGTTAGGCAGTACTGCCGCAGTTGCGATGTCTGCCAACGGACAACGCCTAAGGGTCGCTTGAAGCGTGTTCCTCTAGGGTCAGTGCCACGGGTTGGGGAGCCATTCAGCAAGGTTGGGGTCGACCTGGTGGGACCCATTAATCCACCATCCAGTCGCGGTCACCGCTACCTTTCGGTAGCGGTAGACTATGCGACTCGATGCCCAGAGGCGCCCCGCTTAGGACTATCGATACCCCTACTATTGCTGAAGCTCTCCGGCAGATTTGGACACGCACTGGCGTGCCCAAGAAGAAGTACGGCCGGAAGTTTGTACTGGAGAGCGATCATCATCCTCTCCAGTGCTTGGACCGGATCCGGCCAGTCAGTCATCGACTCATGAGTTAGGCAGTGGAGCTGCAGAGTCATGCGTTCACTTTCCGTCATATCAAGGGTTCCTGTAATACGGACGCTGACTATCTTAGCCGCGCTCCGTAGTCAGCACATTGGAAAATCAGTCAGAGGGACACTTCCCCTCAACCAGGGTCATATCCCTTTTTGGTCTCTGTATCAGGTGTAGTGACAGTTTTTTCTCTTCAGTGATGTTAACGGTAGTGAATCACCAATGGTTCGGATTGTTACCTTCATGGTTGGAAGGTTTGCTTAGTTGTTTGATAAATGTAGTAATATGTATTTCCCTGTGTGATTCTATCGTAGAATGTTTGTATTGGATTTATCGTACTCTGTCGATCACAGAGAGTTGGGTTCGGTCCCATTGTTGTAAATTTGCACGTGCGACAAGGTTCAAAGGAGCACTGTATCTCAGAGAAACAGATGCTTTTAGAAGGGGGTTTGTCACGAGTTTGTCACGAGGCCTACGACGTTCGAACCCACCTAGGGTGGCGGAATTACTTATTTATTTGTTGTCGTTGCTGTTGTCGTGTATCCGTCCCTTAGTGTGGCTTGTGGTGCGGTTGCACCTTGGTGTAGTTTAGCTCAACTTCGGTTTGCTTTCTCTCTCTCTCTCTCTCTAATTCCACTGCCCGTGCTATTCATCCTGCGGGTCCACGGGTGGCCGGTACCTTTCTCTCGAACTTTCTGTCTATCGGCCTCTCGCCTGTCTTTTACCTGTCGCACGTGCTTCATTTCTTTTAGTTTGAAGTATGCTCACTCTGTGACGTAGGTGGCATGTTGGCCGCCATTGCTGAGGGTGGTTAGCTCTTCACTCGAGCGGAAGATGTCTCTGGGGGCGCCTGCTCCAGTCTTGGTTCTTTACCGTATCATCGAGAGTACAGTCAGTACTTTCAATTCCTGCAGTCGGCCTGTAGGAGAGGGACATCACTTCTGTTTCCGCATCTTCGCCTCTGTCCTCTCGACTGGACAGAGGGTAGAGAGAGTCGTTTGACCCGCCTCTTCGGGGTCACCCACGGGTAGCTGGTAAGCATCAGTTTCGTGGTTTGTTTGTTTTGGTTTGTTGTTGTTAGCCGGCTTAGTCTTCTCTTTTGCGCAATTTTCTTTTGTTTTCGAAATTGTAAGAGAAATATTGTTTGAGACCTTTTCTCTGGTTAATTCAATCTTAACCTGGCCGTTCTAAATTATTTCCAAAATTCTTTCTCCTGTTTATGCATCTGGTGATGCGGTAGTCGGTGGGGATGGGAGAGAACCTGGTGATTCAGGGTTGGAACTTGCTTGGTCTCGCTCGTCCGCCCCTGTCACATTCGCCGGACTCTTATCTTTCGGCCACCGTCTGTTTGTGTGTGCAAGGAGAACGAGTTTTATGTTGCGAGCGTGCGTACGCATGATTTGTCGTTCGGATGCGTGGTTGGAGATTTGTGTTATTGTGAAATGTGACAATTATGCCATTGAATTATTATTTGCAAATGTGGTGACAGTTATTAAGCGATGGTCGCTGTGTTGGTTTATTTCCTAAGAAAGGAAAAATGTTAAACGTGAGTGAGAGAAGGGTGAAGATAATTCATATTTGTTTTATAACCTGTTGATTTAATGCAGTCTTTTACCTGCATCGTGTGAGGAGACTTGATTCGATGGGTTTACTGTGTGCGTTTAATAGACTTCCCCTCGCCCATCATGCGAGTGGCTGTTAAGATTTGACAGCATGGGTCAGACTGTACTGACGGCGGGGTTCCAGTACCCTTCTTCCTTCCTCCTTCCTTCTTCTTTCCCTCCTTTTCGACTCTCCTCCCAGCTACGTCCTCCCCCTCCCGGGGGCTTCACCTGGAGCACGGACTGGATGGTGCCACGTGCTGGTTGAGGCCATGTTCTGGCTGAGACTACGGACTGGATGGTGCCACGTGCTGGTTGAGGCCACGTTCTGGCTGAGACTACGGACTGGATGGTGCCACGCGCTGGTCGAGGCCACGCCCTGGTCGGGACCGCGGACTGGTAGAGGAGCCCGCCGTCTTGACTGGCCGGCCCTGACCCCCGTCCAGGACCTCCAGTAACAGCGCCTCGTTTTCCTTCCCCCCCCCCCCCCCCCCCCCCTCCGGGACGCGCTCTTCACTGCCGGCTTGTGAGTCGAGGGTGTCGGCTTTGAGCGACTCCCTGCGAGAACCGACCCGGCTCGGAGCACCTAGTGCGACAGGGTGCTCCCAGCAGACTTGACAGGGACAGGGGTGTGGACGCACGCCAGGGTGTTAGAAGGGATCGATGCTGGAAATGTTTTCTTTATAATTGTGTATATGTTACATGTGCTAGAATGCTGTAATTGTGATTGTGTACGTCGTATGGTGAAATGTTTATTTATAATCGTGCATGTTGTGGGTGTTGGAGTGCTTGATTGCGATTGTGCATGTTGTGTGCGTTGGAGTGCTTGATTGTGATTGTGCATGGTGTGTGTGTTGGAATGTTTATTTTGCTGGTGTGAATAAATGGGGTGTTGTATCGTAATCTTTATTGTGTGGTCTCTTGCGGGGCGTGTGAGGTCAGTCACTCCCTTCACTCCCACCTAGACCGATCCTGTCAGGGCAGACCTCCAGGGGTCGGTCGTGACAGTGTGTGTGTGTGAGAGAGAGAGTGAGAGAGAGAGAGAGAGAGAGGGAGGGAGAGAGAGAGAGAGAGAGAGAGAGAAGAGAGAGAGAGAGAGAGAGAGAGAGAGATTGATTGATTGATTGATCTTTAATACCAAGGATGAAGATTTTAGGCCAAGCCTAGTCTTACAATCTGTCCTTGTCAAGTATACATTACTTCAGCACATATCATTCATACAGACAATTCAACATAGCAACATGATGAGAGATAGAGAGATAGAGCGTTGACTACCTTTGCATTTTCCTGGTGTTTCTGTATTGACATGCTTTTTGAGTGCCGTTATGCCAGGACTTCCATACTTGATGTCCTGCAAGCAGACGATGCACCGGGCAACGCCAGCAGCTGTGGTTTTGCGGCACCAAGTCAGAAATGTCGCCCTTTCCCATTTCGCCATCATTGTCCGGACCTCTTTCGTCCAGCCATCGCCAAGACCATTTGTTGGGGACAGAAGCATCGATCAGCGACGTGTCTTCATTCACAGCCACAAACGGCATCGTGCTCAAAGAAGAGAATGAAGTGCAGCAGATTCAGACTAGATCTAGGTCGACGGGATCGTTCCGACGTGAAGAAGATCGTTGCGACGTGAAGACGTGCGACGTGAACACGCTGTAGGCTATCGTGAAAATGGCGCATATCGGAAGACAAGTTTTGCAACAACTTGGACGGCGCATGCGCGAGTTGTTCAAGAACGCAGCTTCACCGAAAACTACCCAAAAAAGGAAAATCGACCACAACGAACGCCGATGTCCGGATTTCCGGACAAACGACCAATACGAAATCCGGATTCCGGATTTTCCGGACGTGTGGTTTCCACCATGCAAATGTCTAAGATAACCCCATCACTCACTCTCTTTATGCCATTTTCTTCTACCACAGATCGCCATCCTTCCTTCTAAAGGTGGTTACAAATTTCCTCATACCAGGCAATAAATGTGCTCAGACATGGAGTTTACTTTAACACCCAACCGATAAGAGTTTCACAACAATACCCCACGCAATACAGATAACATACATGTAACCCATTTCCCAAACAAAGAAGACAATGTACTCAAACCATGACTCAGCACGTTTTGGAATTCTGACCCCGTTTGTCAGGAACCTTGTTTTGATCATTTAAAATCATGAAGCCACTTTAATCACAAAAACGTAACCATTGTCTACTTATCCAGTCCCACAAAATATTCTTGCCCATACTGATATTTTGTTACACACTGACAAAGCATCAAAAGACCATGAGGCCTGACACGAACATGTGCTTCCAAAGGGCCGTTTTGAAAAGCCATGTGCACAAAGGAAAGGGCTGTCCCTGCAGCTCTGTGGGATGCCAAGTTTTATTTACTCATCTATTAAATCCCCAGTTGATGAACTTAGACTTGTCTCAGCTCATTATTAAACAAACACTCAATAAATCAACATTTCACTTGCAAAACCAACCTGTTTTAGAGGACACTTTGGTCGCAACCTGCACCCGGTCTGCCTTTGGTGTTCTGTCTAGATGGGACCACGCATGGGTCCAACCGAAGTATTTGTACACAACTAAGGTATTCGTACGCAACTTCCTGGCATTAGTACAATACACTTTTAACACTAACAACTTTACGCACTCTCTCAAAACAGTGAATCAACACTAAAACAACACTGCCTCTACAAATCTTCAATCATCTAATTTATAAAAACAGCCCTATTTCCGGCGGACTATTTTTTGCCTAAGGAAAGATTTCTCTTGTATCCCATTGGTGCAATTTTCTCTTTGTCTATTTAGTTTATATAATAGTACAATTTGCCCCTTTTTATCTACAATAGGAATAAAGTATTTTAATAATGGTTAAACAACTTTTATTAATTTTAATTTTGAATAACAAATCTTAAAAAAAGGAATGTTCTCCCAACCTCTTTGACTTTCCTAATTAAAGGGAGATCACTACGTTATTTTTCTGATAGCCTGGGGTAGCTTCCTTAACTGCCCTGACAACAAGTAAACCAAATCGCTTCTAGTGAAGTGTGTAGCAACAGACAAATCTACCAACTTTTACAGCATTAGTTTGAAAGGAAATTTTTTGTAACTTATTAGTGTCTAAATTTTAGTAACCTGTGAAACTTCGACTCACCTTTGAAGCTAAGTTTATCAAGGTTACACAGCAAACACTGAAACTAATGAAAGACAAATGTAAGCATTGTCAAAATAGTCATGTGGATACAGAACTGGTTTTATGTGGAGTGAATTAAATGCCAACAAGACATTATCTTGGACCAAATTCTGTAATTGGTATTGTTTTTTTCTGAACAAGTATAACCTGCAAAACATTCATCCTCATTTCCAAAACATGGTGGTGATAAACTGCAGGTATGCCACTGATCAATTAAATGCAATCATCTATGGCGAGTACACACAGTTTGAACAGACAGATTTTTGTATTCACCACTGTTTGGAGATTGAAACTTTTGTGGAGTGTGTATCATTCAATTCATTGGCTGCAGTGAATCATACTGAATGTGAGAGTCACTGGCAACAAACAATAACTGAATGTATACCAGAAGAAATGGGGTGTTGTTGCCAGAATGGTTAATTGGTTTGTTTCCTTGCTTCTGGTCGCTGACAGACATAGCAGTGTTTACATTATGTGTATGTTTACATCTAAATGTATGTTTATCATATATAATTATGTGCTATTGTCCATGTGGGAAAAAGCTAAATTTAAAAAAAATATAAATTTCACAAATCCCCAAGCTTAAAACAAGATTCTGAAATTCTACATATTTTCACTAATTTCAGGAATCACTTCTGAAATGTAGAAGAAGAAGAAAGAAAGAAAAAAAAAGCCTCCGGTTTCAGGAATGATTTCTAAAAAGGAAATTTTTATTCTAAAATTACGTTTAATCTAACATACTTACCGTGGCTCACTAATGCAATAAGCGGCAGCAATTTGCTATCCCTGCCTCGTATACAATAAGCCCGTACGGACAACAAAACCCCTGAAAGGGCCTCGTGCCTTGCGCATGCTCAGAATCATTCTCTTTTCGAGGTATATCAAAACCCGGCCTGAGAACTCCTGATGGAACCAGGAAGGCGGGGAGGTAGGGAGGGTCTCTGCGTGAGCCACGGTAAGTATGTTAGATTAAACGTAATTTTAGAATAAAAATTTCCTTTTAATTACACATACTATACCGTGGCTCACTAATGCAGAGTCGCACTACCTGGAAGGAGGGCTCACCTGGTTACCGCCTGGAGGAGCGAGAAGAGCCGGAGCGTGTGGCGGAGATGGAGTGTTGCGCCACCACAGCTGATGCGATGCCCCTAGACCCATCATCACGCAGACGAGAAACGTCGCGCAGGTAGAATTGGATGAAGGTGCCAGGGGACCGCCAATATGCGGCATCTAACACACTCTGGATGCTGGCATTATGAGCTACTGCCAGCGAAGACGCCCATGCCCTACTCTCATGAGGTCTAGGTGAGAAAACAGCCAAATCCCTTCAGGTCTCGCGTACGCAGCTTTAATGACTTCTCTAAGCCATCGAGAGATTGAAGAGCGCCTGATGTCCTCCTTATAATTTTCATTGTAAGAGAGAAACAGGTGGCGCTGCTTGGAGCGAGAAGGTTTCGTGCGTTTCCTATACTCCCGCAGAGCGCGCACCGGGCAGAGAGTGCGGTCTTCGTCGTCCGGGGCGAGAATAGAAGTGAGAGGAAGAATGGAGATAGTCGGGGAAGAAGAACCTGGCGACTGGTTTTTCGCTAAAAATTCAGGGAGGAGGCGAAGAGATATGGAGCCGTCCGGTTCGGAGGTGACGTCCCCAGGCAGGCCACTGAGGGCGTGAACTTCACTGCAGCGCCTACCTGATGCCAGGGAAACGAGAAAGGCTGTTTTGAAGGAAAGGAATTTCAGAGAACATTCTCGGATGGGCTCGTAAGGGGGGAGCCTGAGGGAGGAGAGGACTAAGAAAAGATCCCACGCCGGGATACGACGGGGGCATCGGGCCTCCTGTAGGGCTGCTCCTCTGACCAGATCCCGCAGAAGAGGGTCGTCCCCGAAGGAGGGGCCCCCTAACTGGCGGATAGTGGTGGAAATAGCCGCCCTGTGAACCCTAACAGAGGAGGCTGAAAGCTTTCTCTCTGACGAAAGAAAGGCTAGGTAGTTCGCCAATTGGCATTGAGAAGGAGAATGGGGGGATACCGCGTGGCTGGAGCACCAAGAGAGCCAGCCATTCCAGCGGACACTATAGACGCTTTGGGTGCCTGACCTGTGGGCATGTTCCACGAGACCGATTACCGCTGGGGAGGCGCCTCGTGCAGACAGCGCGTCCGCACAGTAGCCAGGCGTGAAGATGCAGCACGTTTGGATTGCCGTGTGGAATGCCTGACCACGGCTGGAGCAGTGACCTTGCCTTTAAGGCGAGCGGTATCAGGGGCACGTGCGACAGGTGTAACAGTTCCGGAAACCACGCTTGGGCTGGCCAGCGTGGGGCCACCAGAATAAGCGTGGCTGCATCTTCCCTTGCCTTGCGGAGAACTTTTCCAGAATGGGGAACGGGGGAAAGGCATAGCCCGTCAGGCCGGACCAAGGGATGGACAGGGCGTCCACAGCCCACGCTGCCGGATCCGGAACTGGGGAGACATACAGCTGGAGACGGTGGTTGAACCGGGTGGCGAACAGGTCCACCTGTGGTTTGAACCAGACAGTCCAGAGAGGTTCTAGGATCGAGTGGACGAGAGTCCATTCTGAGGGAAGAACCATGTGCGACCTGCTGAGGGAGTCCGCGAGAATGTTGATCTTCCCAGGAACATGCTTGGCCGAGATCCGGATTGATTGTGTCTCGCACCAAAGAAGAAGCTGTTCCGCCCTCAGGGACAGGGAGTGAGAACGCGCCCCCCCCTGCTTGTTGATATAACACGCCACCGTCGTGTTGTCGGTGTTGAGGAGAATGTGTTTTCCTTTCAGGAAGGGAAGAAACTCCTTGAGGGCTTGGAACACGGCTTCTAGCTCCAGCCGATTGATATGCCAGGACCCCATCTCCGGGGACCATTGCCCGGAGGCCGTCAGAGAGCTGACGTGGGCACCCCACCCGGACTGGGACGCGTCGTGAACAGGTCCTCCTGTGGAGGAGGGGGAGAGATGGGGACTCCCTGAGCTAGCCAGGACTGGGAGTGCCATTGTACCACCGATGACTGAACCACTGCCCGAGAGGGATCGGAAGGTCCCACGACTGCAGTGCCTGAGACCAACGCTTGCGAAAGAGGCGTTGAAAAACGGCGTTTGTGCAGACGTCCGAGGGGCACTAAGGGGGCCAAGGACTCCATCAGACCCAGAAGAGAGGCCAGCTTTCTGGCTGGCGCCTGATCCAAGGAAAGGAGGTGGGCCAAGAGGTGCTGGAGGCGAACCAGGCGCTGGCGGGTTGGAGAGACTAGCCAGTCGGTGGTGTGGAAGGACATGCCCAGAAACTGAAACTGCTGCGACGGGTGTGAGATCGGACTTCTCCTCGTTGCGAACGAATCCCAGCTGCTGACTGAGGTTTAAAACCTGTAGGGCTTGCTGGGAGCACAGGGTGCTGGATGAGGCAAGGAGAAGCCAATCGTCTAGATAGGCCTTCAAACGAATTCCTTTCTCCCGAACGTGCAAGCAAAGTTCCCGAGCCACCTTCGTGAAAACCCAGGGGGCCGGGCTAGTCCAAAGGGAAGGGCCCTGAACTGAAAAACACGGCCTCTCCACGCGAAGCGGAGGTACTTCCTGTCCCTTGGGTGGATCAAGAGATGGAAGTACGCATCCTTCAAGTCGATGGATACCGCCCAATCGCCGGGATGCATGGCATCGCGGACTGACATGGGGGTTTCCATCCGAAAACGGAGGACGATAAGAAACCTGTTCAAGGGCGAAAGATCTAGAACCGGTCTCCATCCTCCACAAGCTTGGGAACCACAAAATGCGGCCATAAAAACCCGGAGAGGAATGGAAGAGAACTTCCTCTGTGGCTCCCTTGGCTAACAGCGAAAGGACCTCCTGATCTAAGGCCTGAGAGGCAGCCAGATCCCGAGGAGGAGCGAAAGGGGGAGGGGAAGGCGTGAGAGGAGCCTTCACTGCGCCCCAAGGAAGACGAAACCCGACCTGATCACCCGCAGAGCCCAAGGGCTTGCGGGAAGCCGCTCCCAGGCACTGAGGTGCCTGGACAGACTGCCCACAGGACTGCCCTGGGGTGAAGTACCCAGGTCGGGGGCAAGTCATTGGGGGTGGGCCGTCGGAGGCGTGGGAGCTTTCGTCCCTTGGGTTGAGAGGGACCCGGTGACAAGAAAGGCGCTGGCGCCTTGCGTTTTGAACCAGGGCGTGGGGGATGGGGGCCTGACTGAAAGGCGAGGTCACGCCTTATCTCGGCCTGGCTCTTGATGGTGGCCTGCACGTGATTCCCGAACAGAGACCCTGACCCGACAGGCAAGGCTCTGAGGGAAGCGCGGGCAGATGGAGAACGGGTCACAGAAGATGCCAAAAGGACCGCATCTCTCCTAGCCAGAACTGAGTTCAGATGGAGCCTAGAGAAGGCCCCAGCCGAGTACTTAAGCCCTTCAGCCATTGACTGGATACAGGTTACCACAGCAGTTGGTCCGCGGACTGGCGGATGGCGAAGGAACCAGAATCAGGATCCTTAAGGGCAGATACTAGACCCCCTAGAAAGGAATCCATAACAGATATGGCCTCCAAACCCCTCCTCGCCGACTCTTCCCACTCCGCAAGGCAGCGCTCTGAGAGGGACACCTGCCTAGCGTGCGATTTTGACCTCTCCTGGACCAGGAGGAGGTCCTCCTGGGAGAGGGGAAGAGTGGCTTCGGGGATAGTGTCATATGCCAAGAAGGCCTTCTTGGCAAATGGAAGACTCTCTGGTTTAAGGAACTTTCCGCACGCCAATGCGGAAGGGAAATCAGGGACCGAACCAGGCATGGGGTCCTGCGCCTCCGTGCCCCTGACCCGTATTTGGGCCCTCCTCATGCAGTCGGCCACCATAACTGACTCCTTTAGGAGAGAGGAGGGCCTAGCAAGCCGATGGGCGAGATCCCAGGGCGAGTTCCGCTGCCGAAGGGCAGGGGGCCCTGACCTCCTGAGAGGATGACACTGCCTCCGGAACCAGGGAAGCCAGAACAGCCACCGAGTCTTGGAAAGAATAAGAACCGGGTGACTGGTCCTCATCCTCTGACTCAGAGTCCGCCAGGTCGGACCCACAGACCGATGGGGTGGCCGCCCCCGGCGAAGCGGTGCGCGGCGAGAGCCCTGAGTGGCCTGGGATGGCTGGTTCCCCAGACATGCCGGGGGAGGGGTCAGACCCCGGAAGGGCAGAGGGAGCCTGGGAGGCAGATGCCTGCACTGGTGGAGGGCTGGGCATAAAACCCGGCCACCAGGGAAACCCCGGAGCAGGGGGCTGTGGAAAGCCCATGGTCGGGGGATATTGCCATTGTGCCCATGGCGCCCAAGGCAAAGGGCCCTGACCCCATGATAGGGGGGGCTGAGAATGTGGCATGCTGGCCCAACCCTGAAAGTGGGGGGCCGAATGCGCCGGTCCCTGAGGGGTGCTCGGGAAAGAGGGCGATACCCCGGTGGTCTGCCCAAAAGCAGAGGCAGACACATGAGGCGGGGGAAGGGAAACAACCGGGGGCGAACTAGATTCGAGCCCTTGAGCCGGAGTTGCTTCCCTTGGATCGCCTACCGGGCGAGGGGAGGTTGACGCATAGTCCCCCTCATTGCCCGGCGCCTCCGTAGAGGGCCCGTACACCTTCGATTCTGCCATGGGAATCGAACTGTGAGCAGTAGAACCGCAGCTGAACTGAACACAGGGTGCACTAACGGATGCGACAGAACCGCTGCTGAGTCGCTCACCGTTATGGGGCAAAGGGGCGAGATCAGCAGAACCGCAGCTGAGCTGATCACCGCCACAAAATGAGGGGTGCAAAGGGGCGAGATCAGCAGAACCGCAGCTGAGCTGATCACCGCCACAAATGAGGGTTGCGAGAAATGACTCGCTGTCACGACAACAGAACCGAAGCTGAGTTGAGGTGAACCCTCGGGAGAAAGTGACGCTGAAGGGAGAGGGGGAATTGGCGGGGCTAGAGACAAAGAGCCTGCCGGCGAGATGTGGGAATCGAAAGACGAAACCTTCTTAATTCTCGCCTTACCACCCAATCGCTTCACGTTACGTTTCTCCCTTAAGTGAAAACATAAGCAAAGACACCAACGAACAGCAACAACAATCGATCGATTGCGAGAAAAGTCAAAAATACTTAGCTGTCCGTGTACACGCGGCTTAACGGGAAAATGGCTGCCGAGAAAAGAGGATGATTCTGAGCATGCGCAAGGCACGAGGCCCTTTCAGGGGTTTTGTTGTCCGTACGGACTTTATTGTATACGAGGCAGGGATAGCAAATTGCTGCCGCTTATTGCATTAGTGAGCCACGGTATAGTATGTGTAATTAAATTGGGAAATTTCAATAAAATTCTGAGTAGTTGGCAGCTATGCAGTATTATAGGGTACAGGGTTTGGGACCAATCATGCCATTATCAACTCCAATAAAATCAGTTTTCAGTTACACTTATTTGCACAGCTGTTTGTTGCAAGAAATAACTACTCCTCTCTCTCTCTCTCCTGCTGCATATGCAGTGTGTGTGTGTGTGTGTGTGTGTGTGTGTGTGCGTGTGTGTGTGCGCGCGTGTGCAAGACAGCAGAGAGAGGTGGGGAGGGGGGTTTGGGGCATGAAACTCGTTTCATATTTTTTTTTTTTTCTGGCCTAAATTCTACTTTACCATTCCTTTTACGAGACAACACTTTGAAGATAATGTGATCTATTATCATGATCACTGCTTCACTTCTAAATAATGAATTAAATCAAATATTGTTCATAAACTATCTCCTGTACCTGGAATGAATCCCGTCTGGTCCTTGTTTATAAGTCTGGTAAAACAATTTTTATTCTGTTGCAATACAGGCTGAAGCAATTTTATAGATTACATTTAGAAGTGAGATAGGTCTCCAGTTCTTTAAGTATTCTTGTGGTTTCTTTCCTTTCAGAAGACCAATTATTATTCCTTCTTTTTGTTTTATACACATTCCTCCATTACTGTATTCCTCATTAAGAGAACGAACACAAAAATCTCCTAATTGTCTCTAGAAGAGTTTCATACTATCCAGCCGCGAGCAGCACACACAGCACGATTCCCTGGTCCTGCACAGTGCTTAGTCCCTGGCAGTGTTGTGTTAGGTGTCATCGAAAAGAACAAACACTCAACTAATTGAACAGTCATTTCGAACCAGTTACTTAATGTGCATACATGACTGTCCATTGAAAAAATGGCTGCTAAGTGAAAAAAAACTTGTTTACATTCTATTCCGTTCTTTTACAACATGCTGTCAAAATCAGAAGCAAACAAGTAAGCGACATAGCCACTGTTTGCATTGGCCGTGTTTTGATTAAATGCATTTGTGCCCCAATCATTTGAATGGCCTCATCAGCAACCATGAGAGAGAGGGTGTTGTCTGCTGCAACTGATGTCCTGTTTTACGATCTTTGACAGTGCAGTCACGCACCTGTTTCTGGGCCTACCACTCCTAGGTTTGTTTTCTACTGTTTTTCTGACACAATAGTGCTTGTAAACTTTCCTGACGTTGACCTGTTCAAGTTCAACACATCTGCTACCTCAAACACCCGAAGCCCTTGGTCTATCATCGACACAACGAATTTTTGCTCTCCTCTGTGAGCTATCCGTTTGCCGATGCCATGCCAGATCTAACAGCAAACTGCAAGTACCAAACGACCGTTCACGATTTTCTTTACTTCACACAAAAGAGTACACTGGTGAAAATGTCAGTGGTTTTTGGTACATAAACATGTCAACAACACTGAAATACTGACTAGACAATCTAGTGGAAACAACCACTTTGTACCTTTACCTTTAGACAATGCTGCAGTCGCATAATTCACAGAAGGCAGTCCTTACCACACTGACTTTTCGGATATCCTCGGCTAACTGCTCCTCTCCATTTCCATTTACGTCCATTTTCAAGAATCATCGAAAACATCGCCACGCTTGACTATTCACCTGTCCCCCATCTTGAAGAAATGACCGGATGTAAGTCAACCCACCATGCATTGTGCACATTAAGTCTAGACTGAGCTTTCCTTCAATGAGTAAAAGTTTGCAAAAGTCGTCTGCTACACTGAAGGGCTATTTAAAAGAAAAGAAGTATGGTTGTCGTTTTTAATTTTTACGCAGAATTTTTTCCCCACAATTATTTTATTCTGATTTGCGTGAGCATCATTCTTTCGGCGACAAATTCCAGGCTCTGCTTTAATATATATACTACTGTGTATTTATGTCTGGATTTACCACGGGTGAAACCAGGAAAAAGTTTAAAGTAGGAAACCCTGAAGTCCTTGTGGGTTGCCTGAGGCCTTCTGGTGGGCTGAAGGAGCACAGCCCCTTGTCAGGGTCAGGGGGCAAAGACCCTGAAGCGAAGGGTTTCTCCACCTTTGATAGGTGAAATCTGGGCATTTGAAGACACCTTACCTCCTTTTAACCACGTCATCCACAAGACCACCATTAAAACTGACATTAACTCTTTCATCCCTACAACCCAGTTTTCCGGTTTGCTGAAATCCTACCCTTCCTTCCTGCAGCCCGGAAAACCAGGCAGACATCCCTCCTTTCGTGCCTGCAGCCTGGAAAATCAGTTCTCGCGGTAAACGCTTTGAACTTCGCGCGAGTTGCGTCATCAGTACACATCATAACTGGGTCGCTCGCGCGGCAGTGTTTATGAATGGAATGGATGCCAGATGGCCCCTACAGAGTGGGAAGTGTTGCCGCTCTATTCTGGCCGGTTTGTACTGCACACATGGCAGTTCTCATTTTACACTTCTTTTTCTTTTCTCTAAATCTAGGAATGAAGGGAATACTCGTATTATAAGAATCTAGGAACAAGAGGAAGTAATGGTTCATATAAAAGTAGGAATGAAAGAATTAATGTTACTGACCTACAAGACCACCATTAAAACTGACATTAATGTTACTGACCTGTATGCTATGGAGTTCACTTAATTTGAGAAACTGGAGGCAGCAATCATTTTTGTTGACCATAATTTGTATTTACCACTTCTCAAACTTATGAAGACAGTTTGCAGTTTGGACCCAAGAAATGGTTTTTGGTGACCACAATCTGTGCATTTCGTGTTAGAACTCCCTTGTATTTTTTCACTTCAACCGAAACCTTGTGTGGTCTTAACATATCTTTAAAAGACTTTTTAAGTACAGGATCAGCCGAACATAAACAAATGAATCACAAGACAAAACACAGCGCGTTTCGATCTCTCGGGTCTTCTTCAGACAAGATAAACAACACTCAGGACAACGAAAATGAAGAACGAGCGATCACTTATTGAATTCGGAGCAAGATGGGCATTGAATGAAAACGCGGCCACTGGGAAAGAGACAATGCGAGCATAAATTGTAATGATGATAATAATATTGATATCAATAATAATAAACAAACCTTTTTTTGTGGTCTTGTTTATTCCAGCAGGAAGTTCAGCCTGTAACCCTTTATCTAGGGGGGAACAGGTAGTAGTGGCATATGGGTGGGTTGGAGGTTATTGGTGTACCTGGTATGCGACTTGACTCTTAGACTGAAACTGTGAAGTTATGAGCTGACAATTGGATTTAAACTCTGAACCCCCGCACATGTGTAGTTTTTGAAGAGTGTAGACAAATTTCAATAAATTTACCAGGAAAATGAACGTAACTAAATTCTGGGCACAAGTTAATTTCTAGAGGAAGCAAAAATGACTATCATGTGAAATGTAAAGCTTTTTTCTCTATACTATTTATGAAACAAGTTCTAATAAACCTTATATATAATTTATATCAATAATACACTTGGGTAACTCTTACACGGGTAGTCACGCCATTACGTTGTGGCCGACACCAGTCATCGTGACATAAGTCGTGCAGTAGGTTTAGCCTTGCTAACCTAGTTTTACCGACACACACCGATACGAAACTATGGCTCAGTGACAACTAATTTGCCTAACGAACTGAATGAGCCCTGTAGAACATGGATTTTCAGCATTTTAGCTTTGTTTATATTTAGTAGCTGCTTGTATTGCATAGCGGGACTCGAATTGTCTGGCAAACAAACAATGGCAGAGCCCACCGGAGAACATTATAGAATTAGGAACTTGCTTGGAGATTTTTTTGCTTACACTTTTGTGGAAAATACAGGTGAAGGAGAATTGGACATCATAAATGAACTGGGTCTGGTGGGTGATATTTTTATTTAGATCAAGAACCATATAATTGTGATTTTGAGATCACAAGCACCATGTAATTGTGATTTTGAGATCAACAGGGACAATGACTATGTGGGTGATAGGGGTGAAGGGAATGTCAACATGCCATTCAGTGGGGAACAAAAACTCAGTGTAGCCCTTCCTAATGACCCTGAACCTTTTCAACATAAACAACGACAGTGTGTGCCAACTATTGCATTTGTTGTTAGTGACCATTTGGGGGTGTTTTTGTGTTATTAGCACATGATTTCAGTTACCTGCATGGAAGAATGGTATAATCCGCACTGACTTTCCTTTGAAAAGGCTGCAACTTATTTCTGGATACTTTGGAACATCATTGACTGGATTATTTGTGAAAAAGCTCTTGAGAATGACAAGCAGGTCGTGCCACCTGTTTTTACCCGTTATTTTCACATTCTTGATAAGCAAGCATCTAATCAAACACTCACAAGCACACCAGTTCTGTTTTATATTACGTTTTATTCAGTTACAAACAATTTTTATTCATGTCATGTTTAAATACTAACAGTTGAAGAGATATGCATATTACACAAATGTAACTATTTTTTCAAACTTTCCTTCTGTTAATTCACCAGACAA
>CM031619.1:34073052-34127457 GCA_018398815.1 Conus ventricosus | reverse complement strand
CATACTTACCGGGCTCACGCAGAGACCCTCCCTACCTCCCCGCCTTCCTGGTTCCATCAGGAGTTCTCAGGCCGGGTTTGATATACCTCGAAAAGAGAATGATTCTGAGCATGCGCAAGGCACGAGGCCCTTTCAGGGGTTTTGTTGTCCGTACGGACTTTATTGTATACGAGGCAGGGATAGCAAATTGCTGCCGCTTATTGCATTAGTGAGCCACGGTAAGTATGTTAGATTAAACGTAATTTTAGAATAAAAATTTCCTTTTTAGAAATCATTCCTGAAACCGGAGGCTTTTTTTTCTTTCTTTCTTCTTCTTCTACATTTCAGAAGTGATTCCTGAAATTAGTGAAAATATGTAGAATTTCAGAATCTTGTTTTAAGCTTGGGGGATTTGTGAATTCATATTTTTTTTAAATTTAGCTTTTTCCCACATGGACAATAGCACATAATTATATATGATAAACATACATTTAGATGTAAACATACACATAATGTAAACACTGCTATGTCTGTCAGCGACCAGAAGCAAGGAAACAAACCAATTAACCATTCTGGCAACAACACCCCATTTCTTCTGGTATACATTCAGTTATTGTTTGTTGCCAGTGACTCTCACATTCAGTATGATTCACTGCAGCCAATGAATTGAATGATACACACTCCACAAAAGTTTCAATCTCCAAACAGTGGTGAATACAAAAATCTGTCTGTTCAAACTGTGTGTACTCGCCATAGATGATTGCATTTAATTGATCAGTGGCATACCTGCAGTTTATCACCACCATGTTTTGGAAATGAGGATGAATGTTTTGCAGGTTATACTTGTTCAGAAAAAAACAATACCAATTACAGAATTTGGTCCAAGATAATGTCTTGTGTTGGCATTTAATTTCACTCCACATAAAACCAGTTCTGTATCCACATGACTATTTTGACAATGCTTACATTTGTCTTTCATTAGTTTCAGTGTTTGCTGTGTAACCTTGATAAACTTAGCTTCAAAGGTGAGTCGAAGTTTCACAGGTTACTAAAATTTAGACACTAATAAGTTACAAAAAATTTCCTTTCAAACTAATGCTGTAAAAGTTGGTAGATTTGTCTGTTGCTACACACTTCACTAGAAGCGATTTGGTTTACTTGTTGTCAGGGCAGTTTAAGGGAAGCTACCCCAGGCTATCAGAAAAATAACGTAGTGATCTCCCTTTAATTAGGAAAGTCAAAGAGGTTGGGAGAACATTCCTTTTTTTAAGATTTGTTATTCAAAATTAAAATTAATAAAAGTTGTTTAACCATTATTAAAATACTTTATTCCTATTGTAGATAAAAAGGGGCAAATTGTACTATTATATAAACTAAATAGACAAAGAGAAAATTGCACCAATGGGATACAAGAGAAATCTTTCCTTAGGCAAAAAATAGTCCGCCGGAAATAGGGCTGTTTTTATAAATTAGATGATTGAAGATTTGTAGAGGCAGTGTTGTTTTAGTGTTGATTCACTGTTTTGAGAGAGTGCGTAAAGTTGTTAGTGTTAAAAGTGTATTGTACTAATGCCAGGAAGTTGCGTACGAATACCTTAGTTGTGTACAAATACTTCGGTTGGACCCATGCGTGGTCCCATCTAGACAGAACACCAAAGGCAGACCGGGGTGCAGGTTGCGACCAAAGTGTCCTCTAAAACAGGTTGGTTTTGCAAGTGAAATGTTGATTTATTGAGTGTTTGTTTAATAATGAGCTGGAGACAAGTCTAAGTTCATCAACTGGGGATTTAATAGATGAGTAAATAAAACTTGGCATCCCACAGAGCTGCAGGACAGCCCTTTCCTTTGTGCACATGGCTTTTCAAAACGGCCCTTTGGAAGCACATGTTCGTGTCAGGCCTCATGGTCTTTTGATGCTTTTGTCAGTGTGTAACAAAATATCAGTATGGGCAAGAATATTTTGTGGGACTGGATTAAGTAGACAATGGTTACGTTTTTGTGATTAAAGTGGCTTCATGATTTTAAATGATCAAAACAAGGTTCCTGACAAACGGGGTCAGAATTCCAAAACGTGCTGAGTCATGGTTTGAGTACATTGTCTTCTTTGTTTGGGAAATGGGTTACATGTATGTTATCTGTATTGCGTGGGGTATTGTTGTGAAACTCTTATCGGTTGGGTGTTAAAGTAAACTCCATGTCTGAGCACATTTTATTGCCTGGTATGAGGAAATTTGTAACCACCTTTAGAAGGAAGGATGGCGATCTGTGGTAGAAGAAAATGGCATAAAGAGAGTGAGTGATGGGGTTATCTTAGACATTTGCATGGGTGAAACCACACGTCCGGAAAATCCGGAATCCGGATTTCGTATTGGTCGTTTGTCCGGAAATCCGGACATCGGCGTTCGTTGTGGTCGATTTTCCTTTTTTGGGTAGTTTTCGGTGAAGCTGCGTTCTTGAACAACTCGCGCATGCGCCGTCCAAGTTGTTGCAAAACTTGTCTTCCGATATGCGCCATTTTCACGATAGCCTACAGCGTGTTCACGTCGCACGTCTTCACGTCGCAACGATCTTCTTCACGTCGGAACGATCCCGTCGACCTAGATCTAGTCTGAATCTGCTGCACTTCATTCTCTTCTTTGAGCACGATGCCGTTTGTGGCTGTGAATGAAGACACGTCGCTGATCGATGCTTCTGTCCCCAACAAATGGTCTTGGCGATGGCTGGACGAAAGAGGTCCGGACAATGATGGCGAAATGGAAAGGGCGCATTTCGACTTGTGCCGCAAACCAAGCTGCTGGCGTGCCCGGTGCACGTCTGCTTGCAGGACATCAGTATGGAAGCTCTGGCATAAGGGCAAAAAAAGCAGTCAAATAAAGAAACACCAGGAAAATGCAAAGTAGTAAACGCTCTATCCTCTATCTCTCATAAAGTTGCTATGTTAAATTTGTTGTAGATGTTTGTGCTGAAGTAAGTTACTTGAAAAGGAAGATTGAAGACGGGCTTGGCCTAAAATCTTCACCCTTGGGGTATTAAAATCAATCAATAAATCAATCCCTTTTTCTCTCTCTCCTCCCCTCTCTCCTCCTCTCCTCTCCCCCTTCCCTCCCCTTCTCTCCTCTTCTCCTCACTCTCCTCTCACACACACCACTGTCACACCCCCCCGGGGGTCTCCCCTGCAGGATGTCTAGTGGGAGTGAAGGGAGTGACGGGGACCCAAAACGCCCCGCAAAACCCCCAAAATAAAGTTTACGTTTAAAACCCCCATTATTAAACCCAAAAAATAAAATTCCAAACACACACCATGCACAATCACAATAAAAGCACCCCAAGCCCCCAAAACATGCAAAATCGCAATCAAGCACTCCAACCCCCCAAAACAGCACGATTAAAAATAAACTTTTCCCCATACGACGACACAAACACAATTACAGCATTCTAGCACATGTAAAATACACAATAAAAAAAGAAAAATTTCCCGCACGATCCCTTTCACCCCGGCGTGCCCACACCCCCGTCCCCCTTCAAGTCGCTGGGACCCCTGTGCCTAGGTGCTCGAGCCGGGTCGGTTCCGCAGGGAGTCGCCAAAGCCGACACCCCCGACCACAAGCCCGGGAGTGAAACGCGTCCCGGGGGGGGGGGGGGGGGGGGGGGGGGGGGAAAAGAGGCGCTGTTATGGGGGGCCTGGACGGGGGTCAGGGGGGCCCCCCGTCAAGCGGCGGGCTCCTCAAACCCGTCCCCCGGTCCCACCGGGGGTGGCCTGACCAGCGCTGGCACCATCCGTCCATCTCACCCCAAGGGCCCAAACCCGACGTGGCACATCCAGTCCGAGTCTCGCCAAAAAGGGGCCCCAACCCCACGGGCACCCTCCACCGTGCTCCAGGGGAAGCCCCCCGGGGGGGGGGGGACGTAGCGGGGGGAGGTCAAAAAAAGGGGAAAAAAGAAGGAAGGAAAGGGAAAAAGAAGGGGACTGGAACCCCCCGCATACAGTTGACCATCTGTCAAATCTTAACAGCCCCTCGCATGATGGGGAGGGGGGAAGTTTTTAAACGCACACGTAAACCCACGAATCAAGTCCCCCTCACACGAAGCAGGGAAAAGATGCATAAATCAAAGGTTATAAAACAAAATGAATTTCTCCCCCTTCTTCACTCACTTTAACATTTTTCCTTTCTTGGGAAAAAACCAACAAAGGACCTCGCTTAATAACGTCACCACATTGAAAATAATAATTCAATGCAAATTTTCCATTTCACAAAAACCCAAAAATCCCAACCACCACCCAACACAAATCATCGTCGCACGCTCGAAAACTAAAACCTTCCCCTTTGCACACACAAACAGACGGTGGCCGAAAGTAAGAGTCCGGCGAAGGACAGGGGGGGACGAGGAGACCAAAAAAGTTCCAAAACCCCTAAAATCCCCAGGTTCCTCCCCCCCCACCGACTCCCGATCACCAATGCATAAACGGAAAAGAATTTTTGGGAAATAATTTAGAACGGCCGGGTTTAAAGATTGAATTAACCAAGAAAAGGTCTCAAACAATTTTTCCTTAAATTTGAAAACAAAAAAAAATTTCCCAAAAAGAGAAACAACCCGGGCAAAAAACAACAACCAAAAAACAAACCACAAACTGATGCTTACCGCTACCCGTGGTGCCCCCGAAGGGGCGGGTAAAACGACTCTCTCAAACCCCCTTTTCCCATCGGGGGACAGAGGCGAAGAGCAAAAAAAAAAGTGAGCCCCCTCTCCTACCCCGACGCGGGAAGAAAGTACTGACTGTACCTCGATGAACGGAAAAGAACCAAGACTGGAGCAGGCGCCCCCGGGGAACATCCCCCGTCGAGTAAAGAGTAACCACCCCAGCAATGGGGGCCAAACTCCACCTACCACAGAGGAGCATATTTCAAACTAAAAGAAATGAACACGTGCGCAGG
Source organism: Conus ventricosus (assembly GCA_018398815.1). Classification (NCBI taxonomy): domain Eukaryota; kingdom Metazoa; phylum Mollusca; class Gastropoda; order Neogastropoda; family Conidae; genus Conus; species Conus ventricosus. The sequence continues at coordinate 34,122,544 of CM031619.1, read as the reverse complement.
TAAAAAGACAGGCGAGACCCCGAAGCAAAAGTTCGAGGAAAGGTACCGGGCCCCCCGTGGACCCGCAGGATGAATACACGGAAGGGTTTTAGAAGGAGAGAGAGAGAAAAAAAACCCAAAGTTGAGCTAAACACCCCAAAGGGTGCAACCGCACCACAACCCACAAGGGACGGATACACACAACAGAAAACGACACAAATAAATAAGTAATTCCCCCACCCTAGGTGGAAAGTCGAGGCCTCGTGAAAAACTCGTGAAAACCCCCCCTTCTAAAAGATCGTTTCCTAGATACATGCTTTTTTTGAACCTTGTCGACTGAAAATTTTACAACAATGGACCAAACCCAAACCCTTCTGTGATCGCAGAGTACGAAAAAACCAATAAAACATTCTACATAGAATCACACGGGAAAAAACAATTACTACATTTATCAAACAACAACCCAAACCCTTTCCCAAACCCAAAGGTAACAACCAACATTTGGTATTCACTACCGTTAACATCACGAAGAGAAAAACTTCACAACCCCCTAACAAACCCAAAAAAGGGATACCCGGTTGGGGAATTTTCCTCTACGATTTTCCAATGTGCGATAGGGACCCGGGGGCAAAGATAGCAGGTCCGTTTTTCAAAAAACCCCTTTATAGAGGGGAAATGAACGCATGACTCTGCGCTCCAGCCTAACTCTGATCGATGACTACTGCCGGGAAACCGCCCAAGCACTGGAGGGAAAGATAAAGCTCTCCAACAAATTTCCCCGGCCGTACTTCTTTTTGGGGCACGCCATCGTGTCCAAATCTCCGGGGAGAGCTTCAGCAATAGGGGGGGTATCGATGCCCCTAAGGGGGGACCTCGGGGCATCGAGTCCAAAGTCAAACCCAAAAACCGAAGGTAGCGTGCCCGCTGAGGGGGATTAAGGGGTCCCACCGGTCGCCCCCCCTTGCTAAAGGGGCTCCCCAACCCGGGCATGACCCAGAGGCACGTTTTCAAGCGACCCTTAGGCTTTCCCCGGGCAACACGCAACGCGGCATACTGCCTAACCGGGGGTTCCACCCGGCCAAAGAAGCCGTCTTATCGCTCGAGAGCCCTTTGGGAGCCCAATGACCTCCCAGGGGAATCGGGGTTTTGCCGAGGACAGACTCCTCATTTTTGGGGGAAACCACCAGCTGCTTGGCCAAAAACGATTCCCCTGGGTGAAAACCCTAAAGAGGATCCCCTTGGGGAGCTTAAAGCTCCCCTTTGGCGTGGGGCAGTGAGGGGGATGACTCCTTTCCCCCAGGCTTCATCCAACCCTGGCCTAAAGACAACAATGGAAGCGGGTCGGCCTTTGCAAAACCTCGCAGAGACGGCTGAAGAACGGAGAAAATTCCTTTTCCCTTCTTCTTACCCTTTGGGCGCTTTGGGGACTCCCCAAAACGCCTGTACGGGCAGACCCGTAACACGACTGACTGGTCCGTTGGAAGGGAAGTTTTCCCTATAAAAGGGAATCAGAGGTCGCCCCCAACCCGAGGGCCCCAAAATTTTCGCCACAGAAGAGGGGGGGGAAATGGGAACGATACAGAAGGCGGGTGGAGAAAAACCAGCCTCCAACCCGCAACATCATAACTAGCGCCCCCCCGGGCCCCGGGGGAAACCAAATTTTACCCCACAAAGATCGTTGATGCTCCCAATCCCGATGGTGTCGACCAAGGAGGAACCAACAAAAAGAAGAAACCGGCACTCGAATCACCAGAAGCGGGAGGGAACCCCACGTTACCGGCGCGGGGTTTTGGGAAAAGGGACGCCCCAGACTCCCAGTGGCTTTAGACATTCTTTCCAAATGGGGCCGGGACACCACACAGAAAACCATCGGGCGCTGAAACCCCGATAACTGCCTGCCTTGTTTCCCCCCGCTAGCAGTTGTGGCGCCTTACCGCCACTAAATCCTGTGGGGGCTTCCTCCCGATGGGGGCGATGCCCATAAGCCCGCACTTCAGCAAACACCTCAGCGGGTAACGCACCCCGCAAAAACCGGGGTGCGTCTCGCCTACCCGGATCCTAAACTCTGGGGACACGTTTGGGTGAGCTGTTCAATGAGGATAAAACCCCAGCCCCAACCTCAACGACGCCAGTACCCACTTTTGCCAGCCTATCACCAAACTGCACGAAGGGGGTCTCGTCTTATTCTTCTTCATGGACCTAACCCCGCCTGTACGTCTTGGGTAAGTGGAAACGCTTTACGAACCAACTGCATGTCTGCATAAGACGCACCTTTCGTTTAGAGTGACACACATCCCTGCAGCACCAAAAACCCCCAGAAAAAAGGGCATAGCTTTTGTTCCTCAGAAAAATTTGGTAGAACACAATTTTGTCAAAATGCTCTAGGAAAAATTCAATGCCCTCACAGGCGGGAACTCGGAAGTTTTAATTCGGGCCTCTAACTCAACACCTGCCTGGGACAAACCCCCTGTTTTTACGTGGGAGCCCGCGAAAAAAGTTGTTCCATCCTTCCCTGCGTGACCCCGCGGGCAGCCTCCCTCACGCGACCCCAACTTTTCCCGACGGGGGGCCCCTGTCTGGCGCCCTTCCCTCGTAGCGCCCCCTCTCTGCGCTGATCCTCCTTCGGGGCAGCCTCTTCCCTACCCCGATTTTCCCTCCTCCCGACGCAGGAAGCCTCCTCCCGCTAATCTCCTTCTGTCATCTCCTCCGCCAGAGCCTCCATCCTATCTAGCTTTTCCCCCTACGGCCCCTTGCCTCTTCCCACGCAGAGCTTCCTGCCTGCACCCCTTTACTACCTGCCGCTCCAAAAACAAAAGGACAGAGGTAAAAACCTGGGGGGTTCACCACCCCGACACGGGGGGGTACCCGTCTACCCGGGCCCTTGGGTCTTGACTTTCCCATAAGGAAAGTTTTCCGGGCATGCTCCTTACGGGGGGAACCTGGAGAGGGAAGGTTTGGGTCCTGCGACCCAACAAAGCCCACATTGCTTCGCTATACTTGACGCTTCCGAGGGGAAGTCCCAGGGGGGCCTCAGCAGGAAAAACCCCCTAGCAAGAAGAATAAAAGTACCGTGACTATCGGCTACAGCACTGAAAAAGGGGGGAAGTCACTGTAGTCGAAGTGTATACTAATAGGGGGGACTACTTTTAAAAGCCCCCTTTTTTCGCGCCCGGAGCCATACCCCCACCCCGGGGACTTCCCATGACAACTATATCCTACATTTACAAATAAGGGGAAAGAAAATTTCCCTTTTAAAAAAAACAAATATTTTAGGGGTGGTGAATTTTTTGGGATGTATGTGGTGCGTGTGTGCGGACAAGTTCCCGGGTGCTCCCACTCTGGCAACACCGCGCTCTACAAACGAGCAACATGCGGTGGGGCCAACGAAAAAAAAAAAAAAAAAAAAACATGTCCGGCGCCCCCCCTCGGGGAACACCGCCCCCACAGCACGGCAACAGTGCGGTGGGGGGGCCGGAAAAAAAAACCAAAAAAAAAAAAAAAAACTGGGAGACGGGAAACCGGAGGAGGGACAAACAAGGGGCACTAACGTCCGAACAACCCCCTAATCAATAAACCCGGAGAGAGAAAAAAAAAACAAGAACGGCTAAATACGAAACAGGAAGGGAAAACGAGCCAAAGAAAGGGAAGACTTACGCCCTCGCGGAGTACCCCGGGGGAAGGAGGTCTGGACGCGGGCGATCCCCTCTCTCACCTCGACCCCGAGTCACGCCGAGTTCCCCCAGGCCCCCAAAAAAACTCCCTTTACCTAGAGTACCCAGCCCAACCCCCCACGAACAAACACACCAACTGAAAAACATCTACAAAAAAAGACAAAACTAAAAAAATACCGCAAACGAGAGAGAGACAGCCAGAGCCCTTACATCCCGGGCGGCCCCCCCAATTTCACGACCCACCCCTGGGGGTCTGCCCGACAGGTCGGCTAGGTGGGGTGAAGGAGGACTGACCCACACCCCCGCAAGAGACCCCACAATAAGAATACGAAACAACACCCATTTTTTCCCCGCAAAATAAACTTTCCCAAACACACACCAGCACATCCAAACAAGCCCCCCAAAAGCACAAAAACATGCACAATCCAATCAACACCCAAAACCCCCCAACCAATTAAAAAAATTTCACCCAAAACGTACACAATCAAAAATTACAGCTTTAGACATTAACTATACACAATTATAAAAAAAACATTTCCCGCATCGATCCCTTCAACACCCTGGGGTGCCCACACCTTGTCCCTGCAAGTCTCTGGGAGCACCCGCGCACTAGGGCTCCGAGCCGGGGGGTTCCGCAGGGAGTCGCTCAAAACCGAACCCCGACTCCAACCCGGGGTGAAGAGCGCTCCCCGGGGGGGGGGGGGGGGGGGGGGGGAAGGAAAACGAGGGGCTGTTACTGGGGGTCCCGGGCGGGGTCAGGGCCGGCCAGTTCAAGCGGCGGGCTCCCCCACCATCCGCGGCCCGCCAGGGGGGGCCGACCAGCGCGTGGGACCAACCCGTCCGTAGCTCAGCCAAACGGGCTCAACAACGTGGCACCTCCAGTCCGTATCTCAGCCAGAACGTGGCCCAACCCCCGGCACCATCCAGTCCGGCTCCAGGTGAAGCCCCCGGGGGGGGGGGAGGACTACTGGGGGGAGAGTCAAAAGGAGGAAAGAAGAAAGGAAGGGGGAAGAAAAAGGGGCTGGACCCCCCCGTCAGTAAGTCCGACCCATGCGTCAAATCTTAACACCACCGCATGAGGCGAGGGGGAATCTAAAACGCCACAGGAAACCCTCAATCAAGTCCCCTCACCGATGCAGGTAAAAGACTGCATTAAATAAAAGGTTTTAAAAAAAAATATGAATTTTTTCACCCTTCTCTCCTCACGTTAAAATTTTTTTTCCTTTTTTAGGGAAAAAAACCAAAACAGCGACCACGCTTTAAAAACTGTCACCAATTTTCAAATAATAATCAATGGGAAATTTTCACATTCACAATAACACAAATCTCCAAACCCGCATCCGAACGACAAATCTGCGTACGCACCTCGCAAAATAAAATCTTCCCTTGCACACACAAAACAGGGTGGGCCCAAAATAAAGTCCGGCGAATGTGACAGGGCGGGCAGCGAGACCAAGCAATTTTCCCAAACCCGAAAAACCAGGTTCTCCCACCCCCCCGACACCGCATCACCAAAACAAAACGGAGAAAGAAATTTGGGAAAAAAATTAGAACGGCCAGGTTAAAGATGAATTTAACCGAGAAAAGGTCTCAAACAATTTTCCTTACAATTTTGAAAACAAAAAAAAAAAAATTTCGCAAAAGAGAAGAAAAGCCCCTAACAACAAAAACCAAACAAACAACCCCGAAACTGATGCTTACCACACCTGGGGTGACCCCAAAAGGGGGGGTTTTAAACACTTCTCTACCCTCTGTCCATCGAAGGGCAAGGCGAAGATGCGGAAACAAATGTTCCCCCTCCTACAGGCCGACTGCAGGAAAAATACTGCTGTACTCTCGTGAACGGTAAAGAACCAAGACTGGGGAGCCCGCCCCCCCAAAACATCTTGCTCGAGTGAAGAGCAAAACCCCCCTCAGCAATGGCGGGCCAAAAATGCCACCTAAGTCACAGAGTGACATACTTCAAACAAAAGAAAAAGAAGCACGGCGACAGGGAAAAAAACAGGGGGAAGGCCGATAGACAGAAAGTTCGAGAGAAAAACCGGGCCCCCCGGACCCGCAGGATGAATAACGGGAGTGGAATAAGAGAGAGGAGAGAGAAAGCAAACCGAATTGAGCAAAATCACCAAGGTGCAACCGCACCACAAGCCACACTAAGGGACGGGTAACGACAACAGCAAAGACAAAAAAAATAAGTAATTTCCGCCACCCAGGTTGGTTCGAACGTCGAGGCCTCGTACAAAATCTGACCACACAACCACAGTTTTTAGAATAGATGGGTGGTCGGCTTTTATTTTGGGTTTTTTTTTTTTTTTTTTTGGGGGGGGGGGGGGGGGTTGCAAAATAGGTGAGATGAACTAGCGGGTGCTCCCGAAAAAGGGAATGCTTTGTTCAAAACACCATTAAAGTTTTTTAAGTAGGAAAAGAGGACCAAAGCTTTAAAGACTTATAGCGGTATAAAATACATTGGCATATGAATGTACGACTTTCCCGGTACCTTTCTTGAGCACTGGCTTGGACACTTTTTGCAAGGTTTTGTGTTAATAGTGTGTATGGCTCCTTTATAATGTGACGTGTGGGCTATAAAAAAATGTTTTGGAACCCCGCTTGTAAAGAATTTTTTAACACCTGTGGGTTTGTTTTTGGGTGTGGGCTTTTTCAAAAATTTTGTAACTGTCAGTGATGAAATCTCACCTGCTGCCTGATAAAGGAAACATTCCTTGGACAAGTAATGCACCCGCAACGCAAAAACATAAAAAAAAGCTTTATGATTTTTATATTCAAATTTTATTCACAATTTTTTTTTTTTTTCTTTTTTTTTTGGGGGGGGGGGGGAGATAAGTTAGGGAAAAAAAATTTAAAAAAAAAAATTTAAATATAAAATGTTTTAAATTTTAATAAGAAAATTAAAATTTTCTTTCCTTTAACCCCCCCTTTTTTTGGGGGGGCCCCCCGCCCCCGGACCCCCATGTCAATTTTTACTTTTCCCAGGTTTACCCCCGCATTTATGATGAAAAAAATTCCTGGCTTGGGAGGCAAATTTAAGGCGGTTGAAAGCCAGCCCGTGGGAATTGGATTTATTTGGGGTAGCCATGAATTTGCAAAATGATGCCCAAAAATTTTCCCAAAAAAAACTTAAAGGGAAGTGGGGCCCCTTGATTTGAATTTAAAAGAACATTGAGGTTATTTTCCTTTTGCCAAATTTTCCCTTTTAAGATATTGGAACAAAAGTGAAGGCCTTAGAATGAATTTTGGAGTGCTGAATAGGGGAGTTAAGTTGTTTTTTTTTGTTCTTTTATGACATAATTTCGCAGTGCATGAAGATTGGGAGGTTTAAGCCTTGTTTGGTTTTTTCGTTCGTTAGTTTGAAATGTTTTTCAGTGCATGGAGAGGGGGTTGTTAAGCTTTTGTTTTCTTTTTTTTTTTTTCCTTTTGTTCTTGTTTTTGGGGCAGACTGATGCATAATGCTATATTGTTAAGGAATGCTTTGTAGACATTTTCATTTTGTGAACATCACAGTTGTGGGTTATTATCAGCGCTTACTTGCGCAAGCCCAAGGGGCATTGCAAATACTCATTGTTCCTATCCCATATGTGGACCGCTTGTAGGTTTGACTGTGTTGAAACGATGCAAAAAGTGACTAAGGTTACTGCAAACCATTTCATTATTTTGGCCCGGCTTGATGATTCCAAGGACAAGCTGAGGAAAGATGCACAAGCCCTAAGAGAGCATTACGGGAATGACTGTCATGGTGATGATGAAAATTGAACCTTGAATGGCCTACTTAAGCATGTACCATGTTAAGTGAAACAAAGGGATAACATAGAATATATGATCTTGAATTGAGGTCAGTGACGGTATGTGATACTTTGTTTTTATAAATTTTGTGGCACCGCATGGTAATGTGGTTCTTTTGTTTTGGTGTGCAGAGAACACGTTTTCCTTTTATTTATGGTCAAAGTCCATCTGTTTCGGTTCTCCTTTGAACTTGACGAACCTGGTTATAGTTGTTGTTTGTTCCTTTTTGTGACAACCATTTAAGTTCTATCCTCGTTCTGTTTTTTGTATACATTTAAAGATTCAAATAAAAAGTCCCGAACCCTTGACCTTGTGCCACCTTGTCTTGCTGTAAGTGAGAGTGGGTTACAGCTGAAAGTATGTCCAGAACCAAAGCACAACAATGCAGTCAAAAAGCATGTGTGAAATGAGATTGGTGTTCTTGCTTACAAAAATCACAGATTGGCAAGTTCAAAAGTTTACACTAAAACAAATATCTTTGGGTTAGTTGTTAACTTTTCCTTTACATGCCAAGTACAGATGATGATGTCTTGCACTTTTTGCAGAAATGCCCAGCTGGCATTTATTGTGGTCAAGAAGAGAAGTATTGCCCGCTTCTTTAAGGAAGGTGGGGGTCACGCAGGAGATGGAGCCGGTCGTGGGGCTAGAGGTGGTGGACCCAGATCTGCATTTTCCAATCCTGGACATGGTACCGTTATCGATGATGTGGCCACAAAACCCGCATGGTAAGAAATGGTTTGTGTTCTTCAGTTGGATTGGATTAACCCTCTTGTATTCGTAACGGGAGTAGACGGAAGCTAGGAGACAGCGCGCTAGTTTTCACAAGGGGAATAGATAGGAACATGTGTTTGGCACTGTTCCAACTCATGCTCTTGCTGTGATTGTGCTCGGAAAAGCTCTAAACCTTGTGGATATTCCCCACTGCAGTCCAATGAATCAATGCACCACTTCCTTTCACTGAAAAAGAAAGGAAACTTGTGAGGAGAGTTGTGAATGAAATTGACCAAATGCCACTATGATGTTGTCTGCTAATGCTAACAACTTCACCCTTAAGCAAGTTAGATGAAAGACCTGGGTATTCTGCAGAGGAATGAGATCAAATTGTACAAGAAGTAGAGAAAATGGAAAATTAAGAGCCAGAAGAAGAATCTGATGTAGATACAGATGATATAGGAGAAGAAAAAGTGGAAGTGATCTTGAATGCCAGTTGCCACCCTGGAAACAAGATGGCAACCGGCTACATGGCCTACAACAGTGGCTACATTCCAATAGCTGACAGGCTCTGCTCATGCATTGACAGACATCACTATCCCTCTGGATTATTTCTTTTTGTGTCTTTTCAAACAGCCATAAGTGAAACAAACAGGTATGCACAACGATAAGTTGCCAAGAGCACACCTGATCCGCTGTTGTCAAACACGACACCTGAAGAAATGAGGGCATATCTACCTGTGTTGATCATGATGAGGATAAAGCGTCTGCCACAGTTACGTTTTACAGGTCAGTTGACCCCCGCTTCACTAGCCCTGCATGAGAAGATCCGTTTCCATGATTATCTTGACCAAAATATGGCTCAACAGTCATGCAGCTTGCTTGTTTTCATTTTCCTTTTGTGTGTGCACATCTGTATTTTGATGTAAGAATAGTGGCTCTATGACATTTAGCATAACACTTTACATGTGATTGAACAGCTTAAATAATGCGCAGCATGGTCTCAAAACTTGGCAGATGTGGTGTAGTGTATATGGACTAGTCCACACGCAGTGACACCTCCTTGATGAAACTGAAACTTGAACAGCTATTGAATTTTAGTGTATAGCAATAAATGTAGATGTAGGACGGGAAACAATTGCTTTAGAAACAATGTGAAACTGTAACGGCAGCTTTTTGTTATTTATTTTTACATGTGACAGTTGACAGCAGTTGTGTGACAGTCATTGGCTTACCTGTGGGGGGCTGTATGAGTGGACAGAGGATGGATCATATCGGATGGCCCTCAACTTTCTTTTTACTAACATGCATGTCCATGAGAAAACTGCATGTTGATCTGCTTTAATAGTATTGTCACCATAAAATGTGCCACATTTGGTGACATTTAGGTAACGGTGACACAACCTTTTGTTCTTAAAAAGAGAAAATATGGTTCACATTGTAGAACAAACCTCATGACCACGCTTGGAAATTTCATAACTCTAGAGTTGGTTTTTTGTTTGTTGTGTTTTTTTGTTGTTGTTATGGTGAACCATAAACTGTGCATACCCATTTAACCCACTGACTGCCACACCCTTTTCATGCTCAGGTGCAACCATTTGCCAAGGGGTAACTGGCTCTGGAGGGTAATGATTAAAACAAATTCTAGCATCCAAACTATTGAAAGAAAGTACATATAAGGCATACTTTTCTGAAAGGAAAATAAACACCCTATCCAATTGTGACATTTGCACATGAAATTATTTTTTTTGCTGGCAATGTATCTAGAATGAAATAGAATGAAAATATTTTTGCACAAAAAAAACCCCTATGTATGTCATGGTAAACATGTACAAATATGAAATTCACAGACAAGATTTTGAAAAGAATTTTGACTAAAAAGACAAATGCATGTACTTATCATATGTGTCCATAAGTATATGAAGATTTCTCTGAACTTTTGATGCTGATCAGGTAACTGGTCACATTTTCATACAGGTTTTGGTTCCCTTTGACACAGATTTTGATCTTCACACAGTTTTTTCTTGGTCTCCTTTTTCAAAGGTCTGGGTGTAAACACACCACACTAGAAATACACATGCACTCTCTAAATATATATAAAAGCAGGTAGCTGTCACAATCTAAAAGGTTTTGGTTTTTTTAGGAACACTGTCCACACAGGTAGCTGCTTTTATTTCTTTTGCCCTGCTTGGAACACTCTTTGTACCTCCTGCCTGAGGACTGCTTTCCAACAGTCTCTGAAATGCTGACAGGGTGGGACACTGCTAGGACTGCTTTCCTACAGTCTCTGAAATGCTGACAGGTTGGGACACTGCTAGGACTGCTTTCCTACAGTCTCTGAAATGCTGACAGGTTGGGACACTGCTAGGACTGCTTTCCTACAGTCTCTGAAATGCTGACAGGTTGGGACACTGCTAGGACCTGCTCTGCATAAGGATTAGTTTCAGTTATGAAGTGATCAATCACAGTTTGTCTGTCTAGAAAACCTGGTCATAATCTACAGGTCTTTCCCCTTCAACTGGTGTCTTGAGGCCAGGTTCTGTGAAGGTTGATATGTCTGGCTTGGTTATGTTTGGTTGTGTAAGGTGATGATCCAGCACCACACCTCTCCCTGTCCCCACAGAACTCCTCTTCCCAGGCTCCTTCCTCTGATCACACCTGTTGAGATCATTATTGTAAGATATAGTACTCTTTCTCACACACATTGTTCACACACAGTTCACACACACAATCATGCTTTCTCGGATAAACACAGACACTTGCTCACTCACTTATACACACACACACCCCCATGCACAAACACACACACATGCACACACACACACACACACGCATGCAGATGCACACACACACTGCCACACCCCTTGCCATGCCCGCTGTCTTCAGCCCAGTCTGCAAAAGTGACAGTATACACAGTTCAAAACACAGTACAATGATTGTTGGTCTCTCATCTCAACTCTCTCCCTCCACTTGGCTGCGTGCCAAGTCTGCTCAATGCAACAAGGCTCATACGTGGGCCAGTCAGCATTAGCAGACGACAGAAAGCCTTTTCTTTTTCCCCGTCTGTGGTCAAACCACTCAACTGGACAGCGCCTCGCTCAAAATCTGGGTCAGCAACACTTTGATATTTTGCCTTTAACTATGCTTTCTCCTCTCTGCTGACGTCAAGACGACTGACATGGATAAACATGGACAGTGTCCAAGGCCTGCATCACCCCAGTTCTCAGCAACTCCGTTTCATCATGTTCTTCATCATACGAATGGTCTGTCAAGTTCATGTCACAATAAGCTCTGAAATCTTCATCCTCAATCAGTTGTAGAACTTCACCCACATTCTTGGTCACACAATCACGAAACTACTTTGATTTGTGCTGCCTTTTTACTCGGTTAGGACTAGGTTGACGTTCGTCATCAGCCGTGTTGAACTTTGTCTCCTCACAAGCATGTCAGTCAAGAGGGGGGTGGCGATGCAAAAGGTGATGAACAGACCATTACATGACATGATTGGAGCTCATAGCTTAGGAATATTTTAAGCAGACATATCAAGCTTTCTGAGTAGAGTGCATTGACAGTTTGAAGCAGGAATTTTTCTTTTATTGCTCTGTGACATTTTAGGCCTCAAAAGCCAAGGAGATGGGATGGGCAAAAGCAAAAAAGCAAGTATTCCAGGATGATTTTGCTTTCAAAGAAATACTCGGCTGTTTGTATCTTTAGTAACCTCAAAATACGTACTGCCTTTTCTGTATGACTTGATTATTCTCCATGTTATTTCATCCTGAGATGTTTCTTGCTGTCAAACATGCTGGTATACAGTAATTGGCTAGATCTTTTGTGTGGCCATGACAATCTTCTTCAGTGACTGACTGACTGATCATCTGTAAATTTTAACTGCAACAGATAAAGCCATTGTTTCATTTTGACAGTGGATTGCTTCTTATTGCTCTCTGCAGTGCAGTTTTGTTACCAAAGTGTGCATGCTTTTCTTTTGGTGATGCTGTATTCGCAGCATGGCTATGTTGAACACCGTCCTGAGAACTGGCTGGAGAACTACTCAGATCCAAGGATTTCTGGGAAAAAACATCTGATTTTCAGAGGAGGGAAAAGCAAACATCCAAGAGAAAAAAGTTTGTTGGAAAAAATTGCAGAACACCAAGTCTCGTACCATATCCAGTTTTACCAGTGCAAGTTTCCATGATATTACGTTCAGCTGTCTGACGCCTGGGGTCATTATGGTGTTGTGGCACTTTTAACTAACATAATTGAAAAATTAATCTAGACTTACATAGAAAGGTGACGTTTGATTTTAATTATTTAGAGCCTATTGTAAGGATGGAGGAGCTACATGAGAGTATCAGCGTGCACCATCCAAGAATAGTCGGTGTTTAGAGCTGCGAGTAGTCAATAGATACTTTTGGAGGGTGAACCAACTGTTCACTAGACTTACCATAGTGGTGACTTTGAACATTCAGAGCCATACATCCCTCCGGGGGTTGCAACCTTGCCATGGTCGGAAGGCTTGCACAGTCCTGTGATCCCTTAGGCTTTGCTGGCGGAGGCATCAATACTTGAAGATGGGCTAGTTTTTTAAAATGCTTCTACGCCTGAAAAGCCAGGTTGCTGTCTGGCCTAAGCACAACGTGGTAAGAAGTTGATGCCCCTGGTAGGACCTCCCATGTCAGATAGGCTAAGGGTGAGGATCCCGACTAATAGTAACCTGCCTTTCTCCTTTTCTTGTTTTCTGCCTTTCTTATTTGGCTCTTTTCTATCTTCGTCTCCCCTTCATGTCTTTTCCACACTCTTTTTCTCTCTGTGGTCTTCTTAAGATTCATCACGTTTTCCGTGCGATGCGACCTGTGATGGAGGGGAATGAGATCCTGGTGATCGAGAGGGCCAGCACCCTGAACACATCACTTTGGCTCAGACCTCTCCTAGACAGGAGGTACACTCTGGCCCGGGTGTATTAATCGGCTTCCCCTTCATGGGGCTGGGTCAGGACAGGCAGTTCTCTGACTGGCCAAGGTAACCCCTGCAGTGCTCAGCTGTCTGTTCCCGGGAGTTGGGCATAATCAGGGGGGATAGGGTTGGTAGGTTTCTGCCTGTTGTATATCTCTCCTGAAACCTGGAAGGGGTCAAGACAATGACTTCTTGGCCCTGGCCCCTTAGTTGGACTCCATGGTGGGTGGATAAGGGAGAGATGAAATTTCACACTTATAAATATGACTTCTTCACCAAACAATCCTACCCCCCAAAAAAGAAAAGTCAATCTAATTTCACAAAGGCTGTCGCAGGAGTCTGATGCGGACTCAGTTTCCGATATAGAAACAAGGAAGATGTCAGGGTTTTGGTCCTCTTGGCTGATACAGACCTGCCTACCCTTCCGTAATCGTCCGTAATTTTACGGAAATTAACCCCCCATTACGGAGGTACGATTTTCCGTGCGAAATTACGGAAAAGAAAATTGAAAAACTACGCAAATTTCAGACTCGAAAAATTGTCGACTGCTAGACCTTTCCGAGACCGCAGAGTAACTTCCCTTGACTCAAGCCGAAACCACAGATGGTTCGGAACTTGCGATTGGTCAATGTGGTGCTGTGGGCCAACACGACACGCCATCACATCTGTGCGCGCCATTCGAAGCTTTTTGTTCAGCCATTGTAAGACAAAGTTTCAACCGATTTTTTGCCGGCGATTGTGAAAATGGCGGAGAAATCTTCTAAACGTTTGCATGAAACCGATGACGAGGGTTCGAAAACCACTGTGCCACAACGGAAGAAGGCGAAGAAGCAAGTGTTCCGAAGTAAATACACGCGGACTTGGCCTTGTCATGGACCTGGATTTGTATACTCATTTCTGCTCGGTGTGCAATTCAGACTTCTCCATCGGACATGGGGGAGCAAATGACTGCAAGCGCCATATCTCGGGGAAAATGCACAAAGAGACAGCTGCGAGTGCCTCCAGTCAGAAGATCACATCGTTGTTTACGAAATCCAGCGAGAGCAGCCGTCAGACCCACACACGGAAGATCACCAACGCAGAAAGACTGTTGTGTGAGCTGATCTGCGAAAACAACTTGTCCCTGAGCTGTGCTGACAAGATAGTGGCGAAAATGAAAAGGTCCTTTTCATTTTCGCCACTATCTTGTCAGCACAGCTCAGGGACACACACACACACATATTTTTTTTTTTTTTTTTTTTTTTTTTGGGGGGGGGGGGGGTTGTACATTAGGTTCTTCATCAGTGGTGTCATCTGTGGTGACTGCTGTGTAAGTTACAAACTGTCAAGTATATCACCTTTGAATTGACCTGAAACTCCTGTCCTGAGTCCGTCATCTGCCATCATCCCAAGGTATTTTAATTCTGCTTTGTTGTTTTTGTTCCTTTTTTACTGTTTATATTTTTTGTTAAAATGTTAAAAATGTAGTTGGAGTTTTGTACACATTATTTGTTCAATGTTAAAAATGTAGTTGGAGTTTTGTACACATTATTTGTTCAAAAACGCCGTGTATTACGCGTCCGTGGAATTACTGAAGGAAATGCAAAATTACTGAAAATCTCTGTGGTTATTACTGATGAGCACAACATGAGGTAGGCAGGTCTGCTGATAATGGAAAGTATGGAGCAGGACAAACCAATTTCTGCACTAAGCCCGAAGGGTTTCCAAGGTATTGCAGGAGACCCACAGTCCATAAAACAACTCCGAAATGGTACGTTTCTTATCCAATGCAAGAATAAGAAACAATCAGAGCAGCTGCTGAAAGCTACAAAGCTGGTAGACAGAGAGATCCGGGTGAGACCCCATAAACAGCTGAATTCCTCTGAGGGAGTCATTCGATGCCCAGGTCTTAGAGGCGTCTTGGAGGCAGAGATTAAGGTGGAACTAGCATCCCAGGGTGTGACAGAGGTGCATAGGGTGACAGAAAAGGTGCAGAAAGAGTGCCCACCAACACCCTCTTTCTGACATTCTGCAACCCTTTGTTACCTCCGGTCATTAAGGTGGGATACTTGAATGTCCATGTGCAGATGTATGTCCCATCCCCGATGAGGTGTTTCGAATGCCAGAAGTTTGGACATGTCAGAGACCGCTGTTCTGGGGAGGAGGTGTGTGATGTTTGTTGCAAGGCAACCCATGATGGGCCGTGTAAAGACCCGGTTCATTGTGCGAACTGCGGTGGCGACCACCCCTCCTCTTCACGCAACTGCCCTGTTTGGATCCAGGAGTCCACCATCCAAAGAGTAAAAACCAAAAAGAAAGTCTCGTTTTTTGAGGCACATAAGCAGGTCGTTGATAGTCAGACGTCAACAGTGTCTTCATATGCTTCGGCAATAAAGAGAGTTTCAACCTGTTCAGTCTGCTGCCAGACTGATGAATTTATTTTCATCAAGATGTTGCAAGGAAGAATGTTAAGCTCTGGTGGAAGCAAGTCCACCACCTCCCAACCCAAAGTGGGTGCCCCAGGTGGAGGCAAAAAATCTGCCACCCTCAGACTGCCCAGCCGTCTACTCCATCTGCTGCTGGGCAGATTAAAAAGCCAGCCCTCCCACCTCGAACTTCTATGAGCAGTGTTGTGCGGGAAAGGGAGTTCAACCGAGTGTGGAGATAGTGGAGATGAGAAAGAAACCTCCACCATCTCCAAAATCCAGGCCTTCTTCACCTGTGGGCAAGTCTGCCAGCAGGTCTGAAGACCCAAATAGTCCAGTCCAACTGACTAATAAATTCGCTCCATTGGATGCAGACGATGACTCGGAGATGACCTGATTTCTCTCCATTCGTCCTCTGCACCATGGACAGTAAAATAATCCATTGGAATATCTGTGGCCTAAATTCAAACTTTGAGGAGCTTCAGCTTTTGTGTCAAACTCTAAAACCTTACGTCGTGGCTCTTCAGGAAACTAAAATTCAAAGCCAGAAGACTGTCACTCTTTCTGGCTTTAATATTCTTTCCAAACCTGCTCAACCATATACGTTGGGACTATCGGGCGGTGTTGCCCTTCTTTTGCATAAAACTTTGCTGTTTAGTCCTGTCGCTCTGACTACCCCCCTTCAGGCCCTAGCTGCAAGAGTCACTCTCCACAAAACTATTACAATTTGTTCACTATATCTTCCTCCTCCTGTCCCGGTTTGTCGTCAGGATCTTGTCAGTCTGATTGGAGAACTTCCTCGACCTTTTTTGCTGTTGGGTGACTTTAATGGACACAATCCTCTCTGGGGTAGTGTCAGTTCGTCATCCAGAGGTCTGCTTCTTGAGGATGTCCTTTCCGACTTTGATTTGTGTTGTCTGAACGATGGATCTCCAACTTACCTCCACTCTTCCTCAGGTTCACTTTCGTGTTTAGATGTGTCGATCTGTGACCCCTCACTGGTTCTGGACTATGAGTGGTCTGTCCATGACGATCTGCACGGAAGTGACCATTTCCCTGTTCTATTAAAACCCATACTAACTGAAAACGCCTCTATCTCACAACATCTTAATTATAAGAAGGCAAACTGGAATCTTTTTGCAGCCAATATTTTAAACGAATTCCAGGAAATTGATTTTCTTCAGAGTCCAGACCCTGCAGAATCTCTAACCAGTACTGTGATAAACTGTACTAAAACCTGTATTCCAATGTCTTCCGACAAACTCCAACTGCCCAAAACACCCTGGTTTCATTCTGACTGCCAACACATCTCAAAAGTACGCAAACGGGCTCAGGGTCAGGTATACCAACGACCTTCAGGTCCCAATGCTCAAGCCCATCAGAAACTCCGTGCCAAATCGAGACACACTTTCAAAATCAGTAAACGTCAGTCTTGGAGAAACTTCTGCTCCGGGCTGACATCTAAAACTTCAAAGAAAAAAGTTTGGAACATCATCAGAAAAATCAAAGGGAAGAACACCAACCCCTCCATTCTTCATCTGAAACTTGCCGATGCTCTGATCATTGACAAACAAGCTGTTGCCAATCTGTTGGCCTCCACCATCCAACAAAACTCATCTTCAAATAAATCTGCAGCCTGTTTAAGAAACAAACAAATCACGAGAGAAATCTTTATACAATTTCACATCAGACAACTCTGAACCCTACAATCTTCCTTTTTCAATCAACGAACTAAAATTAGCTTTGCAAACCTGCACTGATTCTGCCCTGGTCTGGATGATATCATTAGCAGGTTTTGAAACATTTTCCAGAGAGCTGTCTCCAGACCCTTCTTAAAGTATACAACCATATCTGGACCAGAGGCCCTCCTGGTGGAAAGCCCTGATCATTCCAATTCCTAAGCCTGGAAAGGACCTTACCAACCCTTCAAACTATCGTCCAATAACTCTGACTAGCTGCCTCTGTAAGCTGATGGAAAAGATGGTCAACTCTTGTCTGATGTGGAAGCTGGAAACCGATGGCCTTTTGGCCAGTGAACAGTGCGGGTTCCGGAAGTACCACTCGACAGTTGACTGTTTAATCTGTCTGGAAACCACCATCTGCAACGCCTTTGTCAATAAGCAGCATGTGGTTGCTATCTTTTTTTTACCAAGAAAAAGCGTACGACACCACGTGGAAAGCAGGAATCCTTATGGACCTGCACAGACTTGGTTTTCGTGGTCACCTGCCTCTGTTTATTCAGAACTTTCTGGCTGAACGACAGTTCCAGGTGCATGTTGGCACCACACTCTCTGACATCCATGGGCAGGAGTTGGGTGTACCTCAAGGGAGCATCCTTTCTCCTGCCCTATTCAGAATCAAAATCAACGACATTGTGAAATCAGTAAGCCGGGGCTCTGAGTCCTCTCTGTTCGTTGACGACTTCGCGCTGTATGCAGTTGGAGCTTTTTACGCCAGCGTACAGCGTCGACTCCAACTTTCTGTCAACAAGATCCAACAGTGGGCCGAGGAAAACGGGTTTACCTTCTCACGTACCAAAACTCGAGTCAATCCATTTTCACAATTTTCGTCAATATTTTGCTGATCCTGAAATTCGTCTGGACATGCAGGTCTAGACCTAGGAGTTGTGTCCGATTTTTCCAAGTTTCCAGATCAGCCTCCGTGGACCTTTTTCACACCAGAGATTTGTTTTGATCTTGCAGCTTTTCGCAAAGAGTCTACCAGGTCTCTGGCATACAAGGCCTTGTATGCTGACCTCTATTCGAAATTCCCATCCTGTCAGAAAATGTTCACTGACATTTCCAAGTCTGAAGATGGAGTGGCCTGTGCAGCCTATTGCCCTGGTGCTCCTTCTCAAATACTGTTGGAACATATCCATTCAGATGCTTCTGTCTATTCTGCTGAACTTACTGCTCTGGTACTGGCTTTGAAGATAATTTCACATTCTTCGAAGAGGGACTTTCTGGTTCTGTCGGATTCGCTGTCAGCTTTGGAGGCCATAGCTGGCCGCAACCTTCAGCATCCAGAACTTTTGCATTTCTTTGAACTTTTTAGCAAGTTGAAAGCGGACGGTTACAACATTACTCTTGCTTGGGTTCCTGGTCATGTTGGCATTGGCGGGAACGAAATGGTTGATCGTTTAGCCAAGAACGCCACAAGAGAGAAACTGTCGAAGATAATCTCACAATCTAAGAAGAGGGACTTTCTGGTTCTGTCAGATTCACTGTCAGCTTTGGAGGCCATACTGGCCGCAACCTTCAGCATCCAGAACTTTTACACTTCTTTGAACTTTTTACCAGGTTGAAAGCGGATGGTTACAACATTATTCTGGCTTGGGTTCCTGGTCATGCTGGCATCGGAGGGAACGAAATGGTTGATCGTTTAGCCAAGAATGCCACAACAGAGAAATTGTCCAACATATATATCCCCTGCTCAGATCAGAAACCCAAAATTAACGATTATATGAGAGACCTCTGGCAGGAGGATTGGAATACACAGACGGATAACAAACTCTTTCAAATCCGTCCAAACCTTAAGGAGTTCCTCTCATCTACGTCTGGTGGTCATAAAGAAGAAACAGTTCTGTGCCGGCTGCACACGGCCATTTGTATTTTACCCATTCCTACCTTTTAAAGAGTGAAGAAGACTCCGTGGTGCGTTTCATGTCATGTGCCACTCACAATGAAACATATCTTTTAGAGTGTTGGGACTTGCACGATGTGAGACACAAACATTTTACAGCAGAGTCCATGAAAATCCTTGTTCAGGGATGTCTGCCTGACGTGATCTTTTGGTTTTTGAGAGAGATGTCATTTAACCCTCTTGCATTTGCATTTTCCAGCCTAGAACTGCTCTAGTATTCGTATTGTTTTGAGAAATTTAAGCTAAAACTCACCTACCGCCTTTGAAAGGCTGTAGTGGACAAAAGTTTCCACTGCAGCGCTGTCAATTTAGTATACAAAATTCTAATACATCATATTTCATAATGCAGAGATGTCACATGTTTGGGATGCATGTGGGTGTCATTGTCACCCTGTTTGTCACAAAACATGGGACATCAAACGTTGACATGTTACTATAATAACCAGACAGAGAATAACATTGTCGGCATGCATTTGTTAGTATAATTCATCAAAGGGTGGCCTACCTCAACTTGTAAACAGTAGTCCTGGTTCAGTCAATCCAGTTTGGGGCGTCACTAAGTGTCACATGATTGTCACATACTCAAACATGGGGCCAGGTAACTTTAGGGGGTTTTTTTCGTCTAAAAGGTGTATTTGTCACTACTTAACGACTTTTAACACCGGAATATACACAGTCACAGAAAGAAGTAAAATCCATTCTTTACACTCTAATGTGGTGTCTGGTCACACCGGCAGGAGGGTGTCAACACTGTCACATGTCACCAATATGGTAAACACTACTCTTGATCCATGGTTTCTACCATGTTTGCTGCATGGCAGAAAACCGTGTTTTCGACATCACCCCACTGATCGTGGCTCGCTAAACCGAAGATAAGTCGACCAGTAGCACCAGAGTCTTGGCTGACGTTTGATCCCATCATGACGAGCACTGTTACGAATGCGCGCATCTCCGCAGGTGTCGTATCTGCCAAAGTAGGTCAGGTTGTCCCGCTTTGCCATCTGCTGCCTGGCGTACAGGTTCGTCTGGTCAGCAGCTGTAGTAAAAAAAACTGCAGCAGGAAGAGAAAAAATAACCAGAGGTGTAGCTGTGTCTGGCAAATCATGATTTGGCCCAGTCTCTTCCTCAAAAGGCTGAACCACAGGTGCGGAAGTCGCCGGTCGCCACGTGGTCACAAACGCAAACAAATAAAGGCGCATCATCATCTTCATCACTTTCTTCGCCTTCTTCTCCTCTTTTTCCTCTCAAACATCCACATCACTTTTATTTAACTCCTCTCTTTCATATCTTTCTACTTCTTGTAATATATCATCCAACTCCTCTTTCGTATAATCCAAAAAATCGCCGTCAGTAGAAGCGCAAGCAGACGCCATTTTCAGAAACAAGGCGATGCCGTCTGCAGCAATGGAATGCGGTCAGTTCACGACCCTAGTCTTTGTGAGACTGAATTGCTTCCCACACCCCATACTACTGCTAAAATTTCATTGGACCCTCTCAGGGATGCACATTTATTTTTGGCCAGCCTGACTTAAAACATGGTCGCAGTGTGTGAGGGAAAGTAACGCGGCACGTACGGCCGGTTGCGGCCAGAACGAACAGCAGGGGAGACAAACACAGCGGCCGGATACGGGCGAAACGAATGCAAGAGGGTTAAAGGAGATGTGTGAAAGGTGGGGGTTTTTTTTGGGTTTTTTTTCATGACTTGTGAGTTGATTTTAACCTTCATTGTCCTGTATTTCGTATGACAGAAGTCACCTAGACTACGAAGTTTATATTGGAATTTGCTGCCCGAATTGGGGTACCAACTTTAAAAAATTGTAAAAAATAAACTAATGGATAAAAAGACTTCAATTTTCAGCAAAAATCTATGGGAAAGTGAACTTTGGTTTGCACTTGTTATTTTTAGGGGGATGTGAAAATATTTTTATGGCTCAACACACACACCTGATTTTACCTGGAAAACACACCTACGTCAGTGAAATAGATGATAGACAGGCAATACAACACCCATCAACTTTATAACACCTACCTTTTTGGTGGCAAGTGGTCAGGTTCACCATCTGAAAAGAACTGATGGGTGTTGTGAGGTGTTAGTAGTTACACAGGTAGCTAGGAATATACGTGAAATTTTTGTGACGCTTTTAAATCACATAGCAGTTACATAGCAGGAAAAAAAATAAAAATAAAAAAGATAACGGGTCAAAATCATACCATATTTACTGAAAATGTATTGGAGTGCATGCTTTTTGATCTGCATGAGTTAGTTTGTGTTTGTGAGAAAAAGAATTCCTATGACTGATAATATTTCTAACTATATGCAGGTGTTAGTAGGAAGGAAGAAAGGCAGGCATCACAACACAAAACAACACTCAAATATTTTTGTTGTACTCACCATATGGTTCCAGATGTAATGAATTATATAATCCAAATATGATCACACACAAAACAACACAGTCACTGGAAATATTTTGCTTTTGATCACTTTTGTCACACACAGATCACTGACATGAAATTTTCTGGAAGACCAGCAGCCATGCGCATTTGTCTTGCATACCGGTTGGTTTCCCTGACCATGAGATGGAATGCGTCAAAGGAAAAACAAGTGAAAAATAATCAAAAGGTGTTCGAAGATTCACTTGTGGATGTGGGGGGGCCCCTGTATGCATCAAACACACGAACTTCAGTCCGAAAGTCGTTGTTTGACCACTGCGATGACTGTGCACATCCACCGACATCAGAAGCACCTGCGTCGCCTATGTCCGAGTCACTGTCACTACTCGCATTCACTCCTTCTGCAACTTCAATGTCACTGTCGCTGTCGACAGAGTCAAGATCAATGTCTGATTGATTCCAGTCGTCATTTTCGGTCGGAAACACATTCATATTGAACATTTGGTCCACAGTCAAGTTCATGTCACTGTCACTGTCAGAGCGCGACATTTCGATCGGAAGTCGGAAGTCGATGGGATGACCAAAAAAATCGATTAAAATTAAAAAAAGCCACAAACGCTTTTGCATATGGCGCTGAGAAAGGTAGGAAAGACCCGGATAACGACCGGTTTGTCTTATTACTGTGGTCAACCCAAATAAGGGAGGCACACCGAGACAATCAGCCAACTGAGGAACGGGCGGTACAGGGCGGATCAGGAGCCTGACGGGTCGGGCGGAAAAGGGCGGATCGGGGACAGAAAGGTTAACGTGGTGACAGCCCTGATGTGGCCCTTTGCGGTCGGCTGGGCTATAAGCAACGTTACCTTACTTTAGAGCCATACATAGCGAGGGCACGTAACTCCTCCCTTCTTGTTTATCGCCTCTCTTCAGTCATACGGAGTCACGTGAGATTTTAGAGCATCTAGTGACTGTGCAGCATTTCACATAATTGTAAAACCAGTTGCAGTCATCAGTTCATTTACATCGTTTAATCCGATTCAGTACAGGTGAATGTCACCAAACGTAACATGTTAAACACAAGCTTAGAACGTCTTATTTCAGTTACGTCACTGTCAACAAATTCTAACTGCAGTGCCTACTGGTTTGCATCCACATGCAATTAAATGCAGAATATTTGTAAAATACATTCCCCAGGAAGTCTGACATTTGCCAAGTACAAACTGTACAGAAGTTACGACTTGTTAGCAAACTTGTCCAATACTGCCTGTCCAAAATTAGGTTTAGTCAGCACGGCTTTCTATAAAACTTGGTGAAGGTATTTTCTGCCGACCATCCAGCTGCTTTGAGGATGGTGGCAAGGCTCACTCTTCGCTTGCAGCAGCCGAACCACTTGCGGCACGCGTTGTGTGTGCACCATATGTCTCTGTGTCCACTCCTGCCGCAGCCAGCACTTGTTTGACCCACCAAGAAAATGCTTCTGGAAAAAGGAGCATGTGGTCTATGGATGGCATAGAGTTCTGGTCCTTTCCTGAGCGCTTCAATTTTCTTCAGATACAGTTGTATGTGTGTCACTAAGCATAATTTGGTGTTTTGCGAATAAGCTAGAATTTCTGCTGGTTCTGTGTGGCTGCCTGGCTTAGTGTTTTTGTGTTTACTAGAAAACAGTAAAATACACTTCCTTTCACTGACATGCACATCTGTAGTTTTCAGTAGATGAAGAGCATGGCCTCTTTGCCCAGTATGAAGCACCATTAGAGTTACTGTTTTCACTGTCAGTTTGTTTCAAATCCAAAGTATTTACATCTGGAGCATGTGTAATTCAACACTAGACAAACATCCCAGGTGTGTCTGTACCTTTTCCTCAAAAACCCCTTTGACAAGTCTGCAAATTTTTGGTAAATTACCTACATATACTCCTTTCACTGTAGAGCTTATAGCACTATAGCTTGCCCCTGCTGAAAACATAGAAGTTAAAAAAAATTTGCAACTTGTGGTGGTGTGGGTGATCTTACTGCCATGCCGTTTTTTGAGGCATGTTCTATCCACCTACTAATGTATGTATTGTACGACTTTTGGTGGTGGGCCTCCAGGAGCTCTTGAGAAGATCTACAGCATCAGGGGAGAATATTTTCTGTTCAAATGTGCTCCTGATACACCGCATGCCAGAAGTTGTAGCTTTGGCAACAAGCGGTGAGTGCGACCCGGGTGGCTGGGCAGCGTGAGCAGGGCAGGTGTGGAGGGTAGACAGATGGACTGGTTCCTGGGTCAGCATTTTCTGTACAACCGGCCACCAGACCTATGCCTCTGTTCAAGAACATTTTACTGTTATTGCTTCATGCACGCAGGGAATATAGTTAGGTGTGATGTACATCAGACTGGTTTGTTTAATGTTACAGGTTCGACTTCTTCTTGATCTCTCAGTCTGTGCGTGAAGGCACAGTTACCCTACCCACTACAATGTCCTCGTGGACGAGTGTAAATTTTCGCCAGATGTGTATCAGCAAATGAGCTACAAGCTGACCCACATGTACTACAACTGGCAGGTGAGTCAACAGAATGGGCAAGCATTAGAAGACATGCTCATTAGTGTCCAACAATGTTCATAGGTGTTATCACTGTGAAGAAAGAAAAAAAAACCTTCTGGAGACAACAGACTTCCTTACAAGTGGCTGGCAACTTGCCCTTTGCTCTTTTTTAAAAATCCAAAACAGGGAAGAACAACACACTATACTTGCTGCATTTTATATGATTGTTTAACAACCATTTGTCAGTTATGACTATTTGTGTAACCTGTTTACACAGCTGTGGAGTGGGGTAAGTGACTTTCCTGTCCCTTTCACAAGGTCACTTTGAGCACTTGACTCTGGTGAATTCTTTGCTGGATTTTCCCCCCAAATATGTCTTTTTTCAGTTCATTTTGATATGATACATTCAAATTAATGAATTGACATGTTGATCACTATGAGAACTGCTTCTGAACAAAGAAGGGATGCACCGAGCTTTTTAAACACAAATTGGGACTGGACATCAGGGATCCGTCTGGCATTGGACATGGGAGGTTGGACCAGTTGCTTTTGAAAATGCCCAAAATGTCTCAGTTCATCTGCACCTTAACCAGACAGTTTGCGCTTGGTTAGAAATGAATCAATGTTTGTATACTAGCTGCACTCAGTTATCTGCTTAATGTAGCCTTATAAACGCACTGCAATGATTTTAAGCTATAGATATTGAGTTTGAGGCTCATTTACAAGGTTTTTTCCACCAACATAGGAATGTCTCCTGTTCAGGACAGTTAACTTTGATGGTCCATTCCAAGCCATGCTCTGTTGGCAGTGGAGACGGTGTAACCCTGTTCGTTTACAAGAGAATGTCAATGTCTGACAGGGCTGACTCTTGACTGCTGTGGCCGCATAGTTACGATGACACAAAAAAGAAGTTCTGTCTGTAGCCCAACGTCATGCCAAGGTTTAGGCTGAAAAGTGCACAAGTTAAGTTGGAGTGTTGCTTTTTGTCCCAGAACCTGTTTTCTAGCCATGTCCTGGGCAGTTTCAGACCAGCAGGGCTGATAGCCACAGGCAGCAGAGTCCTACATGGGTGAAAGAAACTGTAGTATAAAGCAAAACAGATTGAAAGTGGACTAGAAGTGGTAACATGCTTTAGTATGAAGCAAAACAGATTGAAAGTGGACGAGAAGTGTAACATGATTTTGTATAAAGCAAAACAGATTGACAGTGGACTAGAAGTGTAACATGCTTTTGTATAAAGCAAAACAGATTGAAAGTGGACTAGAAGTGTAACATGCTTTTGTATAAAGCAAAACAGATTGACAGTGGACTAGAAGTGTAACATGCTTTAGTATGAAGCAAAACAGATTGACAGTGGACTAGAAGTGTAACATGCTTTAGTATGAAGCGAAACAGATTGAAAGTGGACTAGAAATGTAACATGCTTTATTTCATGATGGCTTGATTACAAGGATTATTTATTTTAAATAAATAAATTTCCATCTTATAACCAGTTCCCATGGCAAGTTGATGAGAGAGCACTGTGAATGAAGAGAGTTGTCTGTTTCAGGGAACAATCCGTGTGCCTGCCCCCTGCATGTACGCCCACAACTGGCCTTCCTGGTGGGAGAGTCGCTGCATGTGCACCCACATGTCAGCCTGGCTGACAAGCTGATACTACCTGTAAAACCTGTCCACTTCACATGATGCTACTGCTGTTGCACGATGCTACTTCTGATCTTTATTGCATTGGACAGTGTGGGTGACTAAAGCACAGGGTGTGTTTAGGACGACTCATTTGTTGACTTGGAATTGAAGGATGTGGATATCTACTTTCTCTTACATCTTGAGACTTGTTTGAGTTTAAAGGATAAACTTGAGAAAAGCTTTTCCCAGCAAATCTTTTGTGTTATGTGAGTGTGTACAAGTCCTGTTTTTGCTGATGAGGAAAGGTTGATTTCTTTCTTTTTCTGCTGGTGCTGCTGTGTTTCTTTTTGTCATACCTGAGGTCATTTACAAGGTTCATCTGTCTGGGTTTGTTTGCTTTTGAATTTTTTTTTTAACATATTAGGACTGGTAATGGCCTTCATATAATGGAACTGTGCCACTCCAGTGTGTTGTTGACAGTGATTGCTATAGAAAGGATGTGAACAGTTTTGTATTCAATGGTTTGGTTTTCTTGCTTCTGTTTATTGCAAGTATTTCAGGTAGGATTTCTCAAGTGTATGGAGGAACATTTATCAGCTGTGGAAATATGATACAAATTTCAGTGTGTGTAATTCCCCATCCCCATCTGCTCACACACATGCACGCCTCCAATTATGTTCTGCCACTGGCAGAAGTGCTAGACACTTAGAACTGTTTGTAATCTTGCATACAGTTGATGACATGCTACATCACTATTGTCAACTATTTTCCTCTTTGAAATATTGGCTATTTGTGTTTGTTCTCATAAAATATTCTGTATAGATGCAGATGGGAATCAAGCTCACACAGAATCAGATATGTAATTTAGTGCTATGTATTTTCCATTCCGTCAGCCACTGGCGTGTTTGATTGTTGCTTTCAATGTACTTGCCATTCCGTCAAAAGATGAGAATGAACTGGTTAGTTCTTGGCCACTGGTGTGTTTGTTGCTTTTGTAGCAGTTTGCAAACACTTGGTTCAAGAGTTATAGGTGTTTTTTTTTTGTTACCGTTCATGTTGTCAGTGTTGTTGAACAAGTCACTGCAGTTGCACAAATTCTGTGTGCAGTGAAGTGGTGGATTTCAAGTGTTTGTGGTGGTGTGGAGAGTAAGAGGAGGGTGTCTGTCCAGCTATGCATATATATGATTCCAAATACCAATGGACAAAATGAAGTACTGTTTTTTCTTTTCTCTGTGATGTTTTTTTTTTATGTACAGTATGGGTTATGTTTTTTGTTTTGTTACATCAAGGGTTTTGCTTCATGGAAAAGAAAACATAAGTAATGAAACACAAGGTTCAGATGCAGTATGACTTGTTCATCTTATTAGATAGCCATGAAAAAAGGTTGGGCCATCTTTTCTTTCCTGAGTTTTTTTTTTTCTTTATGTTCATAAGTTTTGTTATTCAGAAGTCTCATCAATCTTTTGCAAAATGTACATTACACATGTCATTACCTTTTAAAGCACCAAATTTGTGAAAATCAGGTTCTGTTTTTTTTTTTCTTTTCAGAAAGTCCAAATTGCAAAACTTGGTCTGTTTTAGCATTGTTTTTGCTGTTAAGTGATCATTGTGGTCACTGGCCTGTTTGTGAATGAACCTTAACATTAATGCTGACTGTTGCTCCATCTCACGCACTCCCACTGACTTTTGAAGTGATGGCAGACATGTCCTGATATTGCAGTGAATTCTGCTTTCTGTGCCATTATTACACTCAGGCAGTGCTGTTGAGTTTTTGCTTCATTGTGAAACAAGGGAGCCACATCTGTCATAGTGAGTTCAAATTATTACTAGTTTGTTCCTTTCTTATGTTACTAAGATACTGATAAATGTACTGAAATTGAGATCTTTGCATCTATGGTTCCCTGATAAGCCTCCAGTCTTATGTGGATGTACAGATGACTTGCGTTGATTTTATTTACACTCTGTGTTTGTGTTTTTGTTTTAGGGCAATTAGATTTTAGTAGCCCACCACAAGTGGAGGCATGTAAGCAGTATGACTTGATTTGCAGCTGTTCAGTATATGTTCAAAGAGGATATGCATGGTTTGTTTTTGTACAAAAGAGATGAGATTTTAAAAAAAGATTTTATTTGCCATCATCTGAAATAATCTTGATGTATAAGTACAGTTGTGTATGTGAATCGTATTAGTCCTTGCAGTTTCTGTGACTATGTAACGTGTTATTCATGCTCAGAATTGAAGAACTAACATCAGAATTTAAAGCTAGTGCCTTTTCATATCACTTTTTGTGCTTAAATCTGCACATCCAGAGTAAAACCCAAAACAGAATTTTTATCTTGTAGGGAGACTAGGTCTAACTCCAGGTAGCAGTATATTTTTATATAGTTTTGGTGTCAAATGACAGTAGAAAATGTTTTTAACCACATTTTTAGCAGTATCAGTTGTGTTGGTATGTATCAACATACAGATATGGTCTGAACGTACAAATTAGATAAAGAATAAGAATTTTTAAACAAATAAAAAAACTGTCAGTATTGACTTTGACACTTGTGCAGTATAAGCTACTCTGTTGTTGCCTCTGTTTTGCTTTTATTTTAGCATTAAAAGTTTGGAAATAAGTCCTTGGGATTGGTTTCAGATGTGTTGAAATGTTGTGTTCAAGATACCGTTCTCAGGCCTGTGCTGAGCAGTGTTGTATTGGTTGTCCACTGTAAGGGTGATCAAAAGGGATATGCTTCTTGGGTTAGTAAAGGCAAAACCTTTGTGCATGTAAATGCCTGTCAAGAGTCAGTTTGTCAGCAGAGCCAGACGGCTTGTGGTAGTCTTGCCAAAACAAGACGATATACTTATTCAGCCTGTTGGGCATTGACAGCAGGCATATGGTGGCCATGTCTGTCGACCCTTACCTGGTTGTCGCGCCACTACGTTGTGTCTGTCACTGGTTGTCGCGACTTAAGTCGGTGACAAACTAATCTGTATGAATGACTGAACAGCCCCAGAACATGGATTTTTTTAGCTCAATTGATTGTTCGTAGCAGCTTGTAATCAATAATGTGACTCACTGCCTTCAAAAGGGATTGCGATGGTTCCCTTATGCAGCTAGTGAAGAGTTTTCATATCTGTAACATATTTTCTTAATTTCATGTTCTCAGTTTCTCCATCTTTAAACTCCCCCTCCTTAAGTCCAAATCTTTGCCCAAATCATTACTATGGATACAGTTGAGTTGTTGGCCTGCACTTGTTTTTTTTCTCCCACTATTAGATTGTTCGTCTATGTGTCTGTCTGACTTTATTCAAGTTTAAAAGGCTGTGCCAGTCTTGAATAAAAGTTACTCTGTGTTAGGTTTTCTTATGGGAGCAAAAAATACCCCCCTTGTTTATTGTTTACTGTTCCCTGCCTCATTTCATTAACGTTTTTCACATCGCAAGGCCAACAACAATGGCGGCGCCCAAAAGAGAATGTGATAGAATTAGGAATTTGTTTGAAGGTGTTTTTGCTGATGCTGTTCTGGAAAAAGCATGTGAAAAAGAAGCTATGAACATTTTGAATGAATTTGATGTGGTGGATGATAGTTTTGATTTAGATCAAGCACCATCGTGATTTTGAGATCAACACAGACAGTGACTTGATGAGTGCCTAAGGGTGAGGGGAATTTCAACATGCCATTCAGTGGGGAAGAAAAACTCAGTGTAGTGCTTCCAATCACTTGGTAATACCTGTAAAAATAAACGATCTGCTGTAAATGACTTTATACTCTCCAATAATATCGACATTCTTTGCGTCACGGAAACGTGGTTCAAGGAAAGCGGCGATGAACCCATGCTACGTGACCTGGCCCCAGCTGGCTATACCCCCAAGTCCTTCCCCCGCCCCACCACGACCTGCGGGGGCGGAATCGCCTTCGTCATCTCGGATAAGCTGCTTCCCTATTGCTCTTTTGACTCTTCTTTTGCTTTTCAGCATTGGACCTTTGAACTTGTTCACCTGAAACTGTCCCTACCTAGCGCTCCTGTCACTAACATATTTGGGATTTACAGACCTGTACCCAGTAGTAAGAACAAATTTACGCCCAGGATGTTTGTCAACGAACTTCCAGACTTTCTTGAATTTGTAAATGACATTCCAGGAACATTGTTATTGATCGGCGACTTCAACTTCCATTTCAGTAAGCCCACAGTTGGATACACGCCCGAGGAGTTAGAAATTTTAGATACTTTTGGACTCCAGCAGTCTGTGAATGAAATGATGAACAAACAGGGTAACATAGTAGACTGGGTAGTCTACAGAGACAGTGTTCATCATCTTAAATCCTCAACTGTTGACAATAACCTAGCATCAGATCATTATGCTGTGAATTGTGAATTAAGATATGATTAGGCCCGCCGTTCCAAAGACTTACAAGGAAGTTAGGAAAATGTTTGCTATCGTTATAGAGGCTTTCAAATCTGATCTGACCACGGCCATACTGAGCGAGTCATCGGCCTGTCAGCTGACCTCTGCCCTCCATGCCACGCTTGATAAGCATGCTCCAGTGAGCAGGCGCTTGATCACTGATCGCTCACTGTGTCAATGGCACAACACAGTGGGTCCCGAGTTGTCGGAGGCCAAGCAGGAGAGGAGGGGGGCTGAGAAGCGATGGCACGCCACGGGACTGACTGTGCACAGGGAAATATATCAAACTGCGAGAAATCATGTTACTGACAACAGCCCTGATGTGGCCCTTTGTGGTCGGCTGGGCTATAAGCAACATTATCTTATCTTATGTTACTGACATTGTTCATCAAGCAAAAACTTTGTTCTATTCATCAAAGATATTGGCCTGTAATACGGCCAAGCAACTATTTAATGTCACAAATAGTCTCCTAGGCAAAGTCAGCTACTCCCCCCTTCCAGCCATCTTCCAAATTCAAGAGCTCCCTCAGAAATTCTTTAGAGTTTTTCAATGGCAAAATTGACACTATCCGTGAAAAGCTAGATTCTACTGTAACTGTACATTCTCTGAATGACAAAGTTTACTGTGGACCTCCTTTGGCTTGTTTTAGCCCTGTTAGTCAAGACTATGTCAAAAAACTTTGTTTGCGATGCAGCCCTAAATCATGTGAACTTGATGCCATTCCTACTCACTTGCTCTTTCAGTGCATTGATGACGTTCTACCCCATCTTACTCATGTTATCAATACCTCTTTGTCCTCGGGTCACGTTCCTGAAATCTTCCGGTCCGCAGTGGTACGTCCATTGATCAAGAAACCTTCATTAGATAAAAATGTTTTAAAGAATTATCGACCTGTATCAAATTTGGCCAGATTGTTTTGGAACAAATTGTAGAACATCTCGAAAAGAATCGCCTTTTGAATCCTCATCAGTCTGCTTACAGACAAGGCCATAGTTGTGAGACAGCACTCCTCCGTATAGTCAATGACCTCCTCTGCGGGCTTGACGATGGGAACGTTCCCTTATTAGTGATGTTAGACCTCTCCGCAGCATTTGACACGATTGATCAGAATATTTTGTTCTCACTGCTTCAAACTTCCTTCGGATTCAAAGACACAGCTCTCGACTGGATTATCTCTTTGACTGGACAGACTCGGACAGTGTGTGTACAGGGCAGATACTCAGACAGTTCTCCTCTTAGATACGGTGTGCCTCAGGGTTCTGTACTAGGGCCAGTCCTTTTTGTGCTGTATGCTAGTCCTGTGTCTGACATCATCAGTGGTCATGCCATGTCGTATGAGAGCTTTGCTGACAATACTCAGCTTCATCAGTCGGCTCCCATTGCTGAAATTGACTCACTGATTTCTCGGACGCAGGGCTGCATTGCAGACCTGAAGGACTGGATGACAACAAACAAACTACAACTAAACGATGACAAGACGGAACTCATGTTCGTGACAAAAAAGCCTAACCATCCTTCTCTGCCTTCAACTGTCACTATCAATGACTGTACTGTCTTTGTCTCCACCTCTGTGGGCAGTCTAGGGGTCATTCTTGACCTATCCCTCTCCTTTGAGAAACAAGTTTCAAATATTTGCAAGATTGCTTATTTAGAACTAAGAAGAATCAGCTTGGTGCGTCACCTTCTCTCTACAGATTCTACAAAAACTTTCATTTGTGCCTTTGTCTTATCTAGAATAGATTACTGCAACTCGCTTTTGGCTGGCCTTCCAAAATACCTCATAGAAAGATTACAGCGAATCCAAAATCATGCAGCCCGAGTCGTCTGTAGAGCAGGAAAATATGATCACATTTTGCCACTACTTCACTCTCTTTACTGGCTATCTGTCTCAAACTTGTATCTCGTACAAAATCTCAACTCTGACTTTCTCTGCTCTCTTTGAAAATGGACCTTCTTATCTCTCAGATCTCCTTAAAATCTACACTCCCTCTCGACAGCTACGCTCCTGTGCTGACGACCAGCTTCTACGAATGACTGGCTTCAGGACTACTACTGGTGAAAGATCTTTCTCTTTTCAAGCTCCATCAACGTGGAACAGACTGCCAGACTCTCTCAGACATTCAGATTCTATCTCTTCTTTCAAGTCTAACTTAAAACCCATCTGTTTTCTCATAATTAGTCAATGCTGTGTGTGTGTGTGTGTGTGGGGGGGGGGGGGGGGTACAACTAACTCATAGCCGTCTGGGCCTTTTCAAATGTAGTGTTCTTGGTACATTATCATTTTGTCATACTGTCTTAAAGTATGTTCTCTATTACATGTATTTGTTATATAATTGAACGTTGTAGGATTTAGTTTTTGTAGTGATACTTGAAAATAAGTGAATGTCATACTCATAGGATTTGTTAGTTCTTGTAGTAATAGTATTTGTAGTTGGGTGTAAGGTGTACTACTGTATATGAGAAGGGTGAATGTAGTATGATTTTGTAAAGCGCTTAGAGAAATTCGTTTGATTAGGCGCTTTATAAGAAACCATTATTATTATTATTATGATTCTAAACCTTTCAAACGTAAATGACGACAGTGTGGGCCAACTATTACATTTGTTAATAGTGACCAATTTGGGGTTGTTGTTTTTTGTGTGTTATCAGCACTTGATTTTAACGTGAAAAGTGAACAGTACCTTATTCATTCTTACCTGGATTACCTGCATGGAAGACTGGTACAATCCACACTGACTTTCCTTTGAAAAAGGCTGCAACTTATTTCTGGTACAGTGGAACATCATTGACTGGATTATTTGTGAAAAACTCTTTAGAATGACGAGCAGGATCTGCCACCTGTTTTCACCTGTTATTTTCACATTCTAGACAAGTAAGCACCTAAGCACACACTCTAAAGCATACCAGTTCTGTTTTATATTATTCTTTGTTCAATTATTAACTCTTTCATTCCTACTTTTATATGAACCATTACTTCCTCTTGTTCCTAGATTCTTATAATACGAGTATTCCCTTCATTCCTGGATTTAGAGAAAAGAAAAAGTGTAAAGTGAGAACTGCCACGTGTGCAGTAGCAAATCAGCCGGAATAGAGCGGCAACAACTTTCCCACTCTGTAGGGGCTATCTGGCATCCATTCCATTCATAAACACTGCCGCGCGAGCGACCCGGTCATGACGTGTACCGATGACGCAACTGGTGCAAAGTTCAAAGCGCTTACCGCGAGAACCGATTTTCTGGGCTGCAGGAAGGAAAGGAGGATTTTGTGCTGCCTGGTTTTCCAGGCTGCAGGAAGGAAGGGTAGGATTTCTGCAAACCGGAAAACTGGGTTGTAGGGATGAAAGAGTTAACAATATTATTCTGCAGGTCATGTTCAAATACTGACCGTTGAAAAGTCATGCATGTTACACAAATGTAACTTTTTTCCCCCAAACTTTCCTTCTGTTAATTCACCAGAGAACATACTGGATGGTACATTGTTAAATAATCAGTGCATTTTGCATGATGGACGTTCTTTGTTTCGTAAGATTCTGCGCATTATTTCTAAGATAATAATATTTTTGTGGTGAATGTGTCATTTCGGGTTTTTTAGGCGATATATTGCTTCAGATAACAAAAATGTTTTAAATACCATAATTCTGGGAAGAAAACCGTTGATCACTGGTGATCGAAATTCAAGGGAAAGAACTGAAGAGAGTTAATGACTGGCCAAACTTCATTAACTAACGCTGGGGAATTGCGATGATTTTCTGAGGTATGATCAGACCTTCCTTCCCTTACTATGAAATGCAGTTTTAACTGTGCCTGGACAAAGTTTTTGATTATTTGTGGTTGACAGTGCGAGTCCTACAAGACCCATACATTCCAGAAATTAGTTCGTTGTCCAGATGATCTGGATTTTACAGAACCCATTCATTTCTCTTGCTGCAGCACATGGCGTGATGGACCCATTTTCCTCTACAAATTCACAATCACAGTTTCATTCGAGTGACATGAAAGTTTAGATGCACTGCAACTACTATTATGACAACCGCATATGCATAAAGTTCTTTAGCTTTTGTCAATTACTGAAATAATCTTCACCTTACCTTGTCTTATGGATCTACAGGACTCGGAAGAACACATAAATAGTTAGATTATGAATTTCGTGGAATTCAAAATAAAAAATTTCCAGGTGCTTGGCATTTGCAAAACTGTTGAAGTAGAATGTCTGGGTTTGGTTTGGGTTAAAATGTAAACAGTGGTTTAGTTTTGACTGTCCATGGTTGATTATATGGGTTGTATAGGGCCTACACTTCAGAAGTGAGGGACGTTAGTGTTTATTCTTGCTTGTCTTAAAGACATGGGTAGTACAAGACCCATACTTTGTTGTTGTTGTTGTCGTACCCTGGCTAAAAGACTCCAGGGATCGTCCGAACAGCCAAAGTACTTGAACACTATTGTACGAATGCATCAGCTGGGGATGAGAACATTACGCGTGTGACCGTTTTTTATTACCCCACTACGTGGGCAGCCACACTCTGACTTTGGGGGTTTTGGAGACTGATAATGTTATGCTAGGAGCTTGTCACAACTGAAGACAATCCCCACATAACTATGCAGAGTATAATAACATTTTGATGTAGCCTTGGTGTTCTACCCTATGTCAATTGGCCTGTCACAGCCTTAATCCAAGGCAGACCCATACTTTTAAACTCTGTCTCTATCTCTGTCATTCATTCTCTCTGTATTTCTATTTCTCTCTGTGTGTATTTCTCCCTCTGTCTGCTGCTGTTAGTGTGTATCTGTCTTTTTGTATGTCTGTCTTTCCCAGTCCGTCTTCATTTCAATTTCTGTCTCTCTTGCTCTCTGTAGTTCTCTGTGATACTGTATGTGTGTGTGCGCCCCCCCCCCCCCCCCCCCCAACACCACCACACACTTGTCCACAGAGGAATATTTAGTAGAAGAGAAGAGCAATAACCTCTGACTGCCTACCGGTCGCAGAGGAAAGCGAGAAGAAGGGGACGGAGACGGCCACAGTTTGATTAACTAAACAGCGCACTGTAGCCTACAGCTGCCAACTTCCTCGCGCTAACCTCCCACAAGCTTTCCTCCCTACGAGTAATGTGATGCTAGTTGTCTGGCTGATAGTGTGTTGGAAATAGGGTGCTGTGTTTCTTCATTAACACTTTGTGCCAGAGTACAGCGAACTGTGGTCGATTGATGTCACTGGATTGTGGGGTCTTTGATTTAGAGAACGATACCAAACATGAATGGGTCCTCTTTTGTACGGATTACTGGCAAGCAGCACAAAGATTTGCCGACAAAAAAAAAACGATTGAAACAGACTAACAAACACACACAAAGTGAAATGAAAGTTCAACTCGGTGGAGAGCATGGGTTCCCCTTTCAATCACGCTCAAACTCAGACATATTAGACATGCATATCTTTCCTTTACAACTTAGAGAAAATTATTCGCAGTACTACTACCTGACAACTGGTAGATGGCCTCAATAACAGTCACTGTTGACACTGGTCGGCTTCACTGGGAACACGGCGGTGGTTTCCCTAACACGGCCCTCCGGGGGTTGCAACCTTGCTGTGGTCGGAGGGTTGCGTGGTCCCGTGATCCCTTAGGCTTTGGTGGCGGGGGCATCATTACTTGAATATAGGCTAGTTTCTGAAAATGCTTCTAGGTCTGAAGAGTCAAGTAGTTGTCTGGCCTAAGCACAACGTGGTAAGCAGTTGATGCTCCTGGTAGGGCCTCCCATGTTAGGCTAAGGGTGAGGACCCTGACTAATAGTAACCAGCCTTTTTCCTTTTCTTATCTTCTACCTTTCTTATTTCGCGCTTTTCTATCTTCATCTCCCCTTCAAGTCTTCTTTTCCACACTCTTTTTCTCTCTGGTCTTCTTAAGATCCGCCATGTTCGCCATGCGGTGCGACCTGTAACAGAGGGGAATGAGATCCTGGTGATTGAGAGGGCAAGTGCCCTCAACACATCACTTTGGCTCAGACCTCTCCTAGACAGGAGGTACACTCTGGACCGGGTGTATTAAT
The DNA here is from genome assembly GCA_018398815.1 of Conus ventricosus. NCBI lineage: Eukaryota > Metazoa > Mollusca > Gastropoda > Neogastropoda > Conidae > Conus > Conus ventricosus. The sequence goes on along the minus strand of CM031619.1, from coordinate 34,086,413 downwards.
CGGCTCCCCTACATGGGGCTGGGTCAAGACAGGCAGTTCTCCGGCTGGCGAAGGTAACCCCTGCAGTGCTCAGCTCTCTGACCCCGGAGTTGAGCATTATCAGGGGGATAGGGTTGGTAGGTTTCTGTTTGTCATATATCTTTCCTGAAGCCTGGAAGGGGTCAGACACTGCCTGTATAGACAGGCCGAGTTTTGTGTGTATGACCATTTTTTTTTATCCCGCCATTAAGGCAGCCATACTCCATCTTCGTAGAAGGTGCATGCTATGTGTAATGTGTCATCCATACCAACGGCCAAACTGGCCTTCTCTTCCGAAAGTTGGTGATGGGATTTTACGTGTATGCAAGATGTTGTGCGTGCGTTCACACTCGGAACCTCAGTTTATAGTCTCATTCGAAGGACTGTATGGGGAATGGAGTCAGAACCAATGTTAACTCTGAGGAAAAATCCCCCTGTTCCGAAATTCGAACCCACACCCCCAGGATCACGAGTCTGGCGCTCTACTAACTAAGCTGTTCCGACCCCCGGTCAAGATAGTGACTTCTTGACCCTGGCCCCTTAGTTGGACTCCATGGTGGGTGGGTAAGGGAGAGACGAAATTTCACACAATGAAAAAATGGCTTCTTCACACAAAAAATCCTCCCCCGAAAAGTCAATTTAATTTCAAGAAGGATGTCGCAGGAGTCTGATGTGGACTCAGATTCTGATATGAAAACAAGAAAGATGTCTGGATTTCATACATGCCTACCCCTACGGAACTTCCATATTTTCTACAGCAATTAAACAAAAAACGAAGTAGCTACGACGATTACGGAAATTTATTTTTCATTACAGTAAAATGATTTTTCAACAAAATCCAAGTAATCAAACAGATTCTTCATTTTTATCATTGAAATACTTTCAGCAAAGGTTCCCTGTGCTGATCCCTGACGGCAAAACAAGTGAAACGATTCATGAAGAATTTGCCACATACCAGGTTACTGACATCTCGTCTTGCATTGACCCTGGCAGCCGATTGGACACAAGGGCCAACATTGCCAGTTTGAAAGATGACACTGGCAATCTTCTCTTCAAATATCTTCCACAGATAACAGCTTCAATCTTGTGTATTCCACACTCTTCTGCTCATTGTGCAAGAGTGTTTTCACAAGTCAAAAAAATAAATCAAAACTGATTGCAGAACCAGAATGGGCAAAGAAACCCTTGAAGCTTTGATTGTGGCAAAATCTCGTCCTGCTGAAAATGGTGAACATGACTACAAGAAGGAAGATCTTCAGGACTTCCAAAGTGCTTACTATAGGTTTTTGAAATCTAAATGAGTTCACAAGTTAACATTCAATTGCACTGTAAATAAGTTTTCAGTGTAAATAAGTTTTTAATGTTTACTGAACTATGAACTATGACTGTCAAATTTGGTAGCAGAAGCTGCTTAATAAGAATGAAGATGCAATCTCAAGCAGGGAAAAAATGTGAGTATTCTTAGTTTTTTTGTCTTTTATTTTTTTTTTTTTTAATGCAAAGTTTTCTCTTATTCTATGCATAGGTTGAGCTGATTATGATACCCTGACCAACTCTTTCCACAAGCTGTTTCAAAAGAAAAAAAATGAATGCTACTGATTTTGAGTCCGTGCTACTGAAATTTGAAATCAGTGCTACTGAAATTCATTTTTAGGGTACGTAGGCATGTATGAGATTTTGGTCCACTTGGCTGATCATGGAGAGTGCAGAGCAGGACAAACCAATTTCTGCATTAAGCCCGTTTGCTATACAGAAGGGCTTCCAAGGTATTGCAGGAGACTCGCAGTCCATAAAAGGACTAAAATAACGGTACCTTCCTCATCTAGTGCAAGAGTAAGAGACAATGGGAGCAGCTGCTGAAAGCCGCAAAGCTGGCAGACAGAGAGATCCGGGTGACTCCCCATAAACAGCTGAATTCCTCCAAGGGAGTCATTCGATGTCCAGATCTTTGAGGCGTCTTGGAGGCGGAGATTGAGGTGGAACTAGCATCCCAGGTGTGATAGAGGTGCATAGGGTGACAGTTAGAAAAGGTGCAGAAAGAGTGCCCACCAACACCCTCTTTCTGACATTCTGCCCCTTCGTTACCTCAGGTCATAAAAGTGAGCTTCTTGAATGTCCGTGTATATTCCATCACTGATGCGGTGTTTCAAGTGCCAGAAGTTTGGACACGTCAGAGATCGCTGTTCTGGGAGGAGGTGTGTGGTGTTTGCTGCAAGACAACCCATGATGGGCTGTGTAAAGATCTGGCTCATTGTACAAACTGTGGCGGCGACCACCCCTCCTCTTCACGCAACTGTCCAGTTTGGATACAGGAGTCCAACATTCAAAACATCAAAACAGAAAAGAAAATATCCTTTTTTGAGGCTCATAAGCAGGTCGTTGGCAGTCGGATGTCTCCAGTTTCTTCACATACTTTGGCTGTGAAGAAAGTTTCAACCCGTTCTGTTTCTTGTCAAACCGATGGTTTCATTTTTTTCAAAAACATTGCAAGGCAAAATGCCAAGCCCCGGTGGAGGCAGGTCCACCACCTCTCAACCCAAAGCGGATGCCCCTGGTGGGGGCAATAAATCCACCACCCCTCAGACTGTCCAGCAGTCTACTCCTGCTGCTGGGCAGAATAAAAAGCCAGCCCTCCCGCCTCGAACATTCGCGAGCGTGCCCGTGCGGGCAAGGGAGTTCAACTGAGTGTGGAGATGAAGAAGAAACCTCCACGTCTGGAAAACCAAAACCGTCTTCTCCTGCGGGCAAGTCTGCCAGCAGGTCTGGAGAACAAAACAATCCTGTCTAACTCAAAAACAGATACGCTCCATTGGATGCAGACGATGACTCGGAGATGAAATGATTTCTCTCCTGTTCGTCCTCTGCACCATGGACAGTAAAATAATTCACTGGAATATCCGTGGCTTGAATTCAAACTTTGAGGAGCTGCAGCTTCTGTGTCAAGCACTAAGACCTTACGTAGTAGCTCTTCAGAAAACAAAAATTCAAAGCCAGAAGACCTTCACTCTTTCTGCTTCAATAGTCTTTCCAAACCTGCACAACCATCCACATTGGAACTAATGGGTGGCATTGCCCTTCTTATGCATAAAATTTTGCTGTCGCTCTGACTATCCCCCTTCAGGCTGTAGCTGCAAGAGTCACTCTCCATAAAACTGTTACAACTTGCTCACTGTATCTGCCACCTTCTGTCCCAGTTTGTCATCAGGACCTTGTCAGTCTGATTGGAAAACTTCCACGGCCTTTCTTGCTGTTGGATGATTTTAATGGATACAATCCTCTTTGAGGTAGTGTGAATTCGTCATCCAGAGGTCTGCTTCTTGAAGATGTCCTTTCAGACTTTGATTTGTGTTGTCTAAATGATGGATCTCCAACTTACATCCACTCTTCCTCAGGTTCACTTTCGTGTTTAGATGTGTCGATATGTGACCCCTCGCTGGTCCTGGACTGTGAGTGGTCTGTCCATGACGATCTGCATGAAAGTGACCATTTTCCTGTTCTATTAAAACCCATATTAACTGAAAACTCCTCTGTTTCACAACATCTTAGTTATAAGAAGGCTAATTGGAATCTTTTTGCTGTCAGTATTTCAAAGGAATTCCAGGAAATGACATTCTTCAGAGTCCAGACCCTGCGGAATCTCTAACCAATACTGTGATAAACTGTACTAAAACCTGTATTCCAATGTCTTCCGACAAACTCCAACTGCCCAAAACACCTTGGTTTGATTCTGACTGCCAACACATCTCAAAAGTACGCAAACGGGCTCAGCGTCGGGTATTCCAAAGACTTTCAGGTTCCAATGCTCGAGCCCATCAGAAACTCCGTGCCAAAACGAGACACACTTTCAAAATCAGTAAACGTCAGTCTTGGAGAAACTTCTGCTCCGCGTTGACATCTAAAACATCCAATAAAAAAAAAGTCTATAACATCAGAAAGATGAAAGGAAGAACACCAACCCCTAAATTCATCACCTGAAACTTGCCGATGCTCTGATAACTGACAAACAAGCTGCTGCCAATCTGCTGGCCTCCACCATTCAACAGAACTCATCATCTTCAAGTAAATCTGCAGCCTTTTTACTTTAAGAAAGAAACAAGAGAGAAATCTTCAAACAATTTCACATCAGACAACTCTGAAGCCTACAATCTTCCTTTTTCAGTCGATGAACTGAAATCAGCTTTGCAAACCTGCAGTGATTCTGCCCCTGGTCTGGATGATATTCATTATCAGGTTTTGAAACATCTCCCAGAAAGCTGTCTCCAGACCCTTCTTAAAGTCTACAACCACACTTGGACCACAGGGTGCTTTCCGCCCTCCTGGCAGAAAAGCCCTGATCATTCCAATCCCAAAGCCTGGAAAGGACCTTACCAACCCTTCAGACTATTGCCAAATAGCTCTGACCAGCTGCCTCTTTAAGCTGATGGAAAAGATGGGTCAACTTCCGTCTGACGTGGAAGCTGGAAACCGATGGCCTTTTGGCCAGTGAACAGTGCGGGTTCCGAAAGTACCACTCGACAGTTGACCATTTAGTCCGTCTGGAAACCACCATCCGCAACGCCTTTGTCAATAAGCAGCATGTGATCACTATCTTTTTTATCTTGAAAGAGCGTACGACACCACCTGGAAATCAGGAATCCTTATGGATCTGCATAGACTTGGTTTTCGTGGTCATCTGTCTCTGTTTATTCAAAAGTTTCTGGCTGATTGGCAGTTTTAGGTGGGTGTTGGCACCACACTCTCTGACATCCATGGCAGGAGTTGGGTGTACCTCATGGGAGCATTCTTTCTCCTGCCTTTTTCAGCATCAAAATCAACGACATTGTGAAATCGGTAGACCAGGGTTCTGAGTCCTCTCTGTTCATTGACGACTTTGCGCTGTACGCAGTTGGAGCCTCTTACGCCAGCATACAGCGTTGACTCCAACTTTGTGTCAATAAGATTCAACAGTGGGCCGAGGAAAACAGGTCTACCTTCTCTAGTACTAAAACTCAGTCAATCCATTTCCACAATGTTCGTCAGTTTTTTGCTGATTCTGAGATCCGTCTGGTTAAGACCATCATTCCAGCTTTAAAAGATGCCAAATTTCTGGGGGTTATTTTCGATCAAAAACTGAACTTTAAAAGTCATAAGCAACACTTAAAAATGCATGTCAAAAAGCACTGAACATTCTGCAAGTTGTGGCGCACACAGATCAGCCGCTGACTGGAAAACTCTCCTCCATCTTTACAGGGTTCTGATCCGCTCCAAACTGGACTATGGATGTGTAGTGTACTGCTCTGCCAGACCGTCCTACCTGAAAAGTCTAGACCATATCCACCATCAAGGGCTTCGATTGTGTCTGGGTGCATTCCACACCCCTCCTGTTTATAGCTGCTTCTTCTTCCTAAAATACTGGTTCACTCAAAAATGAGTAGGTCACCAGCGCGCATGTTAAAAAGTAAAATAAAATAACATAAAATAGTGCGACTCAGACTGTTGGCCCCTGGAGCAAATTTGGCAACAAGGGGTCGCACTCGATATTCAAGAAGTTAAAAGCAATGGCCAAATTCAGGCCCGGGTAACAGTAAAATATCTGGGGAAGTTAAAATAGAAAATCGTCAATATGCAGATCTCAAAACTGTCGTATCAATTTGTTTTTTAAATGAGACTGCATTTGTGGCAATCTTGATGGCACCCGGCAGTGAGTTCCACAGCCGTACAGAACTAGGATAAAATGAATGTAAGTGGCTGTCAATATTTGATGCAGGTAGGCCTATGGTATAACATTGACCGCCACTTGTGACGTCAACGTAAATTATGACGTCAACTTGAAATGACATAGGTAACTAGATGACGAAAATAATAATTTCAGAGAGCAAGAACTAACGACCGAGGCTTTGGTGTCCAGCCTAATTTATTTTGTTTTAATCATCGTTTTCTCCGTAGTGATACTATGTGGAGAGGTTGTCTTTCAAGTCAGTAGTACGTCGAAGTTCATTGTGTATATGGGATACTTTTGATGACGGTACCAGCGGAATATGTACCAGGAAATGTATTTGTTATACTTGATACTTACTTACTTGATACTTGATGTATTGGGTGTTTGAGGCCTTTTTTTACAAGGCCTGTTCACCACTCCTGTTCAAACTAGACTTGCGTGCGTGGCATGGCAAAAGCAGTCTAGTTGTAACAGCTGGGGTCAAATTTGTTCGGCAGACTTTCCCAGTGGGCATCCTGTCTTCTTTTAAAAGCACTAATGTTCGGGGCCGTCACAACACTATCTGGCCGTCACAACACTATCTGGAAGACTGTTCCATGTGGACACCACTCGCTGCGCAAAGAAGTTGGAACGCACGTTTAGTCTGCAATGTCCTTTCTCAAGTTTTAGAGAGTTCCCTCTTGTGTCTCTACCTAGGTGGAGCTGGAACTGAGGTCTGTCTGTATCATATAAACCATGCACGAACTTGAAAGTGTCAATCATGTCGCCTCTATTTCTGCGGTGTTCCAGGCTTGGCAGCTTAAGTACTGCCAGGCGCTCTGGATATGATTTTTCTTTCAGGGGGCCAATGAGTTTTGTTGCTCGCCTTTGGACATCCTCCAGATCCGCACACAGAGTTTTGAATCTTGGCTGCCATGCTGCGTGACCGTATATATGTGAGACACTGTGGACGGCGCCGGCGAGATCTGTGAGTGATATCAAGATATGTAATATGATATCTGATTATTGAAGTTCCTATGTATTGATATCTTGATCTATATGCTGTGTAGTGACATGTATTGATTTGTACCAATTCACATGAATGTATGTTTTGATGGTTCAGGCAGCATAATTATAAAGAAAAAAAATCTAACTCGTGTGTTGCCTGGCTATCCATGTACGTATGGTGTGGGTGTATGTAGGGAATAATTATTACACGCATCCAAACTTTTGAGAGCGAGAGTCAGACAACAAAACACGCACCGCACACCATCCGTAACACCACTCCTAGTGCTACTTTTATTCAATACTAGTTGTTCCAATGGAATATCAATTAGTTTAGCTCTGCCTTTGAAGAAGATGTTACGTTTGATAAAAGCTCTTCTCACTTCTAAGAGTTTCCATTCTAATTTCATCATGTTCTTCCTAGTATTCCCCTTTTCTCTGATGTGGTTCCCTGTTACGAACCGTGCTGCTCTCTTCTGAATCTTTTCGAGGTTATCAATGTCCTTAAGATGGTAAGGATCCCAAACTGAGCAACCATATTCCAGTACTGGTCTAACCAGTGTTTTGTAGCAGTCGTCTTTAACCTTTTGGGGGCAGTCATTGATATTCCTGTATAAGAAAGCTAAGTATGCCAAAGCAGGAGAACCATCCCTCTCAAATCGCCGACTAAAACTTGCCTTGAACTACTGTCCGAGTCTCTGGTCTGAATCTCAAAACCCTGCATATGACTGTGTTTTTGACCCCAAATTCCAAAAGAAATTCAATGACTATCCCTGTTCCATTCCACCCTTGGGGATTCGTATTCTTCCCTATCTGAACAAAGCAGGTATAGATCTTGGAGTAGTTAGTGATTTCTCCAAGTTTCCTGACGACCCTACATGAACTTCCTTCATACCAGAGATCCGGTTTGATTTAGCCTCATACTGGAAAGATTCCACTAGTTACTTGGCCTACAAGTCCCTTCAAAAGAATTTTCACTGACGGTTCCAAATCTGAAGAGGGAGTCGTCTCTGCTGTGTTGTTGTTGTTGTTTTTTTTGCAGTAGACCCCCCTCAGATGTACTGTACACATTCCCACCGACAGCTCCATTTACACTGCTGAGCTGACAGCCTTGGTCCTGGCACTTCAGATGATCTCCAAATCGAAACAGAAAAATTTCCTTATTTTATCAGACTCCCTTTCTGCTTTGGAGGCCATTGCCGGCCGTAATCTTAAGCACCCTCAACTACTGAAAGTTTTTTAACTGTACGCCTCGCTAAAATCAAACGGACAACGTAGTGCTTGCATGGGTTCCCACCCATGTGGGCATTGACGGCAATGAGATGGTTGATCAGCTTGCCAAGAATGGCACGAAGGAAAAGTTGAGCAGGTTTTCCGGTACCCCACTGTGATCTCAAACCCAAAACGCAGGCCTATGTCAAAGACCTCTGGCAAGATGATTGGACCTTGCAGATGGATGACAAACTATTTAAAATCCGTCCAAACCTGAAAGTTTTTACCATGTTCCAGAGGCGGCCGTAAAGAAGAAACAGTCCTGTGCCGCTTGCACACAGGCCACTCGTTTTATACCCATTCTTATCTTTTAAAAGCTGAAGAAGCTCTATGGTGTATTCCATGTCATGTTCCACTCACAGTTAAACATGGTCTTTTACATTGTTGGGACTTGCAGCACGTTGTAAGACATAAACACTTTACAGCAGAGTCCATGAAAACCCTGTTCAGAGATGTCCCACCTGACGTGATCTTTGAGTTTCTGAAAGAGATGAACATTTTTCATCTAATTTAAGATTTTACGGAAGAAAGATTTTAAAGAAGTTTCTGGTGCATTTTTAGAAGATGTATTTTAGATGTGTGAAAGGGTGTTTTTTTGTGTGTGTGTGTGGGGGGGGGGGGGGGGGGGGGGGGGGGGGGGGGGTGGGGGGGGGGGGGGGGGGGGGGGGGGATGGTTGATGACTTGTGAGTTGATTTTAACGCGGTGACTGCCTGATATGGCCCTTTGCAGTAAGCTGGGCTATGAGCAAAATTACCTTACCTTACCTTAGCACGGCCTAGGCATGTTGTGCTTGTTTATCTGTGTGCTCTACGTGCTTGTGAAGCATGCCGATACTGATTCTATCACAGCCACACCATGCTTTTAGTAAAGCAAGATTTTAGCATGCTACACATGCAGATGTCAGTTATAAAGAATGAAATGCCTCCTACTACCTTGTCCACCTTGTACCCCCCCCCCCCCCCCCCCCCCCCCCCCCCCCCCCCCCCCCCCCCCCCGCCCGTTCAAATCAGTTGTAACTGATGCCACATATACACACACCAATCCAAAATTCCCATTTTCACTCACGACTGGGTCACATAATTTAGTAACATCTGTTTGAACTTGGGAGAGATAGAGAGAGAGCGCACGCACGCACACGCACACACACACACACACACACACACACACACACATTGACAGAAACCCACATACTAACAACAGTGGTATATAAACAGATGTATAACACACACACGCACACACACACACACACACCTTTCTCACGTTCTTATAGAACAGGGAGTACTTTAGAATGGGAACGAAGAAATGCTCTGTGTGTGTGTGTGTGTCTGTCTGTCTGTCTGTCTGTCTGTCCGTGGTCAAAATGTGTTCCACTCGCTCCAGACAAAACTACTGGGCTGATCTTTCTGAAAATGTGTAGGTATGTTCATTATGGGCCACGGATGATGCCCGATGTTTTAGTTTACCGCTATAGCCGTTACTAACGGCTGTAACGGCCTGTAACGGTTTTTCTTCTTTACGGAATATCTCGGAAAGTACTTGGCCGATCTTTGTCAAAATGAGCAGTTACGTTCATTATGGGTCACGGATGATGCCCGATGTTTTAGTTTACCTCGTTATAGCCGTTACTAACGGCCTGTAACGGTTTTTCTTCTTTATGGAATATCTCAGATAGTACTTGGCCAATTTATAAGCGGTTTGGATGATCTTGTGACAAATCGAATCCTCTGTCCATATGTAAGTGATGTAATGCTGAAAATGGATTAAACAACCGTTATTCTGCCGTTATTTCTTATATATAGGTGGATTTTAATGAAATTTGGTATATAGAAAGGTTATCACACACAAATGGCACTTCTATAAAGTGTTTCAAAATTTGACCGTTAAAAACCGTTATTATTGACATATTGTCCAATTTGGATGAAATTTGATATGTACACAGGCTTTAGCCCAGTGAGGACTAAAATACCGGTTTCAAAAGTGTATATCGGTTATGTAGCCGTTAAACCGTTATTTTCCCGTTATTTTATATATATTGGTGGGTTTTAATGAAATTTGGTATATATGAAGGTTATCATACACAAATGGCACTTCCATGTAGTGTTTCAAAATCTGACCGTTAAAAACCGTTATTCTTGACATAATGTCCGATTTGGATTAAATTTGGTATGTACACAGGCTTTAGCCCAGTGAGGACTAAAATACCAGTTTCAAAAGTGTACATCGGTTAAATAACCGTTAAAACCGTTATTTTGCCTTTATTTCTTATCTCACAAAGCACTTGGCCGATTTATAAGCGGATTGGAAAACTGGGAGTACATTTATATGCTTCGCATTTTGTTTTAGTCTATGGTAGCATTTTATGCAGATACATTTGGACTGTTTGCCTCCTTCATCTCCAGAAATATCTAGACTAAAACACTGCAACGAATCATTGGAGAAGTTAACACAAAGTTTAGTGTTTAAGCCTTTATCTTTTAGCTTTCTGAGCACATGATCGCCGCACACACGGCACAACAAATCTACATGTCTTTTGTGTTCATTGGAGTTGCGTGCAAACATCTCCGCCATTGTTGGCGCTACAAACATGCACACATGTACAGAAGATTGGAATGAAGTAGGCCTACACGTAAGCAGCAATACTAGCCAATGCAGGGTCGGTCACACACGCGCATGTGTGTGGGCACACGTGCACACACAAACACAGAGCACACTAAGCTATACAGAGCCAGCTAGCACTGACACCAGTGCCCAGCCATTTGATGAGAAGGCACAACACCCACGAAAAAATACTGAATGATGCACACAAACGTGCAAAGTACATAACTTATATCAAACGGCACACAAAAGAAGCACAACATACAAATCACACACGTACACAGAGTACATTATATCCAGTTACGGGCTGTGTAAGTATATAATACAGCATGAAAAACAAGAGAAAACAACAGTGTATTTAGATACTTAACTTTCAGGACAGAAAATTGTTGGAGATTGTCATCTACTTAATATGTTGCAATCATCAAAACACTTCAGTGGGAAGGCACAATGAAAGTCCAAGTGTGGCTTCAGTAATGGAAAGATACTGTTGGCTAGTCATGGAAACGATTCACTACATATCAAAGAACATGTTGCGATCTTCAATGCAAAAGTGGTAACTGTATTTTACCCCTGGTTGAACTACCACTGGCTGCCTGCTTGTCTCACTGTGGATTGTAATGGATCAAATCAAACTTGTTAGAAGTACTCCCATAGGAGTTTTGAAGGACAAATGCCGTCTGCTTATTTATTTATTTAAATAAAAAACAACAACAAACAAACAAAAAACAAGTGCTGTAACTGCCAAATATAAACAAACGAATCACAAGACAAAACATGACGCGTTTCGACCTCTTAGGTCTTCTTCAGGCAAGATAAACAACACTCAGGACAATGAAAATGAAGAACGAGGAATCGCTTATCTCACTGAACTTGGCGCAAGATGGGCGTTGAATGAAAATGAGGCTGTCCAGAATGAGACAATGCGAGTTAAAATGATGATAATGATAATACTGATATCAATGATAATGAAGATGATGATGATAGAAATATTGGGAACAAAATTATAGAGAGAGGATTGCTATCACGTTTGGTGATAATATGACGATAGCTGTTGTAATAAGGGAGAAAGGAGAGGGGTAAGACGATTGTCAAACAGCATGATTGTCATGGCAGCGGTGAGTGGTGATGGTAATGATGGTAATATCAATAATAACAGTAGTATTAATAATAGTAATAATCATAGCAATTGATGATCATGATGATGGTAGTCCTTCGGATCCGAAGATGACGTTAGCGTTTCTGCAGCTCATCGATGTACGCGGAGGTGGCTCTGCAGCCCCAATCTGGAGGCGCAGAGTCTGGAACAGTGGGGGCACTGGAAGTCCGTTGTCGTGATCACTGCTGCTGCAGCAATTATAGTAATGGTAATAATACTGATCATGATAAATATAATAGTGCAATTTTTTTTAAATCAATAATATTTATAATAATAATAGTACTAATATCAATACTAATATTGTAATAATAATAAAGGAAGGGAGTGAGAAAAAGGAGGAGGGGCAGGTGGAGGACAGGAACGACAAAGAGGAGGAGGACACACACTATGGGAAGGATTGAATGTTATAGGAATATTAGTTATAATAATCATGATTGTAACCATATAGTAATGATAGTGATGAAATAGGAGGCTAAAACGTGGAGGTGTGGAGCCTTATAGATACTTTTCCAAATGTGTTTAGATTTCCGCCTGCAGTCGCCTCACTTTGCAACTAGATCTCAATAATATTAATAAATATAATAGTTGTAACAGTTATGAAGTTGTAGCAACAGTTATCTTGATGATAATAGTAATAAATAAAAATTATGATATAAAGAAAGGTAATAGCAGTGATAGTAGTGATCGTAATTGTGATAATAGTGATGATGATAAAGGTGATGTTAACACTAATAGAAGTAGTAATTTTATTTATTTATTAATTCTTTTTTCATGATGATGACAGTGCTGACAATGATGATACCATGACAGTGATACTGATAGCAATGGTTATAAAAGTAATATTGGTAATAGTAATGATAAGTGGAAATGAATAGAGATGGTCAATGAGTAAAAGTTACTGGAGCTGGGAGAGGAGATGGGACCACACACGTTCACCTACACCCACACATAGACACACACTCACACCTTTTTCTCTCTAAGTTAACTCAAAATACAAAACACACAAAACAAGATGTGAAGTAACGCAAATTTAATGGACTGAACAAAACAGACAAGCGAATTTTCAACACAAAATTTTCATCAGACGTGACAAGTTAAGAACAAACATCAACTGTAAGCAAAACAGTACTTCCCTTTTGGCTGTCAGGAGAGAAATAACAAGTGTGAAAGAAAGTGAGGACTGTTCAGAAAAACTGGAAGCAGGCTGCAGGGAGAAGTTAAGGTCAGAGGTGGGAGGACATGATCTAAGAAGTGAACAAGAGATCTGAAAAAGAGCTGGAGTTGCTGCTTGATGAATGGCGTCAACCTTTATTGGATCAGGTGATGCCCCATCTGCTCCAAAAATGTAGCCATGAAATTTAATGTGACCTTTGTTAAACTCACATCTGGTTCTGTTGAGCATGAGATTCATTTCAGGGAGACAAGTGAACACTTTTTTCAGGGTTGTATCATGCTCTTCTAGAGTTTTCCCATGGGTCAGCTTGACATCAGAAGTGTTTGAACAGGAATGTCAGCAAGAAGCTCAGCAATGTGATTCTTGAATGTTTCTGCTGCAAAGGTGACTCCAAAATTCAAAGTGTTTGTATCATCTGGGGCCAACATGTTGTGATATTTCGTTCGTCTTTGTCTAATAC
>CM031619.1:34044005-34072052 GCA_018398815.1 Conus ventricosus | reverse complement strand
GTACTCCATTGGCCAAATATCTTAACCCTCCTATTAAAAACGACTACATCCCGAAAGTGTGGTTTAGTCATCCGATGCAGTTTTATCAGAACCAGTTAAACTTTGCTGTGTTTTGTGCATCAACTGGGTGTGGAGTATCGTATGCTGATCATCTAAATCATCCTGATCCTTTGGTGAGGTCAGTGTACAGATTTCATTTTTATTACACCTTCAGACGTATTTTGACTGAACTGCAAGCTCCATTGCCAAATGACAAACCGTTTAATCCATTCAGCAACCGAATAGACATGAAGGCTTTTGAAAGGATCTGTAACGAATTCAATATTAACATCAAGACAGACTTTAGACAAAAGTGGGATCTTAATCATGGTCTAGGTACCCCTTATTTTTGGGGCGTGCACAGAAAGTATAAATATGACTGGAATCCTCCTTATACATCTTTCTCTTCAGGCACAACTGTTCACCTCGGGTCCATAGAGCAAGAGCATAAAACAGCATGGACAACATTTATCTTAGACACTTCTAAGGGCCTAACTAAAGCAGGAATAGAACGAATAAACGACTCTGTTCGCACTTACGTTTGGTGTTTGCTAGGCTCGCAAGCACAAACGAGATCAAGCATAACTGATCCTTCTATACTGGCTTTGACGCACAAAAACAATACTTAGCAAATTTAGAGGACGCCATTAATTCTACAGTTGATTTGCCTTCAAGTATAAAAAGGTACCAAAATGTTTTACAATATGCAAGATCGAAAGTAGACTTTGCTGTTGGCACTGGTTTATACATGCTACCTTCTGACCTCAGACTCCAGATAGGCACAATAATAAACTACAATAACGAAATCCTTGTGGCAGGCAATGAACAGAAAGTTGGGAAAAACGAAATAAATTCTGAGCCAGTAATATTGCAAGCAGTAAACAAACACCCAACAATAAGTCATCCAATCCCCGAGGTCCAAAGCCCGAAGGCCGTTGAAGAAGTCAAAAAAAATAATGACCATGAATATGAAAAGACAGCACTTGTTCTTGGATTAACTGGCCTAGGATTACTTGGTCTTTATTTTACTAAAAAATTAACCCGACTATTAAGAGAACTAATGTCCATAAGTGCTCAGCCATAAAGCCAACTACTTTGCCTGCAGTAGACAAAAGCCAGCTAACAACACCCCCTAATATACCTGGTAAAGCATCCCGGCTTTACTGGCTAATTTTTTTAATAAACCCGCAAGATGATCAAGCTGTTTTTTTACCCATGATTTATCAGGTGGAGGTGATGGCGGTGGAGGCACTGACCCAGCACCACTGCCGCCTGTAATAGCCATCACCAGTGTACTTATTGCAAATCCTAAGGCCGTTATAACGCTTGCTAATGTGACTCCCTGCTCTCTAAACAGTGTTCTTATTCGTTCTGCTAGTGTCGTGTCTTCATATAAAATTCTTTGGATAGTTTCTCTTATTCTGCTCACTTGAGTTCGTAATTGTTCTCGGTTAGTAGACAACACTTCTAGTCTTGCTGATCTTTCTTGTTCAAGATCTTTTAGTCTTTGGGTTATTCTTTCTTTAATATCATGTCCTAAGTTGGCGTCGTCAGCCTCAACGAGTTTTTCTTTTTCTCTTTTTATATGCTCATCTAGTTCACCCAGTTTTGCTAAATTGTTTGTTAATTCACCTCTGATGCTTCTCAAAGCATGATCAAGTGCCGTTATTTCTCTCATGGGCAGCGGTGGATCGTGTATAGTTTTTAATGCTGTTTCTTCTGAAAAACTGGTTTCTGCTTCTATTACATTTATTAATTCACCTGCTGATTGATTTAATTCTTTAAGTTCCATGTTTTGTATTTGGTTAGCTGTTGGGAGTTCTTGTAGTGTGTTTTGAAGTTTAGAAACTGCCTCTCCATCTAATTTTGGTATAGAAATGCCAAGGCGATTTCGATCTTCCACCCTAAGTCTTTGTCTAATTGTATTCATGCCTACAAACTTTGATGGGTCTCGTTTATTTGTAAGCTGAACAAGTTGTTCTCGGTCGGGGCCGCTTTTCACATACAAATGGCCACCTTTTGCTTCAAAATCAGGGTCTATAAATTGGGGAGGTTCTAGGCCTAAACTTTGGTAAAATGATCTAGCCGTACTTTCTGTTAATTCACGCCGCATTGAGGGCCCTGAGCGATGCTGTATCAAAGGGCCGTTTCACTCATGTCGTCTCCAGGATCAAAAAACATCATAATCTTCATCTTCAATTCTGCCATGTTTTAAATAGTTAACTTTTTATTTTGTTTTATAAAAAATGTCACAAACATATGGCTCGATTCTTGACCCGCATAGAAGACTGAAAGAGCCCTTTGGCGTGAAGGGAAATAAGCGGAATATTACGGGGACACCTCTATATGCCCCCGTCCCTATATGCCCCCGTCTCTATATGCCCCCCGACCGTTATGCCCCGTCTCTATATGCCCCCCGACCGTTATGCCCCCGTCTCTATATGCCCCCCGACCGTTATGCCCCCGTCTCTATATGCTCCCCGACCGTTTGCCTGGAGAGAAAGAAAGAATACACAGACTTACGTGCCACCCAATGATGAAGCTGCTGCTCCTCTGCCAGGCTCCCCTGACGTCGGCAAGGCTCCCACCTGGCGTTATCTGTGACCCAGTCCACTCCAACGCAGACCAATTATCCTATCATAATTGGCCGCCCCGAAGGGGTGGGGTTGAGAGCGGAGCTCGAAGAAACGTAAGCCCGAAGGGCTGAGAAAGTGCTCAAACAAATAAACACGGGGGCATATAGAGACGGGGGCATATAGGGACGGGGGCATATAGAGACGGGGGCATATAGAGACGGGGGCATATAGAGACGGGGGCATATAGCTACGCACCCAATATTACTGTTCCAAATAATCCATCTACTATTGATGCGGATCAAATTCTTACTGTTAAATTTCCAGACCTAGGAGCGGATGAAGTGATTGTGCCAGGCTCTGCGCGTCTTACTTTTAAAATAGAACTCGAATCAGCAACAGACCCCAACAGGACAGTTGTCCAGAATCTGGGACGGGCAATCGTTAAGAAAATTTCTATAAAACTTGAGGGGCAAGAAATATTTTCTTTACACAATGCAGACATATTTTTAACCTATTTTGATCTATGGCTAACCGGGAATGAAAGGGCTGATCTTGCGTTTCAAGGAATCGAAAATAATGAAGCACTAAAACACAGAATAGGCGCTGAAGATGCTAAAGACGGCAAAAAGTATGTAGCTGTAAGTTATGCGTATGGAAATCGCTTTTCCATCCCCTTGGATTTTGAGTTGTTAAGTGCGCATGCGCCATACTTTCAAGGAGCATTAAAAGACAGATTGTCATATGAACTAACTTTTAATGAATACAAACGTGTTATCAGATCCTCAGACACCGAAGCAAAGTACAGCATTTCTGACATCGCGTTAGAGTTTGACATTGTTAGCAACCCTAACTTAGCGAGGCTGATTGAGCAACAATATCAGTCAAAATTAGCAATATATTACGAAAGAGTGATTCATCATACAACATATCCCAGAAGCAGGGCAGACACTATATGGAATTTTAGTTTTAGTGCCGCGGCAAGATCGCTTAAAGGTATTTTATTGCTGTGTGAAGATGAAGAACCATTCAAAAGAGGAAGTGAAAAGTTTATTAATCCTAAAATAACGAAAGTACAATGTTCGATTGAGGGTAGCCCTAACCAAATCTACGCTAGCGGGCTTAAACCTTATCACCATTTTGACGAAATAAGAAAATTGTTTGGAGGCGGGAGGTGTAGAAATCCAACAGTAGACCTTGTGTCTAAAGATCTACACCTTCACAATGTTAGGCTTGATGATTATTTAACAACAAAATACGGTTTATGGATTGACCTAAGATCGACAGAGGATAATCAGTTGCATGGAAGTGGGAGAAACTGTTAGAGACGTAATAAACATTCAAATTGACAAAGAAAAAGATGACGATAAACCGCTTAATGCACATTTGTTTTTAATATATGATGCGCAGCTGAATATTCAAGATAACAGATTAAAAGATATACAATACTAAATTATTTTTTCATTTTAAAAAAGCATGTCTGTTCAGGTTTATCCAAATGTACCTACAGCGCCAGAGTCGCCGAGAGAAGAGATAGCCCCGGCATAAAAACCTTCAGATTAACAAACATTACACAAATGCAACAAAAACTAGAGCAGGACCTTTCAAAATACAGCAAAACCAAACGAAGGTATTCTGCTGCCTTTAATGCTGTTACATATGTTAATACTGGAGCATCAACTGTAAGTGCACTATCGGCAGGGACAAGTGTAGGTCTCTTAGCAACAGGTTTTGGTGCACCTGCAGCTTTACCTCTAGGCGGTTTGTCTTTAGCTCTTGGCCTGTGTTCATTAGCTGTAGGTGCTGCTAGCAAAAAAATAAAAACTAAACTCCAAAAGCACACAGCTATGGTTCAACTAATAACAGCTAAACTTAGTTCCTTCAAGCTGATAATAAATAAAGCACTAGCTGACTCAAACATCACGGATGAAGAATTTAATCGTTTACAGGCCGATTTTGACGACTATAAAAGACAAAAGTTTGATCTTCAAAGAAAGGCGAGGACAAGTTTTTCTCAACAGCCAGACCCCGAGCAGATAAAAAAGGAATGCTTAAAAAAAGTAAACGAAACATTAAACTCTGCTCTAAACAGCTCACATTAACAACGCCAAAGGGTGTTTATACTTTAGTTTATGAGTCTAAACACAAAAAGACTATCGATATTGATTAATTATTTTTTTGATTTAAATAAATATTTTGAGTTAGAAAAGAAACTCAGCATGGATAAAATATATGAAGGTCCAGACGAATTGTTTAAAGCAATGCAAGAAGATTTATCAAGAGCACTGAATGATATTGATTTAGAAGTCATTAATCCAGCAAATGTGCAGGCAAGCGTTGCACATGCTATTTCTCAAGTTCCGGGTAAACTAACAATAGACCCGCCAGTTAAAGTAATGTTAGCTGTTTTAATCGACTATATAACAATAAATGAAGAAAAACCTAGAAGTCTGGGTCTCAACTAAACAACAGACTATTCTTTCTCGTAATGACTTAACACCTGGTTGGGCAGACCAGCTGCTTACACAGTTTGATGTGGCCGCTGAAGAAGCCAAAATGAGAGGCTCTGGTTGGTCAGAGGGCGAAGTCTTAGAGATCAGATTAAAACAGTCTAAGTATGCGCCGATTGTAGGCAGGTCTTACATTCCAATACCTCCAGCATTAGTAGCAAAACGAGCAGTTCTAAACATAAAGAATTATTCAGACAACAAATGTTTTATGTGGTGCGTTCTCGCAAGGCTGCATTACGCCCGCAAAAACGCAGAAAGAGTGTCTAACTATCACCCTTACATCAATGATCTTAACTTTAGTGGAATATCCTTTCCCGTTGGTATAGACCAAATTGATCAGTTTGAAGAACAAAACAAACCAATAACTGTTAATGTCTACACATGGGATGAGGAAACAAATCTACAACCTATTAAAGTGTCCAAGAACAGTCCAACGATTGGCGAACCAGACAAAAATCATGTTGACTTACTACTGATGCTTTCACCAGCGGGGCTACCGCATTACACATTGATACGCACAATGAGTAGATTATTGGCGCATACTTCAAAAAACACTAACAAACAAGAATTCTGCAGAAAATGTTTAACAAGAATTCCATCCGTTAAAGCAGCGAGCGAACATAAAAAACATTGTATCGGCCCAGTTGACTGTAATACAGAACTAATTACGCCCCCAGAAGGCAGTAAAGTTAGTTTTAAGAACTGGAAAAAAATGCAAAATTCTCCATACGTAGTTTACGCAGACTTCGAGTCGCTTATTGTTCCTTATGAAGGGCCAGCGCCACAAAAACTTCGGAAAACAGTCTTAATGAGTAATCATCAGATTTGTTCATTTGCTTTCATTATTGTTAGGTCGGATGGCGCTCATTCAACGCCAGAATTATATAGAGGACCAGATGCGGCTAGAAGATTTTTACAGCGCATGCAGCAAGTGCGTAACGCCTGTTCTAATAATCTGAATTTATCTGAAATCAAGATGACGCCTGAAGACCAAGAACAGTATGACTCAGCCACTTACTGTTGGATTTGCGGTTTAGGCCTCTCATCAGACGCAGAGAATCCGACAGTAAGAGACCATGATCACATTAGTGGAAAGTTCAGAGGAGCAGCACACAGTAAATGCAATCTTCAACTAAAGTTTGAACCAAAGACATGGAAGCTGCCCATCTTCTTTCACAACTTGCGAGGTTACGACTCTCACCTTATAATGAAAGCAGTAACCAGCGAATTCAGGGTAGCATGCATTGCACAGTCATCAGAAAAGTACATGTGTTTCACTTTAAATAACATGTCTTTTTATGACTCTATGCAACACATGATGGGTTCATTAGAGTCGCTTGCTATGTCCTTAAAGTCCTGCCCAATAACGGAAGAATATTTTGACCCAACTCTCGTTAGAAAGGGCGTTTACCCTTATGAGTACATGAACAGTTGGAAAGGTTTGACGAAGACACACTTCCTCCTAAAGGCGCGTTCTTTTCTAGTCTTAGAGGAAAGGACATCAGTGATTCAGATTACCAGCATGCTCAAGATGCTTGGCAGAAGTTAGATTGTAAAACGATGGGAGACTATCATGACTCCTACTTGATGGCTGATGTATGTTTGTTGGCGGACGTTTTTGAAAATTACAGAAAGACCTGCATGAAACATTATAGCCTGGATCCTGCGCATTACATTTCTGCGCCCGGGATGAGTTGGGACGCTTTCTTAAAGTTTACTGGAGTAAAGATTGATTTATTGTCTGATCTACCAATGATTCAGATGATTGAAAACGGATTGCGTGGAGGAATTAGTATGGCGTCGCATCATTACTGTAAAGCAAACAACAAATACTTGGACGACTATGATCCGAGTAAAAGGTCTAACTATCTCATGTATTTAGATGCAAACAATCTGTATGGTTGGGCAATGGCGCAATCACTTCCATTACGCAACTTTAAAATGTACACAGAAGACAATCCAAAAAATATTCAAAAGGCATTAAAGTGGTTGGGCAGTTTGGCGCCTGATCAACAGTGTGGATACATTTTAGAAGTTGACTTAGAATATCCTCATGAACTCCATGACCTGCATAATGACTACCCATTAGCTGCAGAAAGCCTAAAAATGAATCCAAGAGAGCCGCCTAAACTTGTGCCTAATCTTCGGGGCAAAAAAAATTATGTCTGCCATTACAGACTTCTACAATTTTATTTAAGACATGGTTTAAAGTTGACAGCTGTTCATCGTATAATCGCTTTTGATCAAGAACAGTTCATGAAACCATACATCATGAAGAACACTGATCTCAGAACTAAATCTACAGATGCTTCAGAAAAAGACTTTTTCAAGC
Organism: Conus ventricosus; assembly: GCA_018398815.1. Classification (NCBI taxonomy): domain Eukaryota; kingdom Metazoa; phylum Mollusca; class Gastropoda; order Neogastropoda; family Conidae; genus Conus; species Conus ventricosus. Next base: position 34,064,598 of record CM031619.1, on the reverse strand, counting down.
TGATGAACAACAGCTGTTTCGGAAAGACTATGGAGAATCCGCACAAGCGCAAAGATGTCAGATTGGTTACTAAAGAGAACGAAGCCAAAAAAATTATGTCTGCCATTACAGACTTCTACAATTTTATTTAAGACATGGTTTAAAGTTGACAGCTGTTCATCGTATAATCGCTTTTGATCAAGAACAGTTCATGAAACCATACATCATGAAGAACACTGATCTCAGAACTAAATCTACAGATGCTTCAGAAAAAGACTTTTTCAAGCTGATGAACAACAGCTGTTTCGGAAAGACTATGGAGAATCCGCACAAGCGCAAAGATGTCAGATTGGTTACTAAAGAGAACGAAGCAATTAAGCTGACTTCAAACCAAATTATCAGGACTTCAGAAGATTTCATGATCAGCTTTTTGGCATAATGATGAAAAAAAAGAAAGTCAAATTAGACAAGCCTGTATTTATTGGGTTTACTGTTTTAGAATTATCAAAGCTTTTGATGTTAGAATTTCTTTATGACTACTTTAAGCCCTTGTATCCAGAGTCCAGAGTACTTTACACAGATACAGACAGTTTTGTTATAGATATCCCTACTGAAGACATCTATAAAGACATGGAATTAGAAGTAGCTAAAGGAGCGAGTGGATGGTACGACACATCCGATTATTCTAAAGATTCGCCTTTACATTCAATTACTAACAAGAAGGTTTTAGGAAAGATGAAGGATGAATTATCTGGAAAGGTGATTAAGGAGTATGTGGGGTTAAGGTCAAAAATGTACAGTATTTCGAGCCAGGAGAAAACCATTAAGAAAGCAAAGGGAATATCTCGCAGCGTTGTGCAGTCAAACATATCACATGACAACTACAAAGAAGCATTGTTTGGCAATAAGACTTTTCATCATGACAACGTAAAACTGCGATCTAATCTACATGAGATCAACACAACTGTTGTAACAAAAAAGTCATTAGATAGAACAAACACAAAACGTGTGTTTGTTAATCCAGAGTTTTCATATGCAATAGGGCACTGGAGGACCGCATAAACAGGGGGGTTTATATTTTTCATCAACTTTTATTATAAGATCAATTTAGCTTCATCCAATTCATTTAAATCTTTTCTCATGTTTGCTTGATGCGTTCGAATTTTTTTTATTATTTCAAGATATTCTTTTTCCCAATTTGGGGGTTTGAGTTGTAGGTGATCTGGATGATTTAGCATGCATTGATTAATCCTCAAAAATGTTCCCTAATTGCATTACACGCATCAAATGATTCCCGTATCATTTTCAAGGTCTCTTCCTTTACCATTCTTGTTTCGTTCTGCACTTCGTCCTGAGCTTCCATTTTAACTCAAATATATTTACGTAAATTAATTAAGCGGAACTGTGTCTGGTGGGATTATCTGCAGTTCTTCCTTCACAAAAGATCTTTGAGGAGCTGGTTGTTTTGTTGTGTCAGTTTCTCGTAAATAATACACGGGCGGATTCATTTTTACAATTCTTTTTATTTCATATGGATCAACACTCCAAACCGGATCGGTTGCCCTGATGCGAGTGTCCCCTTCCGCTTCCCCCGGTAAATAAAGGTACCTTACTTTCAAACCAAACGGTAATAGTTTGCTGGATGAAGACTCTCCTTCAGCAACATTTATTGTTTTTCTTTTGATTGCTTGTACTGGTTTTAGTCCTTTAAATTCTTCATTATTCATTGCGCGCAAAACTGAGGGCAGTCTTCTAACCCATTCTGTGTTGCGAGAATTGTCAATCAGCTCTCTGTGATACTGGTAGGAGAAAAGTCTTTCAGCTAACTGTTTGTTTAAAGTTTTCAACTAAAGCCTGTGATCTGTGAACTCCTGGAATGCCTCTTTTAATGGTGACTCCATGTTTTAACAATAATTGATTCACTTGGCCTTTAAATTCTTTCCCATCATCATCGACTTGAATCATGCGAGGATAAGTTAGCGGGCCTCGTTGGTATATCAGTTGTATGGCAACAGCAACAGCAGAAGCATCTTTTGTGTTAATGGTTCCGCATCTTTATATCTTGAAGCTATGTCAATGACTGTAAGTGCGTACTTAAATCTTTTTCGTCTAATCGTATCATGGGGTAAATATAGAAGGTCCATTTGATGGGTGTCGTTTGGAGTTGTATTCACAAAGTGTGGTCTCTGTATTCGTCTAGGGGCAGGTAAATAAATTTGCCAAATCGCTTGTTTAGATAACCATTCTTTGCTGTTTGTTCACTGACTCCGCTGCTTGGCTTAGCTTTTTAATTGCTGTTATTCCCTTCCATATCCTTTTGGCGAATAATAGATTTTGTACATTTTTATTCAGCCAATATTATGTGCAATAAAATACACAATGGTCATACCAAAGACAATAAACACGATTTCTTGCATCTTTGTTTTTCTGATGGCTGATATAAAAGTCACTGAATTTTGGTGGGGGCAATGTCTCGATTGGTTTGCCTGTTACAAGATAATATTCTTTTATTGCCTGGTCAACATCTTTAAATGTGTAAGCTGCATGCCCCTGTTTTTTCAGTGTGTTATTAATAAATCTAACTGCTCGATTCTCTGCTTTTCATAGTGATCTTGTGCAGCTGCTAATTGCTCCATAGCTTTGTTATGTCTTTTTCTCTCGCCGTCGTCCGTAGTTTACTAAACGCGTAATTACTTCCGCTAAAAGCAAGCGCATTCCCACAGCGCCACCTATCATCATTACGAGTGAAGCCATTTTTTATAAATGTATTTTTTATTTACATATTTATACTGTCTGGAATTATTCCTTGCTTAACTAGAAAATCTTCGTAGCAAACGAAGCTGCAATAATAGCAATCAGCTTTGCTGATCCTCAAAGTCTAGTTTGCCAAATCTGCTGGTTTAATTCTTAACAAGCTTTTACCAAGCATTGAGTATCCTATACTTAGGCCCCCAATAACAGCAGAATGGTATACAAGGTTGGCAACAGTTTTTTCGGCGCTCATTTTTAAAAATAAAATAATTATAATTAATAAAAACATGAACACCGATGATCTATTAAACCTTCCTGAACTTATGATTACAAATGACCAGGTTGATGAGCAAGCTATTATGCCAAGAAAAGAAAGACTGTATTCTTTGGCAGCATGTGGAAAAACAAAACAGTTCTTGGAACTGAATTCAGCATAGAAACAGATTCAACAGATGTCGCCGCAAGACATTATAAAGTATCACAACAGGTATGAAGCGCAACTTGGATCAAGAATGGTAAAAGTGTAGGGCAAACGGTTCTTAGTTTGTACACTAAACTAGTCAGTAGATTTGCTCCATTGATTCTGAACAAGATCTTACGTATGATTTAACGCAGGATCCAGTTTTAACTAAGTCATTAGAGTCTCTAGGGTGTGATCTGTATTACAGATTTGGAACATTGTTATCGCCATTAATCATGGGATTAATAACTTTTAATCATATAGATTTTATTTCCCTTAAAATGACCGAGCCAGAAAATCAGCAGAATCAGAAAACACTGAATCAGGTGGAGAAAGTGACCAGCGAGAAGCATCCTCATCCTGGGCGTGTTAAAGCAGGAAAAAAATTAGCAGAGTGGAACAGACAAAAAAAATTAATGTTACAATCACAGAATATAACTCATAATGAAAACATAACACCACCAACGCCAGAACAAGTTGATTCAATGCCAGCTATAAAAACTCCATGTGATTCAAGGGCACCAAAGTCTTCATGGAATATTGAACTTAAAACTGTTGCCATTTTTAGCGTCCTTGCTGCTGCTGGGGGCGGTTATTACGGTTATAAAATATATACACAATGGCAACAAAAACAAAAGAAGTTAAAACAACCTGAACCACTAAATACAGAAGACAAAAGCACGCCAAAACCGCCAATAACAAACATCATTTTGATCCATTTATAATGCAATAATATTTTAAAATTTTTTGATAAAACATGGCGAATTATTATTTGTTTAAAATGATGGTGTCAATAAATAAAGACATGGAGTCTATAAAAGACATTTCCATAGACCAGAATTGTAATCAATGTGGTTGCTTAGGATGTAAGAACTTCATTAAGATCTATGCTGACCGATTTCACGCAGAGGACGCTGAGCAAGACATCCTCAACGATGGCGCGTTTTTTGAGGCGTGTGTGTACTATATTAGACATCTACTATTTAAGATAAAAACATAGATTGTATTTTTTTTGATAAGATAACTTGAATAAGAACTTAGTTGTACTTAGAGGATGACTTAGTTATGATCTTAGGTTAACTTGAGTAAAAACTTGAGGATAACTTGGGGCTGACTTGAGTAAGAACTTAAAAGTGACTTGAGGATGACTTGAAGATGACTTGAGGACAACTTGAGGATGACTTGAGTAAGAACTTAGAAGTGACTTGAGGATGACTTGAGAACAACTTGAGTAAGAACTTAGAAGTGACTTGATTAAAAACTTAACTAAGAACTTGAGGTGGCTTAAGGTGACTTAAAAAAAAAAAAATTTACTTTTTTTTATTTATTTTTCTTATTATTTTTTTTTAATTTAAAAAATTTTTTTAATTTTTTTTTAATTTTTTTATTTTTATTTTTTTTTATTTTTTTTTTTTAAATTTTTAAATTTTTTTAATTTCTTTTTTTTTTTTTGCCTCGTTACTGCGCATGCCCAGTGGACTTGAGGAGAATAAGTGTGACATGTCAATGACATTTGCGGTCAAAGGGAAGCAACTTCACATATTAGTTCCGGAGTTAGCAACTAGACATAGGGGTGTTATTTCCCTTCCAGAAGTGGCTCGGGTTTGTTTTCAACTTTCAGTTTGGCCTAGTTCGGCAGAAAGAGACATAGTTAAAAAGAGAAAACACTTTGTCGAAACTAGCTTTCAGTGGAAGGCATGCTGGGATAAGTGTGTGGATTTTATGTCAAAAATATAACTCGGTTTTAAAAGACTTTAGAGAACAATTAAAGACTGTAGTTTTATTTCACATGAAAGACAGAGACGCATTTGAAGAATGTTTGCGTGAAAATGATGTTATTGAGAATGATCAAGAAAAACATAGGATTAAGCAAAAACTAAAATCTGAAAAGTTTAGTAAATTAGTATTGAAAACCGATAATCCTACACAGTATGTATGTTTGTAGGGTCGTTATTTTTTTGGTTATTGAAGTCATGCTTAGTAGAGAACTATTATTTGTCTGGTTTTGGCTCGGCAGCTCGGAACCGGCCAAGGCCGGTGGAGAGCGGGTGAGCCAAAACAGACAAATATAGTTCTCTTGCTGAAAACTTTGGACTGATTCAGTTGCATCAAAATGTCATCGATGGTTAGCATGATGTGACATGTTGGTTTGATTGCTCAATTTTGGTGGTTGCATCAACGCAGATTCATATTTCATCTGGCTTCTGTGGTTTTGGTGCAACCACAATAGGTGGAACCCATGTGGTAGGTTCATCAACTTTTTGAATCATGTCCAGTTCTTCAAGATGTTGAAGAACAGCCTCCACTTGCTGGCTGGACTTTCTCCATCAATGTACAGCTTTTCCCATGCCTTAAAATTGGTGTGGATTTTTTTTCCAACAGGATGTCAGCAGTTGTGCGTGATGAAGTGGCAAAAGCAGAATTTATCAGATGAAGCTTTTGAGCAGTGCTGGCACTTCGCAAATTTCACTTTGAGCATCACGGCTTGAATAGACAACAAAAATGAAGCATGTGTGTCATCATTTTTAATTTGACAGTGGTGTCAAATTTGCCAAGTCCATCTACAGGTGTATGTGTTCCATAGGTGTAGATTTGGTTGATGTTGTTTGCAGCCTGTTTTGTTGTTGTGGTGTTAATAGTTTGAAAAGTTTTTTTTTATGAGTGATGTTGACAGAAGCACCAGTATCAATAAGAAATGGAACAGACTTACCAATGAGGTCGATGCTGACTTAGAGTGCTGTGATGAAATTCTCTGTAACACCAAACACATACTCTTCATCAGAAGAGCATGAAGCGTCACTGTTCTGTTGAACGTTGTTCACTATTGCAGCAAGTGCAGGCTTATGTTGGTGATGTTTTGAAGAGACAGAAGGTCCTCCTGAACGGCAAACTTTCACAAAATGCCCAATCTTGGCACAAACACGACAAGTTTCGTCTCTTGCTGGACTCTGTTGACGTGCATGCCATTGACCACCACACCATCAGCATGGTCGTTGTTGAGATTTCTTCTGATTGAAATTATTTTCTGGAGTTGAAATTATTTTCTGGAGTTGATCTCTTTAAGCTGTAATAGACATATTCCTTGGTTGAGCTTCTCTGTGATAAAGTGCATTCATAGAATTTGTTTCTTCTTCCATGGTCATTACTTGAATGTCTGACAACTCTAATGTACGAGCAGTTAATAGAAGTTGTCTAAGAGTCATGTTTGCTTCATGTAGTGCACATCTCCTAAGGCGTGATGAACTGCATCCTTTCATAATTTGAGTTTTGATTTGACGATCAGCATCCTCAGATTCACAATTGACTGTTAACAAACGTTGACGAGTGTTTTAACTGTCCACAGTTTCGTTTTCCTGCTGTCTACACTGCCAGGACTTTTAAAGTTTCGACGTCAATGTTTTTCTTGGGATTGAAGTGGTTGTTTAAGGACTGCAGTACAGTTCCGTAGTCATCTGCTAATCCTTGTTCTGGATCTGGATCTGGATCTCCGCCTGTAGTTGTTGGTTGGCAGCTAGTTGTAGGAGCCAATGATGGCTGTTACACAACTGGTTGCACAGCACAAGACTTTAAAAGATTAAAAACAGAGGGGGATGGGAGGGGGAGGGGTGATGGCGGGTTAGTGGTGGAAAATGGCTGCCTCAACCATGCCTAGTGCGGTGGAGAAGGCACTGGCATTCTGCTGTTGGACGGTGTTGTTGTCCAAGAGGTTCCACTCCAGGGGGGTTCGAATGAAAAAGGAGTTTCTATATTGTTCAGTTGCAGTGGACTGTATGACGAAGGCTCTATTGTTGTTGTAGATCTGCCTTTGTAGGGGGTTTTGGTTTACACAGTCTGTAAATGTGGTTGGCTTAATTCTCCGCCTGGTTTGATCTGCTGGGGTGAGGAAGGTTTCGGCTGGTATGGCAGGGACCAGGTCGCCGGCAATCTTGTACAGCATGGTGAGTCAAAGCTGTCTTCGGCGGTCTTCCAAAGATGGTAGTTGGAGGTATTGTAGCATCTTGGTGATGCAGCCTGGATCCCTGTCTCTGTAGTTATTGCAAATAAAGCGGGCAGCTAGTCGTTGGACCTTTTCAAGTCGGTCAATGTCCTGCTTTGTGTATGGATCCCATGCCACAGCGCCGTACTCAAGGGTGGACCTGACGAGTGCAGTGTAGGCAAGGCGGTGGCATTCCTGTGGGCAGTTGTGAAGATTTCGTCGTAGGAAGCCCAAGGTTGACCCAGCCCTCTTCAACAGCCCCACGACATGGGCAGTCCATTTCAGGTCAGAAGAAATCTGTATGCCCAGGTAAGGGTTTTGGTGGACTTGCTTTAAAATTGTGTTGTTCAGGCTGTAGAAGTGGCTTGACCGGTTCGAAGTGGAGAGGACATGGCATTTCTTCGCATTAAAGCGCATTCCCAACTGGTTTGCCCACTTTTCCAAGTTTTTGAGGTCTTGCTGGAGGATGAAATGGTCCTGAATTGAGCAGATTGGTCTGTACAGAAGGCAGTCATCAGCAAAGAGGCGTACTGTTGACTTTACTGATGCCGGAAGGTCGTTGATATGGCACAAGAACAGCAAAGGGCCGAGCACGGTACCTTGGGGGACCCCAGACAAGACTGCTGCCTCCTCAGATGCATCGCCTTCCAGCACCACCCTCATCCTCCGTTTTGTAAGAAAAGTCTGTAGCCATGTCAAGATGGGTCCACGTATACCATAGTGGTCCAGCTTCAGCAGAAGACGGTCATGAGGCACGGTGTCGAATGCCTTGCTGAAATCTAGAATAATGATGTCAGTCTGGTAGCCTGAGTCATGGGAGGAGAGAATGTCCTGCATGGTGGTCAACAATTGAGCTTCGCAGGAATGACCAGCTCCTGGAAAAGATTCATGAATGTTTAAAACTTCATCTCCTCCAAAATGTAATAGTTGAGCTTTTTTGTGCCATTGGTGTTGATATTCATTGCAGCTAGCAGATTTCCTAAACGTCTCGCCCATCTTCTCCAGCCAGTGCGGACGCTCGACTCGTCTGAGTGCACAGAAAATTTTGCGAAGTTAATCTTCTTCTTTCCTTTGGTGCCCACGATCTTGACGATGATCACTCTAGTTAGAAAAATCTTAAATAAATGTTAGCGAACAGCCCAGAAAAACGTGGACAAACGAGTCACAAGACAAAACACAACGCGTTTCGACCTCTTAGGTCTTCTTCAGGTATGACACAAACGAATAAAATAACGAAAATTCACACAGCTTTGATCGCTTTAGAACTTCTTCCTTGTGCTGAACCCTGAAGCGATCAAAGCTGAGTGAATTTTCGTTATTTTATTCGTTTGTGTCTTACCTGAAGAAGACCTAAGAGGTCGAAACGCGTTGTGTTTTGTCTTGTGACTCGTTTGTCCACGTTTCTCTGGGCGGTTCGCTAACATTTATTTAAGATTTGTTTAGTTTTCCGCCTGCAGTCGTCTCACTTCGCAACTAGATCTAGTTAGAAAGTTAGAAATCGATCCACTGACCATACTCACGTATCCAGGTAACTACTGTTTCTTAGTATGTTCGTTTCTTTTCGTCGCCAATGTAGAGTCGTCGTAAATTCATACAACTGAATTAATTGACTCTGTGCTAGCCGCTCAATGATTTCTTTACTTCGATCGCCGTTTCTAACGTCAACTCTATCCGGGTTCTCAAATTCCGCGCTTAATAATCATAATGTCTTATGACTAGATCTGTATCCAAATAAACAGATGGACATCTCACACTCACATTAATCAAACAGGGAGTTAGTTCAAACTCCCCATATGCTTATGGTTTTGTTATTTTAGCTTATTTTATTAAGATGGCCTTTGCTTTCTGTGTGTTATTGCCCTTAAAGGGAACAGACGTTTCTACATGACAAAGGGTCCTCTCAGATATGTTGAAATCCACTACTTTGGTTGACAGTCAATCAGGGAGACTCCACACAAGACGCTTAACTCGTCCAAGGGAGTAATCAGATGCAGAGGTCAGTAAGATCGGTTTGGGAGGCAGAGATCAAAGCAGAACTAGCTTCACAAGGAGTGACCAATGTCCATCGAGTTCTTCTTGCGCGTAAGGACCACGAGAGAATCCCTACCGATACCCTGTTCCTGACCTCTTTGTTGGACAACATTTCCCCAGTTTATCAAGGTGGGCTACCAACTCGTTTCAGTCTCTTTGTAGGTCTCTTCTCCTTCAAGTGCCAGAGGTTTGGACATGTGAGGGATCGGTGTACAGAAGAAAAGGTGTGTGGTACCTGCTGCTGCAGTCCACGAGGGTGTGTGTGACAGTCCACCACTCTGTGCCAACTGTGGTGACAGCCACCTATCATCCTCCAAGACCTGCCCAAACTGGATAAAGCAGACTAATATAACCTAGAGGTTGATAGGGATGAATAACAGAGATTTGTGAATGAGTAACAATATCCCACATGTCACTCCAAGTGCTCTGGGTTGGGCTAGTTTTGAAAGTACAGAAAAACTTGAAAGAGAAAAAGTCTTCACTTTAAAGAAAGCCGACTGTGATCTTTTTGCTGTGAATATACATAACGATTTAGTGGAGCATGCGGTTCTGCAAAGTCCCAACCCTGCAGAAACCTTTGCCTATATACACACACACAGGCGCGCGCATGCGCGCGCACACACACACACACACACACACACACACACACACACACACACACACACACACACACACATTCTGACCACTTCAATCAAACCTCAGATGCAAAAAAAAAACTCTGGTTTTATGCCGAGTGCAAACAATTTCACAATCAACGCCAAAAAGTTCAACGTGTTGTCTGTTGCAGGCCATCAACACCTAACGTGAGGGCCCAGCAAAATCTCCACACCAAATCTCGCTAAATTTTCAAAAAGTGTAAATGTCAGTCTTGGAGAGATTTCTGCTCCGAGCTGACTGCTAACACCTCCAAAAAAAAAGTTTGGAAAGCAATCAAGAAAATGAACGGGAAAAGTACAAATCGTTCTATTCATTACCTGAAACTTGCAGAAGCCCTGATTCCAGATAAATAAGCTGTTGCTATTCCGCTGGCCTCGACTATTGAAAAGAAATCTTCCTCTACAACAAAAACGGCTGCCTTTTTTTTCTTTTTTTTCTTTTTTTTTTTTTTTTAATATCTGAAAGAAAAATCTCCCTATAAGTTCTCTGCACAAAACTCTTAAGCCTGCAATCTGCCATTTTTAATTCACGAATTGAAATCAGCCCCACAAACATGCAGCAATTCTGTTCCTGACCTGCATGATATCCACTACTTTCTTCTGAAACAACTCCCAGAGGGCTGTCTCCAGACCCTTCTCAAAGTCTAGAACCATATCTGGACCACAGTGTACTTTCCGCCATCCTGACAGAATGCCCTGATCATTCCTATTCCCAAGCGTGGAAAACATCTCACCAACACTTCAAATTATCATCCAGTAGCTCTGACCAGCTGCCTCTGCAAGCTAATGGAAAAGATGGTCAAATCCCGCCTGACGTGGAAGCTGGAAACGGATGGCCTTTTGGTCAATGTACAGTGCAGGTTCTGGAAACCACTCTACTGTTGACCATTTAGTCGTCACTTCCACCGAGTAGCCTATACACAATAGGAATACGTGAAAACTTTTCAAAAAACGCTTGCATAAACGTTTTGTCTCAATGGTTTGAGTATTCGATTAAAACCATTAACATCCATTCGCATAGTCTTCTTTGAACCACACATTGAATACACCGACTGGTCATGTAACCTACTCTATCAAACCGCTCATCCCCATTCCCACTCTGTGTCCCATCCCTCTTGACCTCTTCCACCTACCATCCTCTCTCCGTCCTCCCAGCCTCTCCCTCAGCCTCTCCCTCTGTTTTTTGTTTGTTTGTTTTACTTCCTTCTATCTGACTATTCACCATGTCCTTATCATGAATTGAATAGTGTGCTTGTCATTACAGTGTTGTTATGTTAAATTGTCAGTATGAATGGTATGTGTTGAAATAATGAATGCATGATAAGGAAGGATTGTAAGACTAGGCCTTGGCCTAAACTCTCCATCCTTGTGTATTAAAGATCAGTCAATCAATCTCTCTCTCTCTCTCTCTCTCTCTCTCTCTCTCTCTCTCTCTCTCTCTCTCTCTCTCTTCAAGAAACATTTACATATACTTTGATGTCTCAATAACTTGTCTCAATATTCCATTAATTAAAATCATTAACAAAGTCTTCTGTAAACTATGAATACACCGTCTAAACAGGTAAACCTACTCCATTAAATCACTCATCTTCAATCCCACTCTGTTTACAATCCCTCTTCACCTCCCTCCCTACCCCCCACCCCACCCCCATCCCCCGCTCCCCGTCTTCCGACATCTCTCTCTCTGTGCTTTTGTTTGTTTGCCTGTTTGTTTGTCTGTTTGTTTGTCTGTTTGTTTGTCTGTTTGTTTGTCTGTTTGTTTGTTTTTCCTTCTGTTTTACTGCCCACCATATGATTATTACGTTTATGAATAGTCTGCTTGTCATTGTAGAATTAGATTACAGTGTTGCTATGTTAAATTGTCAGTATGGATGTTGAACCAGAAGTTATGTATGTATGACAAAGACAGGGTGTAAGACTAGACCTTGGCCTAAAATCTTCTTTCTCGAGTATTAAAGATCAATCAATCAATCTCTCTCTCTCTCTCTCTCTCTCTCTCTCTCTCTCTCTCTCTCTCTCTCTCTCTCTCTCTCTCTCTCTCACTTCTGTTCAGAAGAGAGAGAGAGAGAGAGAGAGAGAGATTAACATCAGGCTGGTCGGAAGTTGCAAGAAAAGCCAGAAAGGGAGTAATCGAAATTCTTCTTGCAAACTCAACCGATCCTTCGACATTTTGAAAACTATTTGATAGTTAGATCTGGCTTCTGTTGACATAATGCTGCTGAAGTCTAGGGACTCTGTGAAAACAAAGAAATGGGAAATGTACACACTTGTGCAATCAAGAGATTTGTTAATTAATGTACCTCTTCACGTTTCGAACAAAATGTGCTACGGAGAATCAGGCAGGTTCCTTTGTTTATTATAAGCAACATTGAATGTTTGGTAGGTTTTAAACCCAAATCCCACTTTCTAAAAAACGCTTTTAGACGATAGAAATGGTCTTCGACAAGATGAATTGGATATGAAACTGGGTGTTGACTAAAGGATTTGGAGTCTTGTGCTTACGTCATGGTCCTAGATTATCTTTTACATTTTTTACTTTTGATGTATGTTTCGCGAATGATTAATTTAGTTATTTTGACTGCAGATGAATGCGTAGTGCGGGTTTTCTTCTTGACCCTTTTTTTTTTCTTTGTATGATGTGTGGTTAGACTTGGTGGCCCTTTTGCAGTAAACTTTTGTTCCCCCCCCCCCCCCCCCCCCCTTTGGCTAAAGGGCCCCCAGTTAGGCAGTTGTCAACAAAACTTGTCAAATTGTCTAACGTCTCTCTCCCTCTTTCTCTCTTGTAGCCTGTTTCCCTACCTCAGCCTCCATGGTGGGAACAGAAAAATAACAATGGTACATGAGTGTGCAGCCTAATTTCGGATTCCGTTTTGAATTCTGTGGAGGTTTACGTTTCCCGTCGTGGCTGGCGAATGTAGCTCAGAGCAGAAATTTGGGAAAGGAAAGTGGAAAAAGGGGAAAACCTTCATTCGGGCCACTTTCCCCCCAAACCATTTTTTTCGGGCGAAAGTGGCCAGAATAAAGGTTTCCCTGTTCTTGACAAGTAAGACAATTTACTAAAGTTTTAGGAGAGCGTAGGGGAAAGTACCTTTTTCTAAACGGTTTCATAGAGTAAGTGGGGGGAAAAGCAGGGGGGTTAAACGCGTTTATTTAATCGGTGTCTTTTCCCTCGGCTGACTTGGGAAGAGGTCGGCTCTCTTTTTGAAGTCAACTCTGTCAGGGCGGCGTCAACGGCCCCGCTTGCCAAAACGGGTAAGCTTTTAATTTTTTAGTTGCCGGCCTGCCAAGGATTTGGCACTACCGATACTTACACGGGGCGGCATGACGTTTTTTGGGTCACGCGGTGGGCGATGCCCGGGCCCGGGCCAATCACAAGACTGTGAACAGTGTTAGTAGTGGGGGCATTTCCCCCCCCCTTGTCTTTCATTCCCCATGCTGTGGTGGGGAAGACGGTGCTTTTCTGCGGAGAAGTTTTACTAGGGCTTTTTTAGAAACAGGTGGTTTCTGGGTTAAAAAAAAGTTTTGAATCACAAATACCTTTTTAACCTTTTATAGATAAATTTTTTGGGGTTGGGAAGACAGGGGAATCAGTAAAAACTTCTAACAAGCTAAAAAACCTATTACCCCCCCAACCCCAAACGGAATTGGGACAGGGGGGAAAAAAGAATGCTTTCTTGAAAAAAAAAATATTTTGAAAAATGATTGAAGGCTTGTAAAGCAACGGTTTAAGCTGGCAAGTTTTGTGATTCGAGATTGGAATGAGGGGGATTCTAAAACAGAAACAGCTATAATAACCCCTGTCTGTCAATTTTCTGAACTGCTGTGCGGGCTTCTAAATAGGAAAACGGTTACGCGTAACCGCCGGCTACCAAAGGGTGGGCTGTTGAGGCCACAGGGACGACCGCTTTTTTTAGACCCACGCATACGTTTTGTGGCTTTCACTAAGAGCATTAAAAAGGGTGTTGCTCCCCGGCATTTCCCTTTTCATTTCCCCCTTGCCATTTGGGTTAACAGCGTGCGGCCGGGGGGGGGGTTTGGGACCTGACGAATTTTGACGGGTTTAAAAAATGTAACGTTAGCAAAAACCGCTTGGCAAACATTTCTCTTTGGGTGGTGGCGATGAACGAAACAGACCTGTGATTATTGATTCAACTGTGAAAGGCTTTCGGCGGCGTCTTAAATTTTCGGGTTCAAGTGTGAAAAACAAAAGCCCCCTTCACTTTCCAAAAGCATGCCCCGTCTTTTGTGTGTTGTTTTGTTTGTTTGTTTTTGGGGGTTTTGTGGTTTTTTTGTGTGTGTGTGGTGTTTGTTCCACCCCCGAAAGCACGTCCCCCACCCCACCCCCCACCCGTCCCCCACCCCCCCCAACTCCACCCCACCCACCCCCACCCCAGCAGCACAATTTAAAGTCATTTTTAAATTTTAATTAATCACCCCCAAGATCCACAAGTTTTTACTCAAGTTATTCACAAGTACCCTTTTCATTCCAATTTCTACCAAGTTACCTTAAGTTATTCAAGTTATTCTAATTTTTTATTCAATTTGTCCTCAAGTCTCCTCAAGTTCTTACCAATTTAAACCCAAAGTCTAACAAAGCTTCTCAAAGTACAACCAAGTTTTTATTTGATTTATCTTTAATTAAAAAAAACAAGAAAATCTATTTTTTATTTTAAAATAGAGTTTCTAATAGTACACACACGCTAAAAAAAACCGTCTCCTGAGAATATTTTGCTCGGGGTTTTCGCGCAGATCGTCAGCATAGTCAAAATAAGCTCTTACATCCTAAAGCAACCGCATTGATTACAATTGGGTCTAGGGAAATGTTTTTTTGGGACCCCCATGTCTTTTTTATTGACTTTATCTTTTTTATAAAAACCTGATTTATTTTTTTTTAAAAAATTTAAAATTTAAGTTCTTAAAATTTTATTGCTTAAAAAATTTGGATCAAAATGATCTTCGTTATGGCGGTTTTGGCGTGCTTTTGTTTTTTCGTTTTTGCGGTTCAGATTTTTTTGTTGCTTTTGTTTCTTTTTGCCATTGTTTTTAATTTTTATGCCGAATAAACTGCCCCCAACAGCAAAATGGCGCCAAAAATGGAAACATTTTTAGTTAAATCCCATGAAGACTTTGGTCCCCTTAAATACATGGAGTTTTTTATGTGGCATTGATTCAACTTGTTTGGGGGTTGGCGGTTTTATTTTTTCTATGAGTCATATTCTGTAACATTAATTTTTTTTGTCTGTTCCACCTGCAAATTTTTTTTCCTGCTTCAACACGCCCGGATTTTTTAAGGTCCCACGATTCGGTTTTCTGCTGATTTTCTGGCTTGGTTTTTTTTCCCCCCCGATTCAGTGTTTTCTGATTCTGTGATTTTCCAGCTCGTTCTTTTTGAAGGGAAATAAATTATTGATTAAAGTTATTAATCCCATGATTAAGGGGAAAACATGTTCCAAACGATTTGATCACACCCTAGGACTCTAAGCTTTGTTAAAACGGATCTTGCTTTTAAATCAAAAGTAAGTCGTTCAAATCAATGGGAGAAATCTACTGATGTTTAGTGTACAATAAGAACTTTCCCCCACCTTTTCACCTTTCTAACCCCGCTGCCCTTCATACTGTTATATACTTTAAAATGTCTTGTGGGAATCTTTGAATCTGTAAAATGCTAATTCTTCCGGGAACTGTTTTTTTTTTCCCACATGCTCCCAAAGAATACAGCTTCCTTTTGGGCTAATGCTTGGTCATCACTGGTCTTTCAAAGTTTCAGGAAGGTTTGCTGCCTTGTAGCTGTATAATCTCCGTTCATGTTTTTTTTAATTATAATTATTTTTTTTTTTAAAAATGACACGAAAAAACTATTGCTAACCCTTGTATACCATTCTGCTGTTGTTGGAGGCCTAAGGGGGATCCCAAAATGCGGAAAAAAAGCTTGTTAAAAGTTTAAAACCCCAGCAGTTTTGGCAAACTTGATTTTGAGGATTCAGCAAAGCTAATTGCTTTCTTCAGCTTCGTTGCCACAAAAGATTTTTAGTCAAGAAGGAATAATTCCAGACAGTATAAATTGAAATAAAAATACTTTTATAAAAATGGCTTCACTCGTAAGATGATAGGGGCGCTGTGGGAATGCGCTTGCTTTTAGCGGAAGAAATTGCTTTAGTAAAACTGGGGGATGCCGAGAGAAAAAAGACAAACAAGTATGGGAACACAGCTGCAAAAGACGCCTATAAAAGCAGAAACTTGAGCATTAGTTTTATTAATGACCATGAAAAAAAAGGGGCATGCGTTACATATTAAAGATGTTGATCAAAAAAATAAAACAATTTATTTGAACAGGCAAACCAACCAGCATTGCCCCCACAAAATTCAGTGACTTTTATAAAAACCACAGAAAAACAAAAGTGCAAAAAATCGCTTTTTTGCCTTTGGTATGACCGTTTTGTATTTTGTTGCGCATAAAAATTGGCGAATAAAAAAAGAACAAAATTATTATTCGCCAAAAAGGGTATTGGAAGGGAAAAACAGCAATTAAAAAAACTAAGCAAGCAGCGGGAGTCAGTGAACAAACAGCAAAAGAAGGTTATCTAACAAGCGATTTGGCAAATTTTTTTTCCCCGCCCAAAAGAATACAGAACCACACTTGTGAAAACAATACCAAAAAACCTCATCAAATGGATTTCTTATTTACCTCTGAACATTTGACGAAAAAGATTTAAAACGCACTCACCCGTCATTGCATGGCTTCAAGATACAAAGATGCGGACCATTAACACAAAAGGTGCTTTGCTGTTTCGTTGCCCTCAACTGATATCCAACGAGGCCCCTTCTTTCCCCGAGATTCAAGTCGATGTGGGGAAAAAAATTTTAAAAGGCCAAAATAAAAAACAATTTTTTTTAAAACACAGAGTTACTATTTGAAAGGCATTCCGGGGGTTCACAAACACAGGCTTTAGTTGAAAACTTTAACAAACAGTTTTGCCCAAAACTTTTTCTCCTACCATATCAAAGAGCGATTGACAATTTTCGCAAAACAGAATGGGTTAGAAACTGCCCCCTTTTTTCGCGAATGAATAAAAGAAGAATTTTAAAGGCTAAAACCCGACAAGCAATCAAAAGAAAAACAATAAATTTGCTGAAGGGAGTCTTCATCCACAAATTTAAAAATTTTGGGTTTTAAGTTAGGACCTTTTTTTAACCGGGGAAGCGAAGGGGACACTGCACAGGGCAACCCACCCCAAATTTGGAGTGTTTACCCCTCGAAATAAAAAGAATTGTAAAATGAATCCCCCCGTGTATTATTTACGAGAAACTGACACAAAAAAAAACCCGCTCCTAAAAAATCTTTTGTGAAAGAAAAATGCAGAAAATTTTCCCCCAAAACGTTCCTTTAATTAAATTTCGGTTTCCCGGCCCCAATTTCATATGAAAAACGGGATTAACAAACACCCCTTTTTTGGGGTTTTTCTAAATGAATTTTTTGGGACAACAGTTGGTTTATTTTGTAGATTAGATCGCAGTTTTACGTTGTCATATGAAAAGTCTTATTGCCAAAAATGCTTTTTGTAGTTGTTTATGTGATATGTTTTTCTGCACAAAGCTGCGAGGGGTTTCCCTTTGCTTTCTTAATGATTTTCTCCGGCTCGAAATACTGTACATTTTTACCTTAAAAACCCAAAAAAACTCTTGATACCTTTTCCCGAAATTTATCCTTCTCTTTCCTAAAACCTTCTTGTTAACGTTGAAAGCAAAGGGGGAATTTTAGGGTTTCAGAGTGCGTTAACCCGCGCCTTACCCTTTGGTTTCCCCTGTCTTTATGTGTTTCAGTAGGGGAAAACTATAACAAAACGCGTATCGTGTAAAGTACTCTGGACTCAGGATCGGGCTTTTAAAAATAGTCAAAAAAACTCAACATCAAAAGCTTTTATAATTCTAAAAAAGTAAACCCAATAAAACAGGTTTGTTAATTGACTTTCTTTTTTTTTTATCATATGCCAAAAACTGATCATGAAATCTCTGAAGTCCCGATATTAGGTTTTTGAAGCAGCTTAAATTTCTTCGTTCTTCTGGGCTAATTGCTCTTTTCGCTTTTTTGGGTTCTCCTAGTCTTTCCAAAAAAGCGTTGTTTATCAGTTTAAAAAAATCTTTTTTGAGCATCTGTGGATTTAGTTCTGAGGTCATGTTTTTATGATGTAGGTTTCAGAACTGTTTTTTGCAAAACAATTAGCGATGAATGCTGTAACTTCAAACCCGTCTTTAAAAAAAATTGCAGAAACCCGAAAGCAGACATAATTTTTTTTTGCCCCGAAGATTAGGGACAAGTTTAGGTGGTTTCTTGGTCCATTTTAGATTTCTGCGCTAAAGGTAGTCATTATGCAGGTCATGGGTTCCGAGGATATTTAATCAACTTCTAGAAGGAAAAACCCCCTGTTTTCGGCGTTTTAAAAAGCCCAACCACTTTAATGCCTTTTTTTTTATTCGGGTCCCCCGTGTACATTTTAAAATTTCGTTGGAAGTGATTTCGCCATTGCCCATCCATGCAGATTGTTTGAAACAAATACTTAGAAGTTAGACTTTTCTTTTCATAGTCGTCCAAGTATTTGGGTTTTTTGCTTTTCAGTAAAGTGCGATGCCATAAATTCCCCCACGCAATCCGTTTTCAATATCTGAAGCATTGGTAAATCGACATAAATCAATTTGTACTCCAGTAAACTTTAAAAAGCGTCCCAGTCATCCCGGGGGCAGAAAAGTAAGCGCGGGTCCAGGCTTAAGTTTCATGCAGGTCTTTTTGTAATTTTCAAAGCGTCGCCCAACAAAATGTATCAGCCCTTAAAATAAATTAGTCTCCCACGTTTTACAATCTAACTTCTGCCACCATCTTGGCTTTCTGGTAAACAGAATCACTAATGTCCTTTTTCTGAGACTAGAAAGAACGCGTTTAGGGGGGAAGTTGTTTCTCAAACCCTTTTCCCAAATGTTCATGTACTCAAAGGTAAACGCCCCTTTTAAAGAGAGTTTGGGGAAAGATTCTTCCTTATTGGGCAGGACTTTAAAGGGCATAGCCAGTGACTTAAAGAACCCATATTGTTTTTAAGAGGCTAAAAAGAATTTTTTTAAAATGAAAAACTGTACTTTTTGA
This sequence comes from Conus ventricosus, assembly GCA_018398815.1. Taxonomy (NCBI): domain Eukaryota; kingdom Metazoa; phylum Mollusca; class Gastropoda; order Neogastropoda; family Conidae; genus Conus; species Conus ventricosus. The sequence goes on along the minus strand of CM031619.1, from coordinate 34,045,612 downwards.
TGACTGTGCAAGCATGACACCCCGAAGGGATCTCCACTGCTTTCATTATAAGATGGGAGTCGTAAAATCGCAAGTTTTGAAAAAAGATGGGCAGCTTCCTGTCTTTGGGCAAACTTTATTAAGAATTTTTTTTTAGCGCCCTCCTCTGAATTTTCCGAAGTGATCTGGTCTCTTATGTGGATTTTTCTGCGTCTGTGAGAGGCCTTAAAACCCCAAATCCAACAGGAGTGCTGACTAATGTTGTTGGGCTTCAGGGGTCATCAGATTTCAGATAATTCAGTTATTAGAACAAACATTACGCACTTTCTGCATGCGTTCTAAAAAGTATTTTGCGCTCTGGGCCCATACAATTCTGTGCTGAATGGGCGCCATCCCACCTGACAAAAAATGAAGGGAAATGAACAAATCTGATGATTACTCATTTAAAACTGTTTTTCGAAGTTTTTTTGGCGCTGGGGCCCTTTAAAGGACAAAGAGTGATTCAAATCTGCGTAAACAACATAGGGGAATGTTGCAGCCGTTTCCGTTCTTTTTAAAAATAAATTTTTGTCCCGGGGGGGCGTAAAATTGTTCTGTATTTCAGTTACAGAAATTTTACAATGTTTCTTTTGTTTGTCGCGGGTTGAACAGATGGATCTTGTTAAAATTTTCTCGAATTCTTGTTTGCCTTTTCTTTTGAAGTATGCGTTTTTTCTACTCATTGTTGTTCAATGTGAAAGCGGTGCCCCGTTGGGGAAAACTTAGGGTAAATCAACTGATTTTGTTGGTTCGCATTGTTGGGCTGTTCTTGGAACTTTTTAATTGGGACCAAATTTGTTTCCTATCCCATGTGTAACATTAACAGTTATTGGTTTGTTTTGTTCTTTAAAAATGATCAAATTTTGGCTACATAACAGGGAAAGGATACCCTTAAGTTAAGATTTTGGCGTTTTCGAAATTTGTCCCCTCTTTGCTTTCCGGACTGAGCAGCCTTGAAGAAAACACCCCCTGAAAAATTTGTCGTCGAAATTTTTTTTGTTAAAAGCTCCTTTGAAACCCAAATCTCGAGGGAGCGGAATGTAAGCCTTGCCCACAATCGGGGAACTTTGCCTGTTTTAAAAATAATCTCTAAACTTCGCCCTCGACCAACCAGAGCCTCTCATTTTGCTTCTTCAGCGGCGCGTCAAACTGTCAAGTTTTCCGGGCCCCAAAGGGGGTTAAGGCATTAGAGGAAAAATAGTCGTTGTTTAGTTGAGACCCGACTTCTAGATTTTTTCTTTTTTTGTTAATGTCGATTAAAAAAACTAACTTACTTTAACTGGGGGGGTCTATTGTTTGTTACCCGGACTTGGAAAAAACGAACAACATTTTCCTGTCGTGTGTTGGGTCAATGACTTTAAATCAATTTTCTTCAGTGTCTTGAAAAACGCTCTCTTCAAAATTCCCTTTAACAATTCATCTGGGCCTTCAATTTTTCTTAGCCAGCTGTTTTCTTTTTTAAGCCCCAAAAATTTATTTAATTAAAAAAAAATACCGGGTTTAAACAGAAACAATTTCAAAGGTTTTTTGTGCTTGGACTCATAAACAAAGTAAAACGCCCTTTGGGTGTTGTTACTGTGAGCTGTTTT
>CM031619.1:33955600-34043005 GCA_018398815.1 Conus ventricosus | reverse complement strand
AAGCTGATGATATCCAGAATTCAGGTCTAATTTGCTGAGAGAACTATTATTTGTCTGTTTTGGCTCACCCGCTCTCCACCGGCCTTGGCCGGTTCCGAGCTGCCGAGCCAAAACCAGACAAATAATAGTTCTCTACTAAGCATGACTTCAATAACCAAAAAAATAACGACCCTACAAACATACATACTGTGTAGGATTATCGGTTTTCAATACTAATTTACTAAACTTTTCAGATTTTAGTTTTTGCTTAATCCTATGTTTTTCTTGATCATTCTCAATAACATCATTTTCACGCAAACATTCTTCAAATGCGTCTCTGTCTTTCATGTGAAATAAAACTACAGTCTTTAATTGTTCTCTAAAGTCTTTTAAAACCGAGTTATATTTCTGACATTAAAACTCCAACACACTTATGTCCTGGCATGGTCTTCCACTAAAGGCTAGTTTTGACAAAGTGTTTCTCTTTTTAACTATGTCTCTTTCTGCCGAACAGTCATCTATAATAAATAGCGTCTGCGTTCCCTCAAAATCTATAAATGTTCTAAACAGTCACTCAGTTTATTGCTGGGATCAACTAAATATAAGTTATCTTCTGTGCCAAATTATTATAGACCGTCTTATGTTATTGATATGCTTTGATTCCCTTTAAGTGGTGACAGAAAATGCACAATATGATCAAAATATATAACGATAAATTGTTTGTATCAGGTCAAGGATTAATATTGTTTTTCACAACCAGTTTGTCCACAATTAATGAAACAATGAGGGGTTTTTGTCATAAAGTTTAACTGCTTCCATAGTTTTATTACAGAATTTAATGTTCTAATTCCAGTTATTGTTTTTATTCATGCTACTCTTTGTCAAAACCATCCCTGTTCTCAGCTATAATAAAATCCTATAAGGTCTAAATGTGTAAAGATTATCCAATGGAGTTTGTTAGATTATTTTCTATTTAGGACTAATATTGATTTTGTTGCTTGTTGTTTTGACCTTTATATCCTCTCCGTTGTAAATGATGACGACAGTTGTAAACTTTAATTTTTTCAACGACTTAGTTTTGCCAGTAATTAGAATTCTTTTAGAAAGGGAGTCACTACGCCCACAGCCCCTCTCCCTCTTTACATCTTTTAAGTACAGAAAATTTCAAATATCATTGTCTGAACGTCATCTCCTAAATTTCATTTGTGGACAATGAACTGTAATTTTGTAGGAAAGCATCTTTCATAACCGTTTTCTATCTTCTGTGGAGGTACTGTTCTGTTTTATGTTTCCTACGGCTTTTTTTTCAATTCTTTCCGACTCTATTGTATCTGGCATAAGACTTACATGTAAGAGGCCAGGTTGAAGCTTTTTTCGGAACTTAATTTTGTCGGCCCAAAAAAACACCAAAAAATGTAAATGGGATTTGAATTCTCATTTTATTTCCATTCTAAATTGTTCCGCCAAGTGCCATTTGAGGTCAGTTTTCGAACTATTTTATATTCAGACTGGCCAACATTATTTGCTTCTTAGATTGCGGCAGTTTGCCAGTTTAGGAAATTTTTGTTGTCGCCTACCTCTTTTGCCGGTTTATAATCACCATCTTAGTGTACTCAAAAACCATATACAAAAGTGCCTATCTCACCAATTCTGTTCAAAAGTCCACAACGTCTGCCAAGGTTTTTATTTCTAAAAGTTATACACTCCACAGGTGCTATGGTAAATCCTGATTCTTCTGGCACGCGACATTATTTTTTTTAGAACTAGTATCTAATCTATTATTTACCAAAACAATGTGCAGGTTATCACCATTTCACAACTTTTCCTGCTTAGTCTGCTTGAAGTTTGTGTTTTATAGTAAATGACGCCAACCTACTCCCACAAAATCTTATAGTCTTTTTAAAAGACTGTCAATTCTAGGGAGATTGTATAAGTTCATTAATAGCAATATGCAGCTTTCCCTGACGGTGAAAGAGCTCTTAAAACAGTTGAGGGCTTCCATCATTATAAGTTTTCATCAGTGCGCTTAGCTCGTCCAAAAGTGAACATAGAGTAATGATGTAATGCAAGAGTCGAGCGCCTAGATTTTCCTCATACGAGCTAGTTTTTGTTCTGGTGTAACTCTAAATTTTCTGATGTCAGGCTGCAAAAGGCCTAAACCATTTTAGTCTAGACGTCTTTATCAAAAAGTAAATTTGCTTTCTTCAGGCTTGTATGTTAACCTTGTTTTTTGATTTGCATTTTTGTTAAGTTTGAAGAGTAATGTCAATAGTTAATTCATTTCTTATTTTAGTGAGCAAAAACCGATAATATCCAATTCAGGTATTGTTAACTGGCTAACTATGGCCCCGGTTTGTTAATTTTTTGAATTCTTATTATTTTCTTCGATTCACTTATATTATACCATACTCAAGACTTGTGTAAAATATTTCGATGAAGGCAACCGTTCTGATTCCGCAATTGTTATCAATAGAATGTTCTAAAAAGAAGGACGGTCTTGAGTTGTTATTGTTACAAAACATTTTTTTAAAACGAAATATAAATGATGCGCATTCAATTCAAATTACTGATGCAAAATATTCTGTTGGGCGCACTACATTCTTAAAATTTAACAACTGATACTCTTGTCATTTGGTGGACCAGGACGACACCTTTCAAGTAAAGGTGGTAACTCCATTGGCATAATATTCTTAACCCTCTATGTAAAATACTCGCGAGATCTCACGCATCGCGAAAGAGTGATCGTGGTTTAGTTCAGATCCGAATTGCACAAGTTTTAATCTGTGAAAACCAGTTAAAACTTCTGGCTGTGTTGTGTTTGTGCATCCAACACTGGGGTGATGGATGGTATGAGGCCATGAGATCTCTAAATGGATCGCTGATCCTTTGGTGAGGTCGCTGTGTCCAGATTTCTATTTTTGATACACCTTTCATGACGTATTTTGACTGATACTGCAAGCTTCGACTCTTTGCACACAATGGACAAAACCGTTAATCCATTCAGCAAAACGTGATGATAGGATTGAATGGCTTTTGAAAGATCTAGTAACGAATTCAATATTAACATCAGAAGACTTTAGACAAAAGTGGGTTCTTATCATGGTCTAGGTACCCTTTTATTTTCGTGAGGGCGTGCAACAGAAAGTATAAATATGACTGGAATCTCCTTTCATACATCTTTTCTTTCAGCCACAACTTGTTACTCGGTCCATAGAGCAAGAGCATAAACAGTATAGGACAATCATTTTTCTAGACACTTCTAAGGCCTACTAAAGCAGGAAATAGAACGAATAAACGGACTCTGTTCGCACTTACGTTTTGGTGTATTGCGTTAGGCTCGCAAGCTACAAACTCGAGATTCATGGCATAAATGATCCTTCTATACTGGCTTTGACGCACAAAAAACAATACTTAGCAACGTTAGCGTGTTCGCCATTATTCTACAGTTGATTTGCCTTCAAGTATAAAAAGGTACGCAAAATGATTTACAATATGCAAGATCGAGAAAAGTAGAGCTTTGCTGTTGGCATGGTTTTTACATGCTACCTTCTGTCCTCTAGACTCGATAGGCACAATAATAAACTACAATAAGGAAAATCCTTGTGTTGCAGCAATGAACAGAAAGTTGGGAAAAACGAATAAATAAACTTCTGAGCCAGTAATATTGCAAGCAGGGAAAACCTAACACCCAACAATAAGTCATCCATCCCCGTGGTCCAAGAACGAAGGCCGTTGAGAAGGCAAAAAAAATAATGAACAGAATTTGAAAAGACAGCACTTGAGTTCTTGGATTAATGGCCTAGGATTACTTGGTCTTTATTTTACTAAAAATTAACCCGACATTAAGAGAAACTAGGCCATAGTGCTCAGCCATAAAGCAAACTACATTTGCCTGCAGTAGACAAAAAGCCGCTAACAACACCCCTAATATACATGGTTAAGCTTCCCGGCTTTACTGGCTTAATTTTTTTTAATGAAACCGCAAGTTGATCAGCCTGTCTGTTGCCCTTTTTACCCATGATTTAGCAGGTAGGGTTCAGCTTAGATGAGTGACTTGGCGGTGGAGGCACTGACCAGGCACCTACTGCCGCCTGTAATAGCCATCACCGGAGATGTGTACTTATTGCCATAAATCCTAAGGACGTTATAAAAGCTTTGCTAATTGTGACTCTCCCTGCTCTCTAAAACTGTGTTCGTTTATCGTTCTGCTAGTGTCGGGTCTTCATATAAAATTTCTTTGGTTGTTTTCTCTTATTATGCTCACTTGGAGTTCGTACTTGATTTCGGTTAGTTGACAACACTTCATAGTCTCTTTGCTGATCTCTTTCTTGTTTCAAGATCTTTTAGTCTTTGGGTTATTCTTTCTTTAATATCATGTCACTAAGGTGGCGTCGCTCTTCAGCACTCAAGCGAGTTTTTCTTTTTCTCTTTTTATTTGCCTATCTAGTTCACCCAGTTTAGTTTTGCTAAATTGTTTGTTAATTCACTCCTCGCTGATGGCTTCTCAAAGCAATGATCAAGAGCAACTAGAAGAGAGTATTATCTCAATGTGGCAGGGGGATCGGTATAGTTTTTTAATGCTGGTTCTTCTTCTCTGATAAAACTTTGTTTTGCTTTTTACATTTATTAATTCACTGCTGATTGATTTATTCTTTAAGTTCCATGTTTTGTATTTGGTTAGCTGTGGGGAGGTCTTGTAGTGTTGTTTGAAAAATAAAAAGTTTAGGAAACTGCCTCTCACATTCTTAATTTTTGGTATAGGAAATGTCCAAAGAGGCGATTTGCGCGGAGGTCTCTCCACCCTAGGTCGTCTTTGTCTATTGTTATTTCATGCCTACGCAAAGAGAAGAGTAGATGTGAGGGTTGTCGTTTATTTGTAAGTCCTGAAAAGATTTGTTCTCTCGGTCGGGGGCGCTTTTCACATACAAAATGGACACCTTTTGCTTCGCAAAATTGGGGTCTATAATTTGGGGTGGGTTCTAGGCCTAAACTTTGGTTAAAATGATCTAGCCGTACTTTTCTGTTAATTACGCGCCGCATTGTGGGCCTGAGCGATGCTGTTCAAAGGCGCGTTTTCACTCATGTGTCTCCAGGATCAAAAATCATTAATTCTTCATCTTTCTCAATTCTGTCTCATAGTTGTTAATGTTAGTTAACTTTTTATTTTGTTTTATGATCTCAAAAATGTCACAAAACACGAAGGGCTCGATTCGTGACCCGCATTGAAGACTGAAAGAGCCATTTGGCGTGAAGGGAAAATAAGCGGAAATATTACGGGGACACCTCCTCTATATGCCCCCGATTCCCTATTATGCCCCCGTCTCTATATGCCCCCGATCCGTTAAGCCCCGTCTCTATATGCCCCCGACCGTTTATGCCTCCCGTCTCTATAGCCCGACCGTTATGCCCCCGTCTTAGATGCATCCCGTAACGTTTGCTGTTGAGAGAAAGAAAGGGCGATAATTACTCAGACATTACGTGACCACCCAATGTATGATGCAGCTGTCCTCTGCCATGGCTCCCCACCTGACGTCGGCAAGGCTCCCACCTTTGGCGTTCATTCTGTCGGACCCAGTCCACTCCAACGCAGACCGCTATTAATCTATCATTAATTGGCCGCCCGAAGGTGGTGGGGTTGTGAGCGGGAAGCATCGAAGAAACGTAAGTCCGAAGGGCTGAGAAAGATGCTCAACAATATAACACGGGGGCATATAGAGACGGGGGCATTAGGGACGGGGCATTATAGTGACGGGGGCATATAGAGACGGTGTGGACTATAGAGACGGGGGCAATATTAGCCTACTCCCCTAATCATTTACTTGTTCCAAATATCCATCTACTATTTGATGCGGATCAACTTTCTTTACTAGTTAATTTTCAAGACCGTAGGAGCGGATTGAAGTGAGAGTTGTGCCAGGCTCGGCGCGTCTTACATTAAGATAAGAAACTCAGAAATCAAGTCAACAGACCCCATAGTTGACAGTTGTCCAGAATCTGGGACGGGCAAATCGATTTTGAAAACTCATCTATAAAAACTTGCGGGGAAGAAAATTGTTTCTTTACACAATGCAGACATATTTTTAACCTATTTTGATCTATGCTGAACCGGGAATGAAAGGGTCTGATCTATGCGTTTCGGAATCGAAAATAATGAAGCACTAAACACAAGAATAGGGTCGCTCCGAGATGCTAATAAAGACGGTCAAAAAAGTATGTAGCTGTAAGTTTATTGCGTATGGAAATGCTTTTCCATCCCTTTGGATTTGAGTTGTTATGTGTCGCATGCGCACAGTACTTTCAGGAGCATTAAAAAGACAGATTGTCATATGAAATTTAACTTTTAATGAAATACATAACGTGTTATCAGATCTCAGAACCGAAGCAAGTAAATGCAGTGTTATTGGACATCGACGTTAGAGTTTGACATGTTAGAACCCTAATTTGCGAGGCTGATTGAGCTAAACAATATCAGTCAAAATTAGCAAATCTATTTTACGAAAAGAGGGAGGATTCATTCATACAACATATCCCAGAAGCAGGGGCAGACACTATATGGATTTTCCTAGTTTTGTAGGCCGCGGCAAGATCAGCTTAAAGGTATTTTTTATTGCACAGTGTGGAGAGCAAGAGACATCCAGATTCAAACGATAGTGAAAAGTTTTTTAATCCTAAAAATTTAGGAAGGGCGAAAGTACAATGATTTTCTCAGTACTGTTATTTGAGGTAAGCCCTCGGAGAGATAAAGAGAAAACCAAATCTAACGCTAGTTCGGGCTTCAACCTATATCACCATTTTTGTCTCGATGAAAATAAGAATCTTGTTTGGAGGCGGGGTTTGAGGGGATGTAATCGCCTCGCTTACGAAGACTAGACCTTCTTCGTGTCTAAATAGTTCTACATCCATTCACAATGTTAGGCTTGATGATCTTATTTAACTATAGTACTAATTACGGTTTATGGTAGTTGACTGTAAGGATCGACAGAGGATAATCGCAGTTTGCATGGCAGTGGGAGAACTGATTTAGAGACGTAATAAACATTCAAATTGACAAAGAAAAGATGACGATAAACTCTTTAATGCACATTTGTTTTGTAATATTATGATGAGCAGCTGATATTCATATAGGAATAACAGATGTAAAAGAGTTTTATAATTTTTTTATACTCAATACTAAATTATTTTTTTCATTTTAAAAAAGCATGTCTGTTCAGGTTTATCCAAATGTACCTAAAGGCCTGTGGTCGCCGAGAGAAGAAGAATGCCCGGCATAAAAACTTCAGATTAACAAAACATGACACAAATTCAACATAAAATAGAGCAGTGACCTTTCCAAAATACAGCCCCCCCAAACGAAGGTATTCTGCTGCCATTAAGCTGTTCATTTGTTAATGACTGGAGGCTTCAACTGTAAGGCAAAGACTATCGGCAGGGAGCTAAGTGTTAGGTTCTGTGTCGCTTGAGATGCATAACGGTTTTGGTGAATCCTGTTCTAGTTTACTCTAGGTCGGTTTGTCTTTAGCTCTTGGCAGTGTTCATAGTGTAGGTGATGCTAGCTCAAAAAAATAAAAACTTAAACTCCCAAAAGACACAGCTATGGTTCAAACTAATAACTAGCTAAAAGTTGTTCCTTCAAGGGATATAGTAACATAAAGCTAGCTGACTCAAAATCTCACGGCCCTTGAGAGAATTTAATCGTTTACAGGTCACGATTTTTTCGACGACTATAAAAGACAGAAAATGTTTGTCCTTCGAAATGAAGAGGCGAGGCAAGTTTTGTCGCAACAGCCAGACCCCCACCGAGCAGAAAAAAATTAAAGGAATGCTTAAAAAAAGTAGAACGAAACATTAAAACTCCTGTTCTAAAAAGCCTCACATTAAACAACGCCTCAAAGGGTGTTTTATAACTTTAGTTTCATGTGTCTCAAACACAAAAAGACTTCGATATTGAATCTAAGATATTTTTTTTGATTTTAATATAAAAATCTTGAAGTTAGAAAAGAAATCATCATGAGTTACATAAAAAATGTTCATGTAATGGAGGTTTTCTCCAGACGGAATTTGGTTTTAATGCTCTCGAGATGCGAGGAGATATGGTTTGTAGTGCGGAAGTAGCAGACTGAGTATGATATTCGATTTAGAAGTCATTAATTCCGCAATGTGAGGCAAGCGTTTGTCATGCTCTCTTCTCACGATTCCGGGTAAACTAACAATAGACCCGCCCGTTAAAGGTATGGATAAGCTGTTTTATGACTAATATAACAATATAAATGATAGAGAAACCTAGAAGTCTTGGAGTCTGTTCTAACTAAACAACAGACGATTCTTTCTCGTATATGACCTTAAACACTTCAGGGTATAGGGGCGACCACTGTTAGATACACACAGTTTGATTGTGGCGCTGAAGAAGCCTAAATGAGAGGCTGCTGGATGGTCAGATCGGGCGAAGTCTTAGAGATATAGTATAGTACGAACGTCTGATGTATGCGCCGATTGTAGGCAGGTCTTGTACACTGTAGTTTCTCCTCACATATAGCCTTATCAGACTTAGTAGCAAAGACGAGCAGTTCTCTAAACTATATACTAGTAATAGGTGAGATGCAGACAACAAATGCGTTAGTTTATGTGCGATGCGTATCTCGCAAGGCGTGCACGCTTCGCCCGCAAGAAAAAGCAGAAAAGTGTGTCTAACTATCACCCTTACATCAATGATTCTTAAACTTTAGTGGAATATCTTTCCGTTGGTATCGACCAAATTGATCAGTTTGAAGTACCAAAAACAACCAATATCTGTTAAATGTCTACACATTGGGAGGGCAGGAAACAAATCTACAACTATTAAAGTGTCTCAAGAAAACAGTCTCAACGATTGGCGAATCCAGACAAAATCATGTTGGACTTCACTACTTGATGCTTTCACCAGCGGGGCGGCTACCGGCATTACCACATTGTTACGCACAATGAGTAGATTATTTGGGCATACTTCAAACATTAACGCACGACAAATCAAGAAATTCTGCAGAAAATGGTTTAACAAGGAATTTCCATCCGTTAATAGTCTTTTGAAGAATTGTTCAGCGAACATAAAAAAAACATATGTCTAATCGGTCCCAGATGACTGTTAATACAGAACTAATTACGCCCCCAGAAGGCAGTAGTAAAAGTTAGTTTTAAGAATCACGTGGAAAAAACAAATGCAAAATTCTCATACGTAGTTTACGCAGACTTCGAGGTCGCTATTGTTCCTTGAAGGGCCAGCGCGCCACAAAAACGTCGGAAAAACAGTACTTAATGTGTAATCATCAGATTTGTTCATTTGTTTCATTATTGTATAGGTGGGATGGCGCTCATTCAACGCCAGAATTAATTAGAGGACAGATCGCGGCTAGAGATTTGTTTACAGCCGCCATGCAGCAAGGTGCGTTAACGCCTGTTCTAATAATCTGGAATTTATCTGAATTCAAGATGACGCTGAAGACCAAAGAACAGTATGACTCAGCCATTACTGTTGGATTTGCGGTTTAGGCCTTCTATCAGCACGAGACAGAGAATCCGTCAGTAAGAGACCATGATTCAATTTTGTGGAAAGTCAGAGGAGCAGCACACAGTAATGCAATCTTCAACTAAAGTTGAACCAAAGACATGGAAGTGCCATCCTTCTTTCAAAACTTGCGGAAGTTACGAACTCTCACCTTATAATGAAAGCAGTAACCAGGAATTCAGGGTAGATGCATTGCACAGTCATAAGAAAAGTACAGTGTGTTTCACTTTTAAATAAATGTCTTTTTATGACTCTAGCAACACATGTTGGGTTATTAGAGTCGGCTTGACTATGTCCTGAAAGTCCTGCCATAACGGAAGAATATTTTGACCCCAACTTTCGTTAGCAAGGGCAGTATTACCCTTATGAGTAACACTGAAAGTTGGGAAAGGTTTGACGAAGACACCACTTCCTCCTAAAGGCGCGTTCTTTTCTAGTCTTAGAGGAAAGGACATCAGTGATTCAGAGTTACAGCATGCTCCAAGATGCTTGGGCAGAAGTTTAGATTGTAAAACGATGGGGGCTATCATGACTCCTACTTGATTGGCTGTATGATGTATGTTTGTTGGCGGTCGTTTTTGAAAATTACAGAAAGACCAGCATGAAACATTATAGCTGATCTCCTGCGCATTACATTTCTGCGCTCCCGGATGAGTTGGGAACGCTTTCTTAATATTTACTGGAGTTAAAGATTGATTTATTGTCTGATCTACCAGATTCAGATGATTGAAAACGGATTGAGTGGAGGGAATTAGTATGGGTCGACATCATTACTGTAAAGCTAAAACACTATACTTGGTACGACTATGATCCGAGTAAAGGGTCTAACTATCTATGTATTTAGATGCAAACAATCTTGTATGGTTGGGCAAGTGGCGCAATCATTCCATTACGCAACTTTAAAATGTACTCAGAAGACAATACAAAAATATTCAAAAGGCATTAAGTGGTTGGGCAGTTTGGCGCCTGATCACAGTGAGGGATACATTTTAGAAGTTGACTTAGAAATTTCTCATGAATCCATGTACCTGCATTAAAGACTAACATTAAGTGCAGAAAGCCTAAAAATGTAACCAAGAGACCGCTAAAATTGTGCCTATCTTCGGGGCAAAAAAAATTATGTCTGCCATTTCGACTTCTACAATTTTATTTAAGACATGGTTTAATGTTGCACAGCTGTCATCTTATAATCGCTTTTGATCAAGAACAGTTATGAAAACCATAAATCCTGGAAGAACACTGATCTCAGAAACTAAATCTAAGATGCTTCAGAAAAAGACTTTTTCAAGCTGATGCACAACAGCTGTTTCGGAAAAGAATATGGAGAATCCGCACAGCGCAAAGATGTAGATGTGGTTACTAAAGAGAGAACGAAGCAAAAAATTCTGTCTGCCATTACAGGACTTTAACAATTTTATTTAAGGACATGGTTTAAAAGTTGACAGCTGTTCATCGCTATCGCTTTTGATCAAGAACAGTTCATGAAAACCATACAGCATGAAGAAACACTGATCTCAGACTAAATCTACAGATGCTTCAGAATAAAGTCTTTTTCAAGCTGGATGAACAACAGCTGTTTCGGAAAGTCTTGGAGAATCCGCACAAGCGCAAAGATGTCAGATTGTATACTAAAGAGAACGAGCAATTAAGCTTGAATTCAAACCATATTATCAGGACTTCAGAAGATTTCAAGATCAGCTTTTTGCATAATGATGAAAAAAAAGAAAGTTCAAATTAGACAAGCCTGTATTTTATTGGGTTTACTGTTTTAGAATTATCAAAGTTTTGATGTTAAATTTCTTTATGACTACTATAAGCCCTTGTATCCAGAGTCCAGAGTACTTTACACCAGATTACAGACAGTTTTGTTATAGATATCCCTATTAAGACATTAATATATGACATGGAATTAGAAGTAGCTAAAGGAGCGAGTGGATGGTACGAACATCCGATTATTCTAAAGATTCGCCTTTACATTCAATTACTAACAAGAAGTTTTAGGAAAGATGAAGGATGATTATCTGGAAAGGTGAATAAGTGTATGTGGGGTTAAAGCAATAAAAAGGTCAAAAATGTACAGTAATTTCGAGCCAGGAGAAAAACCATTAAGAAAGCAAAGGGAATTATTCTCGCAGCGATCTGTGCACGTCAAAATTCAATGGAAACCAACTACAAGAAGCATTGTTTGGCCAATAGACTTTTCTCATGACAGTAAAACTGCGATCTAATCTACATGAGATCAACACAACTGTTGTAACATCAAAAAAAGTATTAGATAGAACCAAACACAATAGTGTGTTTGGTTAATCCAGAGTTTTCATATGCAATAGGGGGGGCAATGGCTGAATAAGACCGCATAAACAGGGTGGGTTTATTTTTGTCTCAACTTTTATTATAAGATATATTATAGCTTCAATCCAATTCATTTTAAATCTTTGTCTCATGTTTGCTTGACTGCGTATCGAATTTTTTTGTATTAATTTCAAGGGGGGGGGGATTATTCTTTTCCCAAGTGAGATGCGGGGTTTGTGTATGTAGATGTGTGATCTGGTTGATTTTAGCATGCATGATTCATCTCAAAAATGTTTCCCCTCTATTGGCATTACAGCAATCAAATGATTCCCTTTCATTTTCAAGGTCTTTCCTTTACCATTCTTGTTGCGTTCGCACTTGTCCTGAGCTTCCATTTTAAACTCAAATATATTTACGTAAATTAATTAGCGGAACTGTGTCTGGTGGGATTATCTGCAGTTCTTCTTCTCAACAGATCTTTGAGGAGTGGTTTCGTTTTGTCTGTGTCGCAGATTTCTCGTTAAATAATACACGGGCGGATTCAATTTTTACAATTCTTTTTATTTATAAGGATCAACACTCCAAACCGGATCGGTTGCCTGATGCGAGTGTCCCTTCGCTTCCCCGGTAAATAAAGGTACTTACTTTCAAACCAAACAGGTTATGTTTGCTAGGATGATGACTCTCTTCAGCAACATTATTGTTTTTCTTTTGATTCTTGTACTGGTTTTAGTCCTTTAATCTTCCCATTATTTTGCGCGCAAAACTGAGGGCAGTCTTCTAACCCATTCTGTGTTGCGGACGAATTGTCTATAGCTTCTGTGTACTGGTAGGAGAAAAGTCTTTCAGCTAAACTGTTTGTTTAAAGTTTTCATAAAGCTGTGATCACGTGAAACTCCCTTGGAAATGCCTCTTTTAATGGATGACTCCATGTTATAAACATATAATTGATTCATTGCCTTTAAATTCTTTCCACATCTCGACTTCGGAATCATGCGAGGATAAGGCTGTGTCGGGCCTCGTTGGTTTATCAGTTGTTGGCAACAGCAACAGCAGACAGAAGGCAACTCTTTTGTTTTATGTTCCGCATCTTTATATCTTTGAAGCGTATTTTCAATGGCTGTAAGTGCGTACTTAAATCTTTTTCGTTCAATCGTTTATCTTGGGGTTAAATATAGACGGTCCTTTGATGTGTGTCTCATTTGGAGTTTGTATCAAAATTGTTGGTTTTCTGATTGTTAGGGGCAGGTCCATATAATATTCCAAATACACGATTTAGATAGCGATCCGAAGCTCCTATTCTTATCTACTATCTCCTCCTACTTGTACCCCGTTATAAACCAATGTATCAATAACAGATCACTCTCTCTAATTTCAGAATTGACAACTATATGAGTATCTTTCATCAAAAATATTGTGATCAGATATTTGAATCTTACTAGTTGAATGTTAAAGCATTTTCCTTTTCTTAATCATATACTACTTAACAGTCTCTTTTGCCCCAGACGCCTCTCTATACTGATTTTTGTACATTTTTATTCAGCCAATATTATGTCAATAAATTACACCATGGTTCATAAGTCCAAAAAGACAATAAACACGATTTCTATGCATCTGTTTTGTATTTCTGATGGCTGATAAAAGTCACTGAAATTTTGGTGGGAGGCATGTTCTGATTGGTTTGATGTTACAAATAATTCTTTTATTGCCTGGTCAACATCTTTAAAGTGTAAGCTGCATGCCCCTTGTTTTTCAGTGTGTTATAATAAAATCTAACTGCTCGATTTCTTGCTTTTCATGTGATCTTGTGCGCTGCTAATTGATCAAGCTTTGTTATGTCTTTTTCTCTCGCCGTAGCCCGTAGGTTAATAAACGCGTCAATTACTTCCGCTAAAAAAGCAAGCGCTTCACCACAGCGCCACCTATCATTCATTACGAGTGAAGCCATTTTTTATAAATGTATTTTTATTTACATATTTATACTGTCTGGAATTATTCTGCTTACTAGAAAAATCTTTCGTAGCAAACGAAGGGCAATAATAGCAATCAGCTTTGCTGATCCTCAAAGTCTAGTTTGCCAAAATCTGCTGGTTAATTCTTAACAAGCTTTTACCAAGCATTGGTATCCTATACTTAGGACCCCAATAACAGCAGAATGGTATACAAGGTTGGCAACAGTTTTTTCGGCGCTCATTTATTATAAATAAAATAATTATAATTATATAAACTGAACACCGATGATCTATTAAACCTTCTGAACTTATGATTACAAAGACCAGGTTTGATGAGCAAGCTTATTATGCAACGAAAAGAGGACTGTATTCTTTTGGCAGCATGTGGAAAAACAAACTGTTCCTATGGAACTGGAATTCCGATAGAAACAGAGTCAAAATGATGTCGCCGCAAGACATTATAAGTATCATACAGGTTCCTTGAAGGCGCCAAATTGGATCAAGAATGGTAAAATGTGATTGGGCAAAACGGTTTTAGTTTGTACACTTATACTAGTCAGTAGATTGCTCCCATGATTCTGAACAAGATCTTACGTATGATTTAACGCAGGATCCAGTTTTAACTAAGTCATTAGAGTCTCTAGGGTGTGATCTTTTTTTAAGATTTGGGAACATTGTTATCGCCATTAATCATGGGATTAATAACTTTTAATCATATAGATTTTTATTTCCTTAAAAATGACGAGCCAGAAAAACAGCGAATCAGAAATACATGAATCAGGTGAGGAGAAAAGTGACCAGCGAGAGACATCTCATCCTGGGCGTGTTCAATGCAGGAAAAAAATTTAGCAGCATGTGGAAAAGACAAAAAATTTATGTTACAATCAAGAATATTAATCATAATGAATAAACATAAAACACCACCAACGCCAGAACAAGTTGATTCAATGACAGGCTTAAAAATCCATGTGATTCAAGGGCCCAAACTGTCTTATGGAATTATTGAAATTCAAAACTGTTGCCATTTTTAGGTCCTAGTGCTGCTGGGGGCGGTTTTATTACGTTATAAAATTATACACAATGGCAAAAAAACAAAAGAAGTTAAAACTACCTGAACCACTAAATACAGAAGACAAAAGCACGCCAAAACCGCCAATAACAAACACATTTGTGATCCATTTATAATTGCAATAATATTTTAAAAAAATTTTTTGATTAAAAATGGCGGGGGGGGGGGAATTATTATTTGTTTAAAATGATTGAGTCAATAAATAAAAGACATGGAGGTCTATAAAAGACCATTTCCATAGACCAGAATTGTAATCAATGTGATTGCTTAGGATGTATGAACTTCTTTAAGAATCTATGGCTGACCGATTTTCAGCAGAGGGACGCTGAGCAAGAAGCCTCAACGATGGCGCGTTTTTTTTTTGAGGCGTTGTGTTGTACTTTACTTGGACATCTACCTATTTAAGATAAAAACATAGATTGTATTTTTTTTTGCATAAGTACTTGAATAAGAACTTAGTTGAACTTAGAGGATGACTCTAGATATGATCTTAGGATAATTGAGTAAAAACTTCGAAGGATATATTGGAGGGCCTGGAATTGAGTAAGAACTTAAATGTGGAATTGAGGATGACTGAAAAGATGATCTGTGGCCAACTATTAAGTGGATGGGACTTGGGACAGAAATTAGAAGGGACTTGAGGATCGACTTGAGAAATCACTTGTGTAAGAAACTTAGAGTGAACTTGAATTAAAAACACTTAAACTAAGAACTTGAGCGTGGCTTAAGCAGTGACTTAAAAAAAAAATAAATTTACTTTTTTTTATTTTATTTTTCTTAATATTTTTTTTTTATTTAAAAAATTTTTTTAATTTATTTTTTAATTTGTATTTATTTTTATTTTTTTTTTATTTTTTTTGTTTTTTTAAAATTTTTAAATTGTTTTAATTTCTTTTTTTTTTTGCCTCGTTTACTGCGCACATGCCGTGGACTTGAGGAGAATAAGTGTGACATGTCAATGACATTTGCGGTCTAAAAGGAGCAAACTTCACATATTAGTTCCGGAGTTAGCACTAGGGGACATAGGGGGTTATTTCCCTTCCAGATCTCGCGCGGCTCGGGTTTGTTTTCAACTTTTCGTTTGGCCTAGTTCGGCAGAAAGAGAACATTAGTTAAAAAGAGAAACACTTTGTCGAAACTAGCTTTCAGTGGAAGGCATGCTGGGATAAGTGTGTGTGGATTTTTATGTTCAAAAATATAACTCGGTTTTAAAAGACTTTAATTTAGAGAACAATTAAGACTGTAGTTTTATTTACATGAAAGACAGAGACGCATTTGAAAGAATGTTTGGGTGAAAATGATGTTATTGAGAATGCTCAGTAAAAAACTAGGGATTAAGCAAAAACTAAAAATCTGAAAAGTTTAGTAAATTAGATATAGAAAAACCGCTTAAATTCTAACAGTATGTATGTTTGTAGGGTCGTTATTTTTTTTGGTTATTGAAGTCATGCTTTGTAGAGAACTTTTATTGGTCTGGTTTTGGCTCGCCAGCTCGGAAGGCCAAGGCCGGTGGAGAGCGGGTGAGGGCCCCCCCGTCAAATTATTAGTTCTCTTGCTGAAAACTTTGGACTGATTCAGTTAGCATCAAAACTGTCATCGAGGGTTAGCATGTGTGACATGTTGGTTTGATTGCTCAATTTTGGTGGTTTGCATCAACGCAGATTCATATTTCATTGGACTTCTGTGGTTTGGTGCAACCCCAATAGGTGGAAAACCCATGTGGTAGGTTCATAAACTTTTTGATATTCATGGCCTTTCTTCTAGATGGTTGAAGAATCAGCCTCCACTTGATGGCTGGACTTTCTCCATCAATGTACAGCTTTTCCATGCTTAAAATTGGTGGTTGTGGATTTTTTTCAAACGGATGTCAGCAGTTGTGCGTGATTGAAGTGGCAATAAGCAGAATTTATTCTGATGAAGCTTTTGAGCTGTGGGGACTTCGCAATTTCCACTTGAGCATCACGGTTGAATAGACAACAAAATGAAGCATGTGTGTCATCATTTTTTAATTTGACAGTGGGTGTCAAAATTTGCAAGATCCATCTATGGTGTATGTGTCCATAGGTTTAGATTTTGGTTGATGTTGTTTGCAGCCTGTTTTGTTGTTGTGGTTGTTATATAGGTTAGAAAAAGTTTTTTTTTTTAGGAGTGATGTTGACAGAAAGCACGTATCAATAAGAAATGGAACCAGACTACCAATGAGGTCGATGCTCTGACATATAGAGTGCTGTGATGATAATTCTCTTGTAACACCAAAACCACATCTCTTCATCTGGAAGAGCAGAAGGGTCATGTTATGTTGAAAACGTTGTTCACTATTGCTGCAAGTGCAGGCTTATGTTGGTGATGTTTTGAAGAGACAGAAGGTCCTCCTGAACGGCAAACTTTCACAAAATGCCCAATCTGGCCACAAACACGACTTGTTCGTCTCTTGCTGGACTTCTGTTGACGTGATGCAGTGACCCCCATCCACCATTCATCATGGTCGTTGTTGTGATTCTTTGATTGAAATTATTTTCTGGAGATGAAATTATTTTCTGGAGTTGATCTCTTTAAGCTGTAAATAGACATATTTCCTTGGTTGAGCTTCGCTGTGATAAAGTGCATTCATAGAATTTGTTTCTTCTTCCATGGTCATTTCTGATGTCTGAAACTCTGTAATGTACGAGCAGTTATTAGAAGTTGTCGAAGAGTCATGTTTGCTTTCATGGAGTGCACAATCTCCCTAAGGCGTGGATGATGAAATGCATCTTTCATTATTTGAGTTTTGATTTGACGATCAGCATCTCAGATTCACAATGATCGTTACAAAACGGTTGACGAGTTTTGTTTTAACTGTTCACAGTTTCGTTTTCCTGCTGTTCAAAACATGCAAGACTTTTAAAAGTTTCGGACGTCAAGTTTTTCTTGGGATTGAAGTGGTTGTTTAGGACTGCAGTACTGTTCGTAGTAATCTGCTAATCCTTGTTTGGATCTGGATCTGGATCTCCGATCTGTAGTTGTTGGTAGTTGGCAGTGGTTGTTAGGAAGCCAATGATGGCTGTTACAAAACTGGTGTTGAACAGCACAAGACTTTAAAAGATTAAAAACCAGAGGGGGATGGGAGGGGGAGGGGTGATGGCGGGTTTAGTGGTGGAAAAAGGCCTGCCTCAACCATGCTAGTGCGGTGGAGAAGGCACGGCATCTTGTGTTGGACGTTTTGTTGTTGTCAAGAGTTCACTACAGGGGGGGTTCGAATGAAAAGGAGTTTCTATATTGTTCCAGTTGTCTCAGTGGGACTTCTGACGAACCAACCCGCGCCACGTCACTGATAGAATTTGTTGTAGATCTGCCTTTGTTGGGGGTTTGGTTTACACAGCTCTGTAAATGTGGTTGGCTTAATTCTCCGCTGGTTGATCTGCTGGGGTGAGGAAAGGTTTCGGTCGGTATGGCAGGGGACCAGGGTTCGCGGCAGATATTGTACAGCTGGTGAGTCAAGCTGTCATCGGCGGTTTCAAAGAATGGTAGTGGAGGTATTGTAGCATCTTGGTGATGCAGGCCTGGATCCCTGTCTCTGTAGGTATGCAAAATAAAGCGGGCAGCTAGTGTTGACCTTTTAGAAAGTCGGTTTCATGTTGCTTTGGTATGGATCCCATGCCACTAGCGGCGTAATCAGTAAGGTGGAGAGAACCTGACGTAGTGCAGTGTAGGCAAGGCATGGGAATGGGCAATTGGTCGCTCCTTTGGTTGGCAGTTGTGAAGATTTCGAAGTAGGAAGGCCCAAGTTGACCAGCCCTCTTCAAACGCCCACGACCATGGGCGAGTTCCATTTCAGGTCATGAAGAATAATCTGTCCTGCCCATGGTAAGGGTTCTGTGTACTGTAGTTCTGTTGCTATTTAAGAATTTTAGGGGATGTTTGTTTCAGGAATTTTCTCTCAGCTCTAGTATGAGTGCCTTTTTGAGGTTCGGAAGACCGTGGAACATGCATGATTGTTCGATCTGGACATGGCATAGTGGCTGTCGCAATTAAAGCCGATTCCAAATGGTTTAGCGACTGTTTCTCGCAGAGTTTTTGAGGGGTCTCATTGCTGGAGGATGAAATGGTTCCTGAATGAGCAGATTGTCTGTACAGAAGGCATGGATCATCAGCAAAGAGGCGTACTGTTGGACTTTAAACTGGATGCCGGGAAAGGTCGTTGATATGGCACAGAACAGCAAATAAGGGCGAGCTAAGGGTCCTTGGGGGACCCCAGACAAGACTTATGCCTCCTCAGATGCATCGCCTTCCAGCACCCACCTCATCTGTTTTGTAAGAAAAGTCTGTAGCCATGTCAGATGGGTCCACGTTTATACATAGTGGTCAGTTCAGCAGAAGACGGTCATTGAGGCACGGTGTCGAATGCCTTGCTGAAATCTAGAATAATGATGTCACGTGGTAGCCTGAGTCATGGGAGGAGAGAATGTCCTGCATGGAGGTCAACAATTGAGCTTCGCAGGATATGACCAGCTCCTGGAAAAGATTTCTATGAATGTTTAAAAAACTTCATTCTTCCAAAATGTAATAAGTGATCTTTTTTGTGCCATTGGTGTTGATATTCATTGCTGCTAGCAGAATTTCCTAATGTCTCGCCCATCTTCTCCAAGCCAGGTGCGGACGCTATCGGATCGTCTGAGTGCACAGAAAATTTTGCGAAGTTTTCTTCTTCTTTCCTTTTGGGTGCCCAAGATCTTGCGATGAATAACTATAGTTAGAAAAATTCTTAAAATAAATGTAAGCGAACAGCCAGAAAAACGTGGAACAAACGAGTCACAAGACAAAACACAACGCGTTTCGACTCTTAGGTCTTCTTCAGGTATGACACAAACGAATAAAATAACGAAAATTCACAACAGCTTTGATCGCTTTAGATATTCTTCCTTGTTGCTGAACCCTGAAAGCGATCAAAGCTGAGTGAATTTTTCGTTTATTTTATTCCCCCCCCACCCCCCTATTGTCCTAACCTGAAGAAGACCTAAGAGGTCGAAACGCGGTGTGTTTTGTCTTGTTGATCGTTTGTCCACGTTTTCTGGGCGGTTTTTCGCATAACATTTTATTTAAGATTTGTTTGTTTTCGCCTCTGCAGTCTTCACTTCGCAACTAGATCTAGTTAGAAAGTTAGAAATCGATCCACTGGGACCATTCGCACGTATCCAGGTATACTATGTTTCTTAGTATGTTCGTTTCTTTTCGTGCCAACTGTAGATCGTCGTAATTTCATACAATGGAATTAATTGACTCTGTGCTAAGCCGCTCAATGATTTCTTTACTCTCGATAGCCGTTTTCTAACGTCAACTCTATCCGGGTTTCCATAATTCCGCGCTTAATTAATCATAATGTCTTATGACTAGATCTGTAATCCAAATAAACAGAAGGGCATTCCTACACTCACATTTATTCAAACAGGGAGTTAGTTCAAACTCCATTATGTCTTATGGTTTTGTTATTTTATGCTTATTTTATTTAAGATGGCCTTTGCTTCTGTGTGTTATTGCCCCTTAAAGGGAACAGTCGTTTCTACATGGACAAAGGGTCCTCTCAGATATGTTGAAATCCACTACTTGGTTGACAGTCCAATCCAGGGAGACTCCACACAAGAGCTTAACTCGTCCAAGGGAGTAATCAGATGCAGGGTCAGTAAGATCGGTTTGGGAGGCAGAGATCAAGCAGAAACTAGCGTCCATGGAAGTGACAATGTCCATCGGTTCTTTCTGCGCGTAAGGACCACAAGAGAGAATCCTACCGAAACCCGTTCTGACATCTTTGTTGGACCAACATTTCCCCAGTTTATCAAAGTGGGCTACAACTCGCGGTTTCAGTCTCTTGTAGGTCTCTTCTCCTTCAAGGGCAGAGTTTGTTTGGACATGATGAGGGATCGGTGTTAAGAAGAAAAGGTGTGTGGGTACCTGCTGCTGCAGTCACGAGGGTGTAGATGTGTACAGTCCACCACTCTGTGCCAACTGTGGAGACAGCCACCTATCATCCTCCAAAGACCTGCCCAAACTGGATAAAGCAGGACTAACTATAACCTAGAGGTTGATAGGGATGAATAACAGAGATTTGTGATATGAGTAACCAATTCCCACATGTCACTCCAAGTGCTTGGGGTGGGCTTAGTTTTGGAAAAGTACAGAAAACTTGAAAGAGAAAAAGTCTTCACTTTAAGGAAAAGCCGACTGTGAATCTTTTGATGTGAATTACATAACGATTTAGTGGAGCCATGCTGTTCTTCCAAAGTCCCAACCCTGGCAGAAAACCTTTGCATATATACACACACTCAGAGCGCGCGGCAATGCGCGCGCACACAACACACACCACACACTACACACACACACACACACACACACACACAACACATCTGGACCACTTCAATCAAACCTCAGCTGCAAAAAAATCTCTGTTTTATGCCGAGTGCAAACAATTTCACAATCAACGCAAAAAGTTCAACGTGTTGTCTGTTGCAGGGCCATCAACACCTAACGTGAGGGCCCAGCAAAATCTCCACACAATATCCCCCGCTAAATTTTCAAAAAGTAGTATATTGTCAGTCTTGGAGAAGATTTCTGCTCGAGCTGTCTGCTACACCTCAAAAAAAAGATTTGGAATGAAATCAAGACAAATGAACGGGATATGTACAGCATCGTTCTATTCATTACCTTAAACATTGCAGAAGGCCCTGATTCAGTAAATAAGCTGGTGCTATTTCCGCGGGCTCGACTATGAAATGAAATCTTCTAAAACAAAAACGGCTGCCTTTTTTTTCTTTTTTTTCTCTTTTTTTTTTTTTTTTTTTAATATTGAAAAGAAAAATCTTCCCTTTAAGTTCTTGACATAAACTCTTAAGCCTGCTATCTGCCATTTTTATTCACGAATTGAAATCCAGCCACAAACATGCAAGCAATTCTGTTCTGAACCTGCTTTGTTATCCATACTTTCTTTGAAACTAACTCCCAGAGGGCTGTCTCCAGACCCTTCTCAAAGGTCTAGAACCATTATTGGACCATACCCCACCCCCACCCCCCCCAATAGTGTACTTTCCGCTTCCTGACAGTATGCCCTGATTCATTCCTATTCCCAAGCGTGGAAAACATCTCACCAACACTTAATTTATCATCCAGTAGCTCTGACCAAGTGCCTCTGCAAGCTAATGGAAAATGATGGTCAAATCCGCCTGACGTGGAAGCTGGAAAACGGATGGCTTTTGGTCAATGTCACAGTGCGGTTCTGGAAACCACTTACTGTGACCATTTAGTGTCACTTCCATCCGAGTTGGCCTATAACAACAATAGGAATTCGTGAAAACTTTTCAAAAAACGCTTGCCAATAACTTTTGTCTCAATGGTTTGAGTATTCGGATTTAAAACCATTAACATCCATGCGCAGTAGTCTTCTTTGAAACCACACATGAATACAACGATGGTCATGTAACCTACTCTATCAAAACGCTCATCCCATTCCCACTCTGTGTCCCATCCCCTCTTGACCTCTTCCACCTCCATCCTCTCTCCGTCCTCCCAGACTCTCCTCAGCCTCTCCCTTGTTTTTTGTTTGTTTGTTTTACTTCCTTCTATCTGACTATTCACCATGCTCTTATCATGAATTTGAATAGTGTGTTGTCAATTACTGTGTTGTTATGTTAAATTGTCAGTATGAATGTATGTGTTGAAATAATGAAAGCATGATAAGGAAGGAATTGTAAGGACTAGCGCTGAGGGACCTAAACTCTCCATCCTTGTGTTTAAAGATCAGTCAATCAATCTCTCTCTCGTCTCTCTCTCTCTCTCTCTCTCTCTCTCTCTCTCTCTCTCTCTCTCTCTTCAAGAAACTATTTAAATATACTTTGATGTCTCAAGTAGACTTGTCTCTATATTCCATTATTAAAATCATTAACAAAGTCTTCTGTAAAACATGAATACACGGTCTAAACAGGTGAACCTACTCCATTAAATATCATTCTTCATAATCCACTCTGTTTACAATCACTCTTTCTCTCCCTACCTACCCCCCACCCCACCCACTCCCCCGCTCCCCGTCTTCCGACTCCTCTCTCTCTGTGCTTTGGTTTGTTTTGCCTGTTTAGTTTGTCTGTTTGTTTGTCTGTTTGTTTGTCTGTTGTTTTGTCTGTTTGTTTTGTTTTCCTGCTGTTTTATGTCCCACATATGATTATTACGTTTATGAATTGTCTGCTTGGTCATTGTAGAATAGATTACAGTGTTGCTATGTTAAATTGTCAGTATGGATGTGAACCAGAAGTTATGTATGTATGACAAAGGGACAGGGTTTGTTAAGACTAGTCCTTGGCCTAAAAAATCTTCTTTTCTCGAGTATTAAAGATCAAATCAATCAATCTCTCTCTTCTTCTTCTCTCTCTCTCTTCTCTCTCTCTCTCTCTCTCTCTCTCTATCTCTCTTCTCACTTTGTTCAGAGAGGAGAGAGAGAGAGAGAGTGAGAGAGATTAACAATCAGGCGAGGTCGGAAGTTGCAAAGAAAAAGCCGAATGGGAGTAATCGAAATTCTTCTTGCAAGCAACGATCTTCGACATTTTGAAAACTATTGATAGTTAGTTCTGGCTTCTGTTGACATAATGCTGCTGAAGTCTAGTGGACTCTTGTGAAATCAAGAAATGGGGAAATGTACACACTTGGTGCAATCACGATGATTTGTTAATTAATGTACCTCTTCAGTTTCGAACAAAATGTGCTACGGAGATTCAGGCAGGTTCCTTTGTTTAATTATAAGCAACATTGAATTGTATTAGGTACTGGTTAAAAACCAATACACTTTCTGGAAAAAGTTCATTTGGACAGCAATATGAAATGGTCTTCAGACAAGATGAAATTTGGATATTGCAACTGGGTGTCTGACGTAAATGGATTTGGAACGTCTTGTGCTACAGTTCGGATGGTCCTAGATTATCTTTTACATTGATTTACTATTGATGTATGTTTCGTCTGTAAGCATTATGTTAGATATTTCTGACAGCTCAGGATAGGAATGCTGTAGTGCCGGTTTCTTCTTGACCGTTTCTTTCTGTCGTATGTATGTGTGTGTTAGACTTGGTGTGCCCCTTTGCAGTAACACGGTTGATTGCCCCCCCCCCCCCCTTTGGCATGAAGGCCGTTAGGCAGTTGGTCAAACAAAACTTGTCAATTGTCTAACGTCTCTTCCCTCTTTCTCTCTTGTGAGCCTGTTTGCCCTAGGCCTCGCCTCCATGTGGGATGCAGAAGATATGAACCACTGGTAACAGTGTGTGCAGCCTAATTTCTGTTGATTTCGCTTTGAATTCTGTGGAGGTCTGTACCAGATTCCGGCAGTGGCTGGCTGCTTGTTGATCAGAGCAGAGAATTGGGAAGGAAGTAGAGAAACAGGAAATCCTTCTTTCTGGGCCACTCGCCTCCAACCAGTTTTCGGGCGGAAAGTGCACAGAATAAAGGTTGCTGTTCTCTGAAAGTAAGACTAATTTCTAAGTTTTCAGAGAGTAGCGTAGGGGAAAGTAGCCGTGTCTTGAACGCGTTTCAAGAGTAAAGTAGGGGAACGAGCGGGGGGTTGAACGCGCTTATATACATCGGTGTCTGTTCCTACGGCTCTTGGTACTTGGAAGAGTCGGCTCTCTGTTTAGTACTGTCAACTCTGTCAGGGCGGCGTCATGGCCACGCTTGCCAAAAAACAGGTAAGCTTTTAATTGTTAGTTGCCTCGCCTGATAATGGACTTGGCACTATCCGCTCTCGTCCTTACTACGTGGGCCCGGGCTCATGCGATTTTTGGATCACGCGGTGGGCTGATGTCACCGGCCCGGCCAATCCAAGACTAGACTAGAATCAGCTGATCAGTAGTGGCGACTTTC
Source organism: Conus ventricosus (assembly GCA_018398815.1). Lineage (NCBI taxonomy): Eukaryota > Metazoa > Mollusca > Gastropoda > Neogastropoda > Conidae > Conus > Conus ventricosus. Next base: position 34,018,311 of record CM031619.1, on the reverse strand, counting down.
CGCCACCCTTGTCGTTTCATTTCTACCAGTGATGTTGTGGTGGTGTAAAGACGGTGCTTTTTCTGCGAGAGAAGTGTTTAACTTAGGCGTTTTAGAAGTACTGTGTGGTTTCTGGGTTAGAAAAAGTGCTTGTATCACCAAATACCTTTTCAACAGCTTTATAGATTAAAATTATTTGGGTGTGGAAGGGACATGGAATCAGCTACACTTCTAAACAAGCTAAATTTTTATTACCACGCAACACCAACGGAAATGTGGACAGAGAAGAAAAAGAAGCTTTACATGAAAATATAAGATACTTTGAAAAAATGTTTGAAGCGGCTTGTAAAGCCAACGTTAATGCGGGCAAGTTTTGTGAAACTAACTGACGATGGAATGACGGGGATTCTAAAAACAGAAAACAGCTATATATTAACCCCTGTCTGTCAAGTTTTCTGGAACTTTGCGGTGACGGGCTTCTAAATATAGTAACGGTTACGCGTAAAACGCCTGGCTAGCAGCGAGGGCTAGGCTGTTGAGGCCAAGGGACGACCGCTATTTTTAGACCCACGTCATACGTTTGTGGCGTTCACTAGAGCATTTAAGGTGTTGCGCCCGCATTTACTTTTTTCAATATTACCTATTGCCATCGGTTAACAGGTGCAGGCCTGCTTGGTGGAGGTTTGATCTACTGCGAAGTATGACGGGGCTTCTAAAAATGTACGGTTTATCATAAACCGTATGACACTTTTCCTTTTGGTTGGTCTTTCACTCCATCCCTCAATATCAACAATCAGAACTTAATATCCCTATAAATTTATAAATCAAACTTCTAACCTATTTCCCACCCACATCCCAACCAAAACCTCTAATAAAATATATTACAAATAAATAATAATAAATATAAATTTAAATTATAAATAAATATATATATATATTAAAATAACCACCCCCACCTCCTTACCCCCCCCCCTCCTCTATTTCCCCCCCCCCACCCCCCCCCCCTCATCCCAAACTACCAAAACCTAAACCAACCTACCCACCCATACAACCCCCTAAAAACCACCTAACACCCTACACACCCAACCAACCTTAACAACCCCATAAAACAACCTAACAACACCATAAACAAAAATAAATAACAACCTAATAACACTTAACACCCCTAAAACCCCTAACACACTCACAACCCACCTACAAACAAACTAACCAACCCCTAAAAAAAATCTTTATCTAACTAAATAACCCACCATCAAACAAATAATAATAACAACCAAATTATCTATTACATAAACAATACACACCTCCACCCCACCCGCTACCACTTCTAAATATATCACTTTAAAACAGCTCTATCTCTTTATCATTCAATCATACCTTAATCAAACACAACCAACACTCTCATCAAAATTACCAAAATCTGTTCACATTACACTTACTATTATCTACTCATACAATCTATTATTTACTAATCTAACCTTTAAATAAAACGCAAGCAAAAAAAATTTTTTATTTATCTTAAACACAATAACATTAATATTCTTACAATATTTCTTGCATTATAAACGGCACAAAATGATGCTTCGTTTGTCTTATTAGTCTATCATTTGTTCTTTTTTCCTGTATTTCATCGTTTCATCATATATTTTGCTTGACCTATTGTTTCAGTTTCCATTGTGTTATATACTTTTATAGCCGTAACTAACTGCCACCCAACAGCAGCAATGGCGCCAAAAACTGGACAAAGTTTTAAGTCTTCAATATACCATGAAGACTTTGGTGCCCTTGTAACACATGGAGTTTTTATATCTAGGCCATTGTACATTCAACCTTGTCTCACTGGAGACTTGTCGGTGTTATGTTTTCATGATGAGTCATATTCTGTTTAACATATTTTTTTTTGTCTGCTTACACTCTTGCCTAATTTTTTTCTGCTTCAACACGAACCCAGGATTTTTTAATGGTCTCCACCTGATTCAGCGTATTCTGTGATTTCTGGCTTGGTTACTTTCTCCACATGATTCCGTTGTTTTTATGATTCTGCTGATTTTCCAGCTCGTTCATTTTGAAGGGAAATAAAATTATATGGATTAAATGTTATTAATCCCATGATTAATGGCGTATACAATGTTCAAATCTGTAGTATAGCTTCACCTCCTAGAGACTTAAGATTTGTTTAAAATGGATCTTGCGTTAATCATACGTAAGATCTTGTTCAGAATCAATGGGAGCAAATCTTACTGAACGAGTTTAGTGTTACAAACTAAGAACCGTTATGCCCCACACTTTTCACCATTCTAGAACCCAGCTGCGCTGCATACCTGTTATGCTACTTTAAAATGGTCTTGTGGCGACATCTGTTGAAATCTGTTCAATGCTGAATTCAGTCGAGGAACTGTTTTGTTTTTCCACATGCTGCCAATAATACAAGTCCTCTCCTTTTTGGGCTATAATAGCTTGGTCATCAACTTGGTCCTTCATAAGTTAGGTAGGTTTAGGCTGCCCTTGTTAAGCTTTAGTAGATCATCTCGTTCATGTTTTTTATGAATTATTAATTATTTTATTTTAAAAAATGAGCACCGGAAAAAACTATTGCTAACCTTGTATACCTTTCTGCTGTTGTTGGGAGGCTAAGTGTAGGATACTTCATTGTTGCGTAAATATAGCTTGTTAAGAATTCAACAGCAGATCTTGGGCAATAGGACTTGGGATTCAGCAAAGCAATTGCTATCATTGCAGCTTCGGTTGCCACGAAAAGATTTTCTAGCCAAGCCAAGGAATAATTTCCAGGACAGTTAAATATTTAAATAAAATTCCATTTATAAAAATGGCTTCACTCGTAATGTTGATAGCGGCGCGGTGTAGTGAATGCGCTTGCTTTTAGCGGAAGTTTAATTTCGCATTTAGTAAATGCGGGATGACGGCGAGAGAAAATAGACATAACAAAGCATATGGAAGCAACTACAGCTGCCACAAGACGCTTGAAATCAGGGACTTGAGCAGTTAGATTTTTATTAATGACACATCTGAAAAAAGGGGCATGCAGCCTTACATATTTAAAGATGTTGATCAAGCAATAAAAATATTATGTAGTAACAGGAAAACCAATCCAGACATTGCCCCCACCAAAAATTCAGTGATTTGATCAACCATAGAAAAACAAAAGATGCTAAGAAAATCGGTTATAGTGCTTTTGTATGACCCGTTGTGTATTTTGTTGCGCATAATATTGGCTGAATAAAAATGAACAAAATCTATTATTCGCCCAAAGGATTTTGGAAGGGAATAACAGGCATTAAAAAAAGCTAAAGCCAAGCAGAGGGGAGTCAGTGAAACAAACAGCAAAAGGAAAGGTTATTAAAACAAGCGATTTGGCAATTTTTTTCCTGCGGCCCAAAACGAATACAGAGACCACACTTTGTGAATACAATACCGAACGACACTCATCAAAGATGGATCTTCTTATTTACCCTCTGATACGATTAGCGAAAAGATTTGAAAGTACGCACTCACAGTCATTGACTGGGGCTTCAAGATACAAAGATGCGCGAGCCATTAACACAAAAGAGTGCTTCTGCTGTTGCTGTTCGCCATACAACTGATATTCAAACGGGCCCCTTAAACTTTCCCTCGCATGATTCAAGTCGAGATGGAAAGAATTTAAAGGCAAGTGAATCAATTATTGTTAAAACACTGAGTTATATTAGAAGAGGCATTCGGGAGTTCACAGGATCACAGGCTTTAGTTGAATACTTTAACAAACAGTTTGCGAAATGACTTTTCTCCTACCCATTTTCGCAGTGAGTGATTGACAATTCTCGCAACACAGAATGGGTAGAAGATGCCCTCAGTTTTGCGCGCAATGAATAATGAAGTATTTAAAGGGCTAAAGCCAGTACAAGCAAATAAAAGAAAAACATAAATGTTGCTGAAGGAGAGTCTTCATCCAGAAATTATTACCATGTGGATTGAATGTAAGGTACCTTTATTTACCGGGGGAAGCAGAAGGGGGACACTGATCAGGGCAACGTTCCAATTGGAGTGTTGACCCGTACGAAATAAAAAGAATTGTAAAAAGGATCCGCCGTGTATTATTTACGAGAACTGACCTCAACAAAAACAACCAGCTCCTCAAAGATTCTTTGTGAAGAAGAAGAACTTGCAGATAATTCGCCTGGACACAGTTCCCGCTTTAATTAATTTATGGTTCTCAGTGCCCAAATTGCATATGAAAAACTCTGGATTAACAAACACCGTTTTGTGGTTTGTTCGATCTAATGATTCTTTGGTTACAAATCAGTTGTGTTTGATCTCATGTAGATTAGATCGCAGTTTTACGTTGTCATGATGAAAAGTTTTATTGCCAAATACAATGCTTCTTTGTAGTTGTCATGTGATATGTTTGACTGCACAACGCTGCGAGATATTCCCTTTGCTTCTTAATGATTTTCTCCTGGCTCGAAATACTGTACCATTTTTGTCCTTAAACCAACAAACCCTTGATCACCTTTTCCTGATAATTTAGCCTATATTTCCTAAAACCTTCTTGTTAACAGTTGAATGCAAAGGCGATCTCTTTAGGATAATCAGATGTGTCGTACTCATCCCGCATGTTCCTTTAGCCACTTCGGTTTCCTTGTCTTTAGAGATGTCTTCAGTAGGATATCTATAAAACAAACTGTCATATCGTGTGTAAAGTACTCTGGACTCAGGATACGAGGGTTAAAGTAGTATAAGAAACTCTAACTTCAAAAGCTTTGATAATTCTAAAAACTGTTAAACCCAATAAATACAGGGTTGTCTAATTTGACTTTCTTTTTTTTCATCATTATGCAAAAGCTATCATGAAAAATCTTCTGAAGTCCTGATAATTGGTTTTTGAAGTCAGGCTTAATTGATTCGTGCTCTCTTGGTGGGCTCTATCTGACTTCTTTGCGCTTGTGTGGATTCTCATAGTTTTCCAAAAACAGCTGTTGTTCATCAGCGTGGAAAAAAGTCTTTTTCTGAAGCATTCTGTGGATTTAGTTCTGAGGTCAGTGTTCTTCATGGTGTATGGTTTATTGAACTGTTCTTGATCAAAAGCTATTACTGCGATGAACTGCTGCAACTTCAACCCAGTCTTAAATTAATGTGCAGAAGCCTGTAATGAATGGACATAATTTTTTTGACTCGAAGATTAGGCACAAAATTTAGGTTGGTTCTTCTTGGTTCATCTTAGACTTTCTGTGCTAATGGGTAGTCATTATGCAGGTCATGGGAGTTCCTGAGGTTAGTCTAAGTCAACTTCTAGATGAAACCACGCTGTTGATCAGCGTTAAAATGCCCAACCACTTTAATGCCTTATGATTATTATTCGGATCGCCGCCGGTGTACATTTTAAAGTTACGTAATGGAAAGTGATTGCGGCCATTGGCCCATCCATGCTGATTGTTTGCATCTAAATACATGAGATAGTTAGACCTTTTATTGGATCATAGATGTCCATGTTTGTTGTTTGCGTTTCAGTAATGTTTGCGATGCCAATACTTATTCCTCCACGCAATCCGTTTTCTATTCATTGTTAGCTATGGTAAATCTGACAATAAATCAATTTGTACTCCAGTTAACTTTAAAGAAAAGTAGTCCAGCTCATGTCCCGGGGGCAGATAACTGTTAATGCGCGTATCAGGCTAAATGTTTCATGCAGGTCTTTCTGTAATTTTCATAGACGAAGTCGCCAACAAAACATTGTATCAGCCTAAATATGAATCATGTTAGTCTCCATCGTTATTTACAATTAACTTCTGCCACGGCATCTTGAGCTTGCTGGTAATCAGAATCACTATGTTCCTTTCCTCTGAGAAATAGAAAAGAAACGCGCCTTTAGGAGGTAGTGTGTCTTCATCAACCTTCTCCAATGTTCATGTACTCATAAGGGTAAACGCCCTTTTTAACGAGAACGTTGGTCAAGTATTCTTGTTATTGGGAGGACTTTAAGGACATAGCCCAGTGACTCTAATTGAACCCATCATGTGTAGCATAGAGTCATAAAAAGACCTGTTATTTAAAGTGAAACTCATGTACTTTTCTGATGTCTGTGCATTGCATGAACCGGAGGGCATCGTCACTGCTATCATTATAAGATGTGAGTGTGTAATTAATTATAAACTCGCAAGTTATGAAAGAAGATGGGAAGCTTCCATGTCTTTTCGGTTCAAACTTTAGGTGAGCAGAATGCCTTTTGTTATGCGCCCGCTCTCGGAACTTTAGTTAATGGATCAATGGTCTCTTACTGTGGATTCTCTGCGTCTGTGAGAGGCTATATCCACAAATCCAACAGTGAGTGGCTGAGTTCATTGTTGTTGGGATTCAGGGCCGTCATCATGATTCAGATAAATTCAGATTATTTAGAAACAATCATTACGCACTTTCTGCATGCGTTCTAAAGAAGTATTCTGCGCATTGGGCCTCTATACAATTTTGGTGCTGTAATGGGCGCCATCCGGACCGGAAAACAATGATAGGCAATGGAACAAATCTGATGATTACTCAGTAAGACTGTTTTTCGAAGTTTTGTTGTGGGCGCTGGCCCTTCATAAGAAACAAATGAGTGGTTTCAAAGTCTGCGTAAACAACATATTGGAGAATGTTGCAGCCGTTTCCTAGTTCTTAAAACTAACTTTTTGTTCCGGGTAGGGGGCTTATTAGTTTGTATTACAGTCACAGAATCTTTTACAATGTTTTTATGTTCGCTCGAGGCTTGAACAGATGGCAGTCTTGTGAAACATTTTCTACAGAATTCTTGTTTGCCATGTCTTTTGAAGTATGCTGCATTAGTTCTACTCATGGTTCCGTATCAATGGGTATGCGGTGGTAGCCCTGTTGGGCGAAAGACATTAGGAGTTAGTTCAACATGATTTTTGTTGGTTCGCCTATTGTTGGGCTGTTCTTGGGGACACTTTATTGGCACCAAATCTTGTTTTTCCCTCATCCTTGTGTATACATTAACAGATTATTGGTTTGTTTTGTTACTTCATAAAACTGATCAATTTGGTCTACCACTAACAGGGAAGGATATTCCATTAAAGTTAAGCGTTCTTGGAGAATTGCCGATAGTTAGTCACTTCTCTGCGTGTTTCGCGGGACATGATGCAGCCTTGCAAGAACACACCACAGGAAACATTTGTGTTGAATTCTTTATGTTTAAAAACTGGCGCTCTTTGAAACCACTCTGTGGTAGGGGAAGTAAGCCTTGCTACAATCGGTGCGTAATTAGGCTGTTTTAATCCTAATCTCTAAGTACTTCGCCTTGACCCAACCAGAGCCTCTCATTTTTAGGCTTTGTCAGACAGCAAGCGTCAAAACTGTGCAAGCAGTTCGTCTGCCCAAACCGGGAGTTAAGTCATTAGAGGAAAGAATAGTCTGTTGTTTTAGTTGAGGACCCAGACTTTAAGATTTTTCTTCATTTATTGTATCGTTTGCCACGAAAGATTTCTAGTCAACAAGAATAATTCCAGACAGTTAAAAGAAATAAAATACTTTATAAAAATGGCTTCACTCGTAATGATGAAGGCGGCGCTGTGGTGAATGCGCTTGCTTTTAGCGGAAGTAATTTCGCATTTAGTAAACGGGCGGTGACGGCGAGAGAAAAAGACATAACAAAGCTATGGAGCAACTACAGCTGCACAAGACGCCTATGAAAAGCAGAGACTTGAGCAGTTAGATTTTATTATGACACACTGAAAAACAGGGGCATGCAGCTTACATATTTTAAAGATTTGATCAAGCAATAAAACAATATTATCTAGTAACAGGCAAACCAATCCAGACATTGCCCCCACCAAAATTCAGTGACTTTATCAACCATCAGAAAAACAAAAGATGCAAGAAATCGCGTTTTTTCCCTTTTGGTAGGACCGTTGTGTATTTTGTTGCGCATAATATTGGCTGAATAAAAAATGAACAAAATCTATTATTCGCCCAAAGGATATTGGAAGGGGAATAACAGCAATTAAAAAGCTAAGCCAAGCAGGGGGAGTCAGTGAACAAACAGCAAAAAGAATGGTTATCTAAACAAGCGATTTGGCAAATTTATTTACCTGCGCCCAACGAACAGAGACCACACCTTTGTGAATACAATACCGAACGACACTCATCAAATGGATCTTCTATATTTACCCTCTGATACGTTTAGACGAAAAAGATTTAAGTACCACTCACAGTCATTGACATGGCTTCAGATACAAAGATGCGGAGCCATTAACACAAAAAAGTGCTTCTGCTGTTGCTGTTGCCATAAAACTGATATACCAACGAGCCCCTTAATTTTCCCCTCGCATGATTCAAGTCGATAAATGGAAAAGAATTTAAAGGCCCAAGTGAATCAATTATTGTTAAAACACAGGTTACTTTTAAGAAGAGGCTTTCCCGGGGATTCACAGATCACAGGCTTTAGTTGAAAACTTAACAAACAGTTAGCCGAAAGACTTTTCTCCTACCAGTATCACAAGAGCTGATTTACAATTCTCGCAACACAGAATGGGTTAGAAGACTGCCCTCAGTTTGCGCGCCAATGAATAATGAAGAATTTAAAGGGCTAAAGCCAGTACAAGCAATCAAAAGAAAAACAATAAATGTTGCGGAAGGAGAGTCTTCAAACCAGCAAACTATTACCATTTGGATTGAAAGTAAGGTACCTTTATTTACCGGGGAAGCAGAAGGGGGCACTCGCATCAGGGCAACCGATCCAATTTGGAGTGTTTGACCCGTACGAAATAAAAAGAATTGTAAAAATGAATCCGCCCGTGTAAAATTTACGAGAAACTGAAAAACAAAACAACCAGCTCCTCAAAGATCTTTGTGAAAGAAGAACTGCAGATAATTCCGCCAGACACAGTTCCGCTTTAATTAATTTAAAGGTTCTCCAGTGCCCAATTGCATAGAAAACTCGGATTAACCCAAAAACCCGTTTTGTGTTTGTTCTATCTAATGACTTCTTTGTTACAACAGTTGTGTTGATCTCAAGTAGATTAGATCGCAGTTTTACTTGTCATGATGAAAAGTCTTATTGCCAAACAATCCCTTCTTTGTTTTTCATGTATATGTTTGACTGCACAACGCGGGCGAGTTTATTCCCTTTGTTTTCTTAATGTTTCTCCGGGCTCGAAATACTGACATTTTTGCCCTTTAAAAAACCAAACCCCAAACTCCCTTGATCCCCTTTTCCAGTTTAATTCATCCTTATCTTTCCAAAAACCCTTCTTTTTAAAACAGTTGAATGAAAAGGCGAATTTTTTAGGTTTAATCGATTGTCGTACCACCCGCATGACCTTTACCCCATTTCGTTTCCATGTCTTTATAGATGCCCTTCATTAAAATATCATAACAAAACTGTCTAAAATCTGTGTAAAGTACCGGGACTCAGGATACGGGGGCTTAAAGTAGTCATAAAGAAACTCTAACATCAAAAGCTTTATAATTCTAAAACATAAACCCAATAAATACGGGTTTTGCCCAAATTTTTGACTTTTTTTTTTTTCATCTTTAAATGCCAAAAAGCTGATCATGAAATCTTCTGAAGCCCTGATAATTGGGTTTTGAAGTCAGTTTAAATTTTCTTCGTTCTCTCTGGTACAAATCTGACATTTTTGCGCTTTTTTGGATTCTCCTAGTTTTTCCAAAACACTTTTTTTTTCATCAGTTTTAAAAAAAGTTTTTTTCTGAACCCTCTGGGGAAATTTAGTTCTGGGGGTCATTGTTTTTCCCTAAATTTATGGTTTCATGAACTGTTTTTTGATCAAAAGAATTATGCGATAACTGCGGGCCAATTTCAACCCCATGTTTTTAAAAAAAATTTGCAGAAGCCTGAAAGCCAGACATTTTTTTTTTTGCCTCGAAGATTGGGCACAATTTTTAGGTTTTTTCTCTTGGATCCTCTTTAGACTTTCTGCGCTAATGGGGTAGTCATTATGCAGGTCAGGATTTCCTGAGGATATTCAAAGTCAACTTCTAGAATGAAACCACCTTTTTGATCAGGCTTTAAAACTCCCCAACCATTTTAATCCCTTTTTTAATATTATTCGGACCCCCGCCTTGTACTTTTTTAAAAGTTACGAAATGGAAGGGGAATTGCGCCATTGCCCCATCCATGCAGATTTTTTTGCATAAAAATTTACTTTGAGAAAATTTTAAAAACCTTTTATTTGGATCAAAAGCCCGCCCAAGTTTTTGTTTTTTGCTTTACAGAAGATGCGTTTGCCATACAAATTTCCCTCCACGAAATCCTTTTTAAACCTGAAGCATTGGTAAATCTGACAATAAATAAATTTTGAAACTCCAGAAAATTTTTTAAAAAGCGTCCCACCCCACCCGGGCCAGAAATGTAATGCGCGGATCCAGGCTATAATTTTTCCCAAAAGGGCGGGTTTTTTCCCAAAAAATTTTCAAAGACGGTCCCCCAAACCCAAACAGGTATCAGCCCAAATAGAATAAATGATAGCTCCCCCCGTTTTAAAAATCAATTTTCCCCACGCATCTTGAGCTTGCGGGTAATAAATATCATTTTTTTCCCTTTTCCCCTCTGAAAATAAAAAAAGAACGCCCCTTTTTGGGAGGAAGGGGGGTCTTTAAAATTTCCCCCCAAATGTTCATGACTCATAAGGGTAAAGGGCCCCTTTTTAACGGAGTTGGGTCAAAGTATTCTTCCGTTATTGGGCAGGACTTTAAGGACATAGCCAGTGACTCTAAAAGAACCCATCATGTGTTGCATAGATCTAAAAGACATGTTTTTTTTTTAAAATGAAACACATGGACCTTTTTTGATTACTTTTGGGGAATTTTCAATGAAACCCTAAAAGGGATCGTCCACTGCTTTCAATTTTAAGATGGGGAGTCGTAAAACCCCCGCAAGGGTTTTGAAAGAAGATGGGCAGTTCCATTTCCCCTTTGGGTTTAAACTTTAGTTTTAAGATTCATTTTGGGTTTTGCGCCGTCCTTCGAACTTTCCGCTAATTTTGATCATGGTCTCTTACTGTCCGGGTTCTTGCGTCTGATTTTTAAAGGGCCTAAACCACAAAACCAACAGTGAGTGGCTGATCATAAAGTTGTTGGGCTTCAGGGGCATCATGATTTCAGTTAAAATTTTGATTATTAGAACAAACTTTAAAGCACTTTCGCAGGGGTTCTAAGAAGTATTCTGCAGCAACTGGGCCCCCATACAAAAATTTTTCCTTTGGGGGGGGGGGGCTGAAAAGGGCGCCTCTCCGACCTGACAAAAAATGAAGGCAAATGAAAAAAATCTGATGATTACTCCTTAAGACTGTTTTTTTGAAGTTTTTGTGGCGCTGGCCCTTCCTAAGGGAAAAATGAGTGGGTTCAAAAATCTGCGTAAACCCAAAATATGGGAAAAGTTTCAGCCGTTTTCCCCGTTCTTAAAACAAATTTTTTGATCCGGGTTGGGGGGGAATTAGTTTTTGAATTTTTCAGTCCCACAGAACTTTTTCAATGTTTCTTATGTTCGCCTTTGGCTTTAAAAAGATGGGATTCTTGTTTAAAAATTTTCTACAGAATTCTTTTTTGCCATGATCTTTGAAGTAGCTGCATTTGTCAACTCATTGTTCGTATCAAATTGGGAATGCCCGGGAGCCCTGTTTGGGGAAAAACATTAGGGGTAATTTAACATGTTTTTTTTCCCGGTTTTGCCAATTTTTGGGCTGGTTTTTGGGCCCTTTTAAATTTGGGACCAAAATTTTTTTCCTCATCCCATGTGTAAACATTAACAGTTTTTGGTTTGTTTTGTTCTTCAAACTGATCAATTTGGTCTACACTAACAGGAAAGGATATTCCATTAAAGTTAAGATCTTTGGCGTATTGCCGATAGTTAGTCACTCTCTCTGCGTGTTCGCGGACATGATGCAGCCTTGCAAGAACACACCACATGAAACATTTGTCGTCTGAATTCTTTATGTTTAAAACTGCTCTCTTTGAAACCAACTCTCGAGGTAGCGGAATGTAAGCCTTGCCTACAATCGGTGCATACTTAGCCTGTTTTAATCTAATCTCTAAGACTTCGCCTCTGACCAACCAGAGCCTCTCATTTTAGCTTCTTCAGCGGCAGCGTCAAACTGTGCAAGCAGTTCGTCTGCCCAACCGGGAGTTAAGTCATTAGAGGAAAGAATAGTCTGTTGTTTAGTTGAGACCCAGACTTCTAGATTTTCTTCATTTATTGTTATATAGTCGATTAAAACAGCTAACATTACTTTAACTGGCGGGTCTATTGTTAGTTTACCCGGAACTTGAGAAATAGCATGAACAACACTTGCCTGTACGTTTGTTGGGTCAATGACTTCTAAATCAATATCATTCAGTGCTCTTGATAAACGCTCTCTCTCAAGCATTCCTTCAAACAATTCATCTGGGCCTTCATATATCTTAGCCATGCTGTCTTTCTTTTCTAAGCCAACATATTTATTTAAATTAAAAAAAATACAACGGCTTAATCAGAATCAATATCAACGGTCTTTTTGTGCTTGGACTCATAAACTAAAGTATAAACGCCCTTTGGTGTTGTTACTGTGAGCTGTTTAGAACAGAGTTTAATGTCTCGTTTACTTTTTTTAAGCATTCCTTTTTTATCTGCTCGGGGTCTGGCTGTTGAGAAAAACTTGTCCTCGCCTTTCTTTGAAGATCAAATTTTTTGTCTTTTGTAGTCATCAAAATCGGCCTGTAAACGATTAAATTCTTCATCCGTGATGTTTGAGTCAACAAGCGCTTTATTTATTGTAGTTTAAACGAACTAAGTTTAGCCGTTATTATTTTGAACCATAGCTGTGTGTTTTTGGAGTTTAGTTTTTTATTTTTGCTAGCAGCACTTACAGCTAATGACACAGGCCGAGAGCTAAAGACAACCGCCTAGAGGCAAAGCTGCGGGTGCGCCTACACCTTTTTGCTAAGGGGCCCAACACTCGTTCCTGCTGATAGAGCGCTTATAGTCGATGTTCCAGTATTAACATATGTAACAGCATTAAAAGCAGCAGAATCCCTTTCGTTTGGTTTTGCTTTTATTTTGAAAGGGCCTGCTCTAGTTTTTGTTGCATTTGCGTAATGTTTGTTAATCGAAGGTTTTTATGTTAGGGGTTTCTATTCTCTTCTTTTGGGGGCGCTGTAGGAAACATTTGGATAAACCTGAACAGACATGCTTTTTATAAAATGAAAAATAATTTAGTATGTACATCTTTTAATTGTTTTCTTTAATATTCAGCTGCGCATCATATAAAAAAAACAATGTACATTAAGCGGTTTATCGGCTTCTTCGTCTTTATCAATTTGAATGTTTATTACGTCTCTCACTTTTCTCCCGCTTCCATACAACTGATTATCCCCCGTTGACCTTAGGTCAACCCATAAACCGTATTTTGTTGTTAAATAATCATCAAGCCTAACATTGTGAAGATGTAAATCTTTAGGCACTAAAGGTCTGCTGTTAGACTTTACCCCTCCCCCCCCCAACAATTTTTTTATTTCGTCAAAATGATGATAAGGTCTAAGCCCCCTAGCGTAGATTGGTTAGGACTACCGTCAATTTTTACCCTTGCACTTTCGTTATTTTAGGATTAAAAAACTTTTCACTTGCTCTTTTGAACGGTTCTTCATCTTCACACAGCAATAAAATACCTTTAAGCGATCTTGCAGCGACGCTAAAACTAAAATTCCATATAGTGTCTGCCCTGCTTCTGGGATATGTTGTATGATGAATCACTCTTTCGTAATATATTGCTAATTTTGACTGATATTGTTGCTCAATCAGCCTTGCTAAATTAGGGTTGCTAACAACGTCAAACTCTAACGAGATGTCAGAAATGCTGTACTTTGCTTCGGTGTCTGATGATTTGATAACACGTTTGTATTCATTAAAAGTTAGTTCATATGACAATCTGTCTTTTAATGCTCCTTGAAAGTATGGTGCATGCGCTTTTAACAACTCAAAATCTAAGGGAATGGAAAAGCGATTTCCATACGCAAAATTTACAGCTACATACTTTTTGCCGTCTTTAGTATCTGCGGCACCTATTCTATGTTTTAGTGCTTCTTCATTTTCGATTCCTTGAAACGCAAGATCAGCCCTTTCATTCCCAGTTAGCCATAGATCAGAATAGGTTAAAAATATGTCTGCATTGTGTAAAGAAAATATTTCTTGCCCCTCAAGTTTTATAGAAATTTTCTTAACGATTGCCCGCCCCAGATTCTGTACAACTGTCCTGTTTGGGTCTGTTGTTGAAGCGAGTTCTATTTTGAAAGTAAGACGTGCAGAGCCTGGCACAATCACTTCATCCGCTCCTAGGTCTGGAAATTTGACAGTAAGAATTTGATCTGCATCAATAGTAGATGGATTATTTGGAACAGTAATATTCCGCTTATTTCCCTTCACGCCATTGGGTTCTTTCAGTCTTCTATGCGGGTCAAGAATCGAGCCATGTGCTTGCTGCGCCATTTTTATAAAACAAAATAAAAAGTTAATTATTTAAAAACATGGCAAGAATTGAAGGTGAAGAAGATTATGATGTTTTTGATCCTGGAGACGACATGAGTGAAATGATCCCTTTGACACAGCATCGCTCAGCGCTCTCATTGCGGCGTGAATTAACAGAAAGTAAGGCCAAATCATTGTACCAAAGTTTAGGCCAAGAACCTCCCGAATTTATAGACCCTAATGATTTTGAAGTAAAAGATGACCATTTGTTTGTGAAAAACGATCAAGGAGAACTTGTTCAGCTTACAACTAAAAAGACCCATCAAAGTTTTTAGCCGTGGGTTCGATTAGAAATAGACTCCCTGCGAGCGTACAAAATCGCCTTGGCATTGCTAAACCAAAATTAGATAGGGATGCAGTTGCTAAACTTCAAAGCACACTACAAGAACTCCCGACAGATAACCAAATGCAAAACATGGAACTTAAAGAATTAAATCAATCAGCAGGTGAATTAATAAATGTAATAGAAGCAGAATCCAGTTTTCAGAAGAAACAGCGTTAAAGACTATACACGACTCACCGCTACCCATGCGAGAATTATTAGCCCTTGATCGTACTTTAAGAACCATCAGAGGCGAATTAACAAACAATTTAGCAAAACTAGGTGAACTAGATGAGCATATAAAAAGAGAAAAAGAAAACCTCGTTGAGGCTGACGACCGCATCGTAGGGCCTGATATTAAAGAAAGAATAACCCAAAGACTAAAAGATCTTGAACAAGAGAGATCAGCAAGACTAGAAGTGCTAACTACTAACCGAGACCAATTACGAACTCAAGTGAATAGAATAAGAGAAACTATCCGAAAAATTTTATATGAAGACACAACGCTAGCAGAACGAATCCGAACACTGTTTAGAGAGCAAGGAGTCACATTAGCAAGCGTTATAACGGCCTTAGGATTTGCAATAAGTACACTGGTGATGGCTATTACAGGCGGCGGTGGAGGCCAAAGTCCAGTGCCTCCGCCGCCATCGCCTCCATCTCCGCCTGATAAATCATGGGTAAAAAAACAGCTTGATCATCTTGCAAGTTTATTAAAAAAATTAGCTGGTAAAGCCGTGAACGCTTTACCAGGAATATTGGGGAGTATTGTCAGCTGGCTTTTGTCTACTGCAAGCAAAGTAGTTGGCTTTATGGCCGAGCACTTATGGACATTAGTTCTTGTAATAGTTGGGTTACTATTTAGTAAGATAAAGACCAAGTAATCCTATGCCAGTTAATCCAAGAACAAGCGCTGTCTTTTCATATTCATGGTCATCGCGAACAGAGTCCGCGAGCTTTGCTGAGTCTTCAATGACTTTGGGGGTTTGGACTTCGGGAATTAGATGACTTAATCTTGGGTGTTCTTTTATTGTTTGTATATATACTGGCTCAGAATTTATGTCGTTTTTCCCAACCTTCTGTTCATTGCCTGCTATAAGAATTTCATTATTATAGTTTATTATTGTACCTATCTGGAGTCTGAGGTCAGAAGGCAGCATGTATAAACCAGTGCCAACAGCAAAGTCTACTTTCGATCTTGCGTATTGTAAAACATGTTGGTACCTTTGAATACTTGAAGGTAAATCAACTGTAGAATTAATGGCGTCCTCTAAATTTGCTAAGTATTGTTTTTGTGCATCAAAGCCAGTAGAAGGATCAATTATGCTTGATCTTGCCTGTGCTTGCGAACCTAGCAAACACCAAACGTAAGTACGAATAGAGTCGTTTATTCGTTCTATTCCCGCTCTAGTTAGGCCCTTAGAAGTGTCTAAGATAAATGTTGTCCATGCTGTTTTATGCTCTTGCTGTAGGGACCCGGGCTCAACAGTTGTGCCAAAAAAGAAAGATTTGAAAGGAGGATGCCAGTCATAGTTATACTTTCTGTGCGTGCCCCGAAAATAAAGGTCGCCTAGGCCATGATTATGATCCAACTTTTGTCTAAAGCCTGTCTTGATGTTAATATTGAATTCGTTACAGATTCTTTCAAAAGCCTTCATGTCTATTCTGTTGCTGAATGGATTAAATGGTTTGTCATTTGGTAATGGCGCTTGCAGTTCAGTCAAAATACGTCTGAAGGTGTAATAAAAATGAAATCTGTACACTGACCTCACCAAAGGATCATGGTGAT
This sequence comes from Conus ventricosus, assembly GCA_018398815.1. NCBI lineage: Eukaryota > Metazoa > Mollusca > Gastropoda > Neogastropoda > Conidae > Conus > Conus ventricosus. Next base: position 34,001,715 of record CM031619.1, on the reverse strand, counting down.
TTAAATGATCAGCATACGACACTCCACACCCAGTTGATGCGCAAAACACAGCAAAGTTTAACTGGTTCTGATAAAACTGCATCGGATGACTAAACCACGCTTTCTTGATGTGGTCGTTTTCAATAGGGGTGTTAAGATAGCTCTTTAATGGAGTACTCACCTTTTTATGAAAAGAGGCAGTCTGGGCCACAGCAATGTCAAGAGTATCAGTTGCTATATTTTTAAGATTGTAGTGCGGCCCAACAGAATATTTTGCGCCAGTATATTTGAATGCACTCATTTTTATTTCGTTTAAAAAAAATGTTTGTAACAATAACAACCCAAGACCGCCCTTCGTTTTTAGAACATGCTATTGATAACGAATGCGGAGCCAAAATGGTTGCACTTCATGAAATATTTTACAAAGTCGTATGGTTTAATATATAAGTGAATCCAGGAAGAATAATAAGATTCAAAAAATTGATAATGCAGGAACATTAGTTAGCCAGTTAACAATAGCTGATGGTTATTACGGGTTTTGCTCACTAAAAGAAGCAATGAGTAACTTCGACATTACTCTCAAACTTAACAATGCGAATCTAAAAACAATGTTAACATTCAAGCCTGAAGAAGAAGTAGGTTACTATTTTGATAAAGAGCTAGCTAAAATGTTAGGCTTTACAGCTAACAATTATATATTTAGAGTTACACCAACCAAAACTACTTATGAGGGGGAAAGTCCGCTCGATCTTGCATTACATTCATTACTCTATGTTCATTTGGATGAGCTGAGCACTGATGAAAACTTATATGACGGAAGGCCCTCAACTGTTTTAAGAGCTCTTCCGTCAGGGAAAGCTGCATATTGCGATTATGAAATTATACAATTCCCTAATTTACAGTTTAAAGGATTAGTTTGTGGGAGGGTCGGATCATTTAATATAAAAATCAAAGACAAAGCGGGGAAAGTTGTGAAATGTGATAACCTACACATTGTTTTGGAAATAAAATAAAGTTGTTCTAAAAAATGTCGCGTGGGCCAGAAGAACCAGGAGTTACATTAGCGCCTGTGAGGTGTATAACTTTAGAATTAAAAGATCTTGCAGACGTTGCGGACTTTGAACAGAACGGTGAGATAGGCACTTTGTATGGGTTTGAGTACACTAAAGATGGTGATTATAAACGCAAAGAGGTTGGCGACAGTAAAAAGTTTCCTAAACTAGAACAGCTGCGCAATCTAGAAGCAAATAATGTTGGTCAGTATGAATATAAAATAGTTCGAAAACCTGACCTCAAATGGCACTTGGAACCATATTTAGAATGGGAAATAAAATTTGAATTCATAAGCCCATTTACATATTTTAGCCGTCAAAAAAGTTTCAGAAAAGCATTCAACTCTGGCCCTTTACATGTAAGTCTTATGCCGGACGACAATAGTCGGAAAGAAATTGAAATAACGCTGTATGGGAAAAACCAGTACATCCTCCACAGAAAAGAAACAGTTGTAAAAAAAGCTTCTACAAAATTACAGTTCTTTCCAAGCAGAAAATTAGGAGACACGTTCACAATGATATTTGAAATTTCTGTCTTTAAAGATGTGGAGAGGGATGGGGTTGTGGGCGTTAGTGATGACCTTATAAAAGGAATTAATATTAGCTGGCAAAACTTAGACGTTAAACGTCTTAACGTTACCATCGTCGTTCTTCACAATGGCGAGGATATTAAGATCATAACAACAAGCAACAAAATCAATGTTGACTTAAATAGAAACAATCTTACAGAACTGAATTGGATTAATCTTACACATTTAGGCCTCGTAGGGTTTTATTATACTGAACAAGTTTTGACGGAGAGTATGATAAAAATAATAACTGGATTAGATTAAATTCTGTTATAAAACTATGGAGCAGTTAAACTTTATGACAAAAACTCCTCATTGCTCATTGATTTGTGGGCAGACTGGTTGTGGAAAAACAATATTTATCCTCGACCTGTTACAAACAGTTTATCGTTATAATTTTAATCATATTGTGGTTTTCTGTCCAACACTTAAATGGAACAAAGCATATCATGATAGAAGGTTTATATGGACAGATGATGACATATATTTAGTTAATCCTAGCAATAAACTGAGTGAGTGTTTAGAACAGTTTTATAGACTGTTTGAGGGAACGCAGACACTATTTATTATAGATGACTGCTCAGCAGAAAGAGACATAGTTAAAAAGAGAAACACTTTGTCAAAACTAGCTTTCAGTGGAAGGCATGCTAGGATAAGTGTGTGGATTTTATGCCAAAAATATAACTCAGTTTTAAAAGACTTTAGAGAACAGTTAAAGACTGTAGTGTTATTTCACATGAAAGACAGAGACTCATTTGAAGAATGTTTGCGTGAAAATGATGTTATTGAAAATGACCAGGAAAAACACAGGATTAAACAAAAACTGAAATCTGAAAAGTTTAGTAAATTAGTATTGAAAACGGATAACCCTACACAGTATGTTTGTTTGTAGATAATTTCGTTATTTTTTGTTATTGAAGTCTTACTTGTCAGAGAACAGGAAAACCTTTATTCTGGGCCACTTTCGCCCGAAACTGGTTGAGGGCGAAAGTGGCCCAGAATGAAGGTTTTCCTGTTCTCTGAAGTGCAGGAGTGCGGGCGATGGGACAGGGAAGGGAGAAGGGTGGCAAGGAGGAGGAGGAGGGGAGGGGGGGGGGCGCAGATGATCCGCTCGAGAAAGGAGAGTGGGCAGCATTCTCAGTCGAGTTCAAAATAGGCGGGCCTAAACTGCAGGCTGAGAAGACGCGGATGTGAGTGCTGTGTACAAAACTTGATACTACTTGACTTAATACTTGATGTTATTGGGTGTTTGAGGCCTTTTTACAAGGCCTGTTCACCACTCCTGTTCAAACTAGACTTGCGTGCGTGGCATGGCAAAAGCAGTCTAGTTGTAACAGCTGGGTCAAATTTGTTCGGCAGACTTTCCCAGTGGGCATTCAGTCTTCTTTTAAAGGCACTAATGCTCGGGGCCGTCACAACACTATCTGGAAGACTGTTCCATGTGGACACCACTCGCTGCGCAAAGAAGTTGGAACGCACGTTTAGTCTGCAATGTCCTTTCTCAAGGTTTAGAGAGTTCCCTCTTGTGTCTACCCAGGTGGAGCTGGAACTGAGGTCTGTCTGTATCATATAAGCCATGCACGAACTTGAAAGTGTCAATCATGTCGCCTCTATTTCTGTGGTGTTCCAGGCTTGGCAGCTTAAGTACTGCCAGGCGCTCTGATATGATTTTTCTTTCAGGGGCCAGTGAGTTTTGTTGCTCGCCTTTGGACATCTTCCAGATCCGCACACAGGGTTTTGAATCTTGGCTGCCATACTGCGTGACCGTACTCCAGAATTGGCCTCACAAGGGACTTGTAGAGTTGGACAAAGGTTTCTGGTGTAAGGTGATCAAAGGACCTTCTGATGACCCCAAGGATTCTGTTGGCCTTTGCCGTTGCTTGTGCCACTGGTTCTTGAAACTAAGGTCCCTGTCCACCAACACTCCCAAGTCCCGTTCTACTTCATTCTCTTCCAGTCAAATAGTACAATCCTCACCCTCAGAGTTTTTGCTGTTCATACAGTATGTTGCCTCTGTTCTGGGGTTACCAAGCCTAATCACACTGCATTTTTGAGGGTGGAACTTTATTTTGCCAATCAGTTGACCACCTCTGGAGTCGGTTAAGATCTTCTTGGAGAGTTTGCTGTGCGTCATTATTGTCGTTTGGGGCAAAAAAAATTTGTATCATCAACAAAAAGCTCAACATGACTCTGGACGTGTTGGGGCAAATCGTTGATGTACAACAGAAAAAGAACAGGTCCTAACACACTGCCCTGTGGGATGCCGCTGGTCACATCTGCTTGGCCTGACCTTGTTCCGTTGATAATGACGCACTGCACTCTGTTGGTCAGGAAATCTTGGATCCACTGAAGGACTTTACCCTTTATTCCATGGGCTTCAACTTTAGCTATCAATCGGCGATGCGGTACGCTGTCAAAAGCCTTCATGAAATCCATGTATATGGCATCTATGCCACCTCCAGCATCTAAGGTCTCTGTCCAGATATCTAGGGTTTCCAGAAGCTGGGTTATGCATGAGCGTCCTTTGGTGAAACCGCGTTGCCGTCTACTGATTAGGTTGTTGTATAGTAGGTGCGCCATCACTTTCTCACGGATCAGCTTTTCCATCGTCTTACATAGCACACAGGTGAGACTCACAGGTCTGTAGTTGTTAGCTTTGAGCCGACTTCCTTTCTTGAAAATGGGGGTGACCGTTGCTGTTCTCCAATCCTCTGGGATCTTACCCGTCTCTAGGGACTTCCTGAAAATGATGGCCACGGGAACTGCTAGGACGCTTGACAACTCGACAAACATGCGCGTGCTGATACCATCTGGTCCTGATGCCTTAGAAGCATTTAAATTCGATAGGAGTTTCTTAACTTCTTCTGTGGTGGTAGTAAGACCGCACAGTTCTTCTTCATAACTGTACTGGGTATCTCTGGTAATTCGCCCTCTGTCTCATTTGTAAAGACACTCCAGAAGAAGCTATTTAGGAGGTCAGCTTTTTCCTTGTCGTTTGTTGTTCTGGTTCCATCTTCTTTTTATGGGTCACCTACTCCTGTTTTCATCTTTGTTTTCGATTTGACATAAGACCAGAATGCTTTGGGGTTGGTTTTGGCCTGTGCGGCGACTGTGGCCTCCAGTTTCTTTTTTGCTTTTTGCATGCCTTAGATGCCTTGTTATTGGCTTTTGCATATGCCAGATATTCTTTACCATCATCTGTTTCTGACCATCGTCTGAAGAGCTTGTGTTTTTTGCGCACTGATTTCAACGTTCCCCCATCCATCCATTTTTTTCTCGGGGTGTTTGAACCACTGGTTTTGGGGACATGTTTTTCAGCACACTGGTTCAGTCGCTCTTTGAAGTTTATCCATGCCTCATTGACTGGTAAGCTGCTGAGTTCATCCTCCCATTTAACAGCTCCCAGGTCTCTTTCCATCTCACTGTAATTTGCTTTATTAAAATTTAACCGGGATTGTTCGTGGATCCTTGGCAACGGCATGAGACATTAATGATACACAGTGGTATTTAACATCAAACATTTTTCAACGGAGCATTACAGACTCATTCAATCCAATTCAATCGAAATTCCCGTTCCCTTGCACACTCCTTGACTGTGAACATGCTGACGAAAGAGATTATTTGGATACACGGTAAATGGGCACAAGGAGGAAATGCGATTGGGGGGTGGGGGGTGGGGGATAAAGCCCAAAGGAAAGAAGACTTGAGAATAGAGGGAAGGCAAAAAAGCAGTAGCACAAAACGTGGTGAATCCAGTTCATAGAGTGATGAACTTAAAACAGATATGGTAGGCCTAGTGGCCAACAGTCAGAAGGGGGAAGGGGATGGGTAAGCAGAGGGTGGCGATAGGGAAGGACTGGAATAGAGGGTAAGTGATAGGGCGGGGCAAGGAATAGAAAGAGAGTAGCGGAGGAAGTGGCGATAGGGAGTTGTGGTGCTGCGAGGAATGGGAAAAGAGGAGGTTGGGAGGTGGGGGCTGGAGATGGTATGGATAGTCGGCAGCGGGAGAGGGTGAGGGAGAGATCGAATTGTGACTGTCATTACACTTCAGTGGATTCCGTCTCACTGTGGGACCATGGGCAACGAAAAAGTTGATGCTCTCTCCAAGGCAGGCAGCAAAATGAAGCAGTTCAGCCACCCCGTGACCTACAGGGAGGCCAAGACCATCATCCACAACCAGTTTCAGTCCCAACGGAAGAGAAGGCTGGGTGCAGAGAGTGGTGCTGACCCGATCCACCAGCTCCAAAGGCACCAGCAGACAATCCTCTTCAGACTGAGGACCGGCCACTGCAGAATGCTGAGCCACCTTAACCGCCTGAAGATCACCTACACTGACCAGTGTCCATGCGGCACTGAACCCCAGACCCCTGAACATGTCCTCCTGCGCTGTCCTACTCACGCAGCTCTACGACACAAAACCTGGCCGGGGGGAGCGGAGTTACAAGTGCTGCTTTGGGGAGCCCGTTCTGACCTGGAGAAGACCGCGGGCTTCATCATGGCGGCCGGATTACAAGTCTGACGCATCCAGCTTCAATCGAACGCAGAAGAAGAAGAAGAATTGTGACTGGGGGGAGGTCTGGCAGCAGAAGGGCATGTAGGGGCCACGGTGCATGCTGGGGGCCCCTTTATTTACTTGAACTTGAACCTGAACTTGAACTTGAGGTGTTTGAGGCCTCGTTGGAGGCCTGTTCACCTTCGAGATAAGTATATGTAAGTCTACACCTATGAACTTGCATGCGTGGGGTTTCTAATAGTACTGTCACTACCACCACCTATTCGTAGCATACTGGATTGAACTTTGAGGGAAGGCTATTCCAGTGGGCATTCAGTCTGGACTTGAAGGTGTTCAATGTTGGAGCTGTAATTATGTGAGCTGGGAGGCTATTCCAAGAGTTTATGACTCTCTCAGAAAAAAGAAATTCTAACTTGTAGTCTACAGTGTCACTTTGACTAACTTCAGACTGTTGCCCCTTGTTTCTCTGCTGTCAAACAACTGGAATTGAGGGTTCTTCACCCTGTACATGCCATGAACATATTTGTACAAATCTATCATGTCACCTCGAGCCCGTCGATGTTCAAGTCTGGGATGTTGTAGTATGGCCAAGCGTTCTGGGTAGGGTTTATCCTTAAGCGATGAAAGGAGCTTTGTTGCTCTGCGTTGGACATCCTCCACCTCAGCACACAAAGTCTTATGGTGAGGTTGCCACGCCGAGTGTCCATACTCCAGGACTGGTCTTACAAGTGACTCGTACAGCTGGGTAAAGGTCTCTTTTGTCAAGTGGTCGAAAGATCGTCTAATTATCCCAACAGTTCGATTTGCTTTGGATGTTGCCTGGGCCACATGTTCTTTGAAGGAAGGTTTGTTGTCTATATGGACACCCAGGTCTTTCTCCACTTTGCTTTCAGACAGGTTGATGGTTCACGCCTCGTCGGCTTCATTCTACCCCCTCATCTGGTATGCCTTGTCCAACTTTGTCCGTCTCAATTTCAGGACATGGCATTTATCTGGGTGGAAACGGAGAAGCTACCAGTCTGACCAGTCCTGTGGCCTGTTCAGATCCTCCTGTAGGTCATGTGTGGCATCTTCCATGTCAGTCCTGGAGAATATCTTTGTATCATCAGCAAAGAGACGAACGTTGTTGTGGACCCAAGTGGGAAGATCATTGATATACATAACAAACAGAATTGGGCCTAGAATGCTCCCTTGAGAAATCCTACTGGTCACGCTAGCTTGGTTTGACTGCGCATCGCCGATCACAACTCTTTGCTGCCTATCTCTCATGAAGTCTTGTATTCATTCCAGGACCTGACCGTCTATACCATGTGCTCTTATCTTTGAGACGAGCCTTCGATGAAGGACACTATCGAAAGCCTTTTGAAAGTCCATGTAGATTATATCCACTGAAACCCTATCGTCCAGGATCGCTGTCCATGTGTCAAGAACATCAAGCAGCTGTGTAACGCATGAGCGACCACTTACAAATCCATGTTGTTTGTCACTGATCAAACTGTTTCTTTCAGATGATAAATCAGGGCTTCTCTGACCAGTTTCTCCATGACCTTTCCAACTATGCATGTCAAGCTTATTTAGTGTAAAAGAATTCAAGTCTTGCTATAGGGTGATTTTCAACTCACAGTTGACACTGGTTCTGATTCCGTTTTCCGAAAGGTCCTTCAGATGAGAGTTAAAACCAAAGTCCCATGTGTGAATGCGTGCATAAAAACAAACATGCATCCACGTTGAATCATATTCTACCTTTCTGAAGAGTAAACCATTTTATGCCGTTGGAAAACAATGGATGACAATATAAACACATACACAATGTTGCGGCAGAATCTTCAATGTTATGAAGTCAGCTGGCTACACAGCAAGTTGGTCAGAGAAGAAGAAAGAAAGGGGGAGGGAGAGTGACCACAGCAGGAACTGGGGAAAGAATGATTGGAACGGGAAGGCACCAATAACGTATGTGGGCAAGTCTTAGGATGTGCAGTCACAAACAATCATCATCAACACCCACACCCACACACTTGTCACTGCCCACCACAATGTGTATCGGTCTCTGTAAACAACATCATTGATTCTAGGCATTTTACGCCTACTTGATAGCAGCTATTCGCAGTATTCAATAATCGTGGTATTGCTTAACAGGTCTGGAGAAACACTGAGTTAAACCATGCAGTTAAATCTGTTTTCTCATGATGAAACAAAGATGAGGATCAGTATGTCTAGACATGGAATATCATACATGATGATAGTGAATGCCATATTTATCTAATACTACCTATTTGTTGGTATTATTTGGGGTGCTGTTAGATCTGTTTGTCAAAACATACTTGTTCTGGATTAAAAATTGATGTTGCGTTACACACCATAATGTCTGATGCGCTGGAGCGTATGTTTTTGTAAGTTTGACTTTGATGAATGTTCAATATTGACTGACTCGTTTATTTATTCGTCGATACACTCACTCGGTTACGATTTTGAGCACAACAGTGTCTGTACTGCACTTCGATCTGTCATTTAGAACTTGTTTGGATCTTGGACTAGCATGAAAATCACTGTCAATGTGTGTGTATGTGTGTAGGCTGCACGTTCAGACAAATGTCAGGTAGGTATTCAAGTCTGACCGGGGCGTTGGGGGTAATGAGTAGCCCAGACTTCAGTTAAGGCGTAACCATGAGACCCTCTTCTTACATTCTCATACCTTAGTCATAAACGCTTATTTACACTAGCTTTTAAGTTGTGCGCAGTGTGGTCTCGAAATTTAGCGGATGTGTAGCGTATATGACTAGTCCGCATGTAGTGACATCTTGATCAGTTGATGACACTGAAAAGTGAAACTGAAAGTTGATGTTCGTCTTTCCTTGCCATGCTTGTCTTTGTTCTCTTTCGCTAAAACATACAAAATGTTCAAACATATGCCAAAATAACGCATACGTTGATGTATTTTAACTTAAAAGAAAATGATAATAAAACAAAGTGGAAATCGCAAAACGTCTCATAAATTTATCAAGTCATAAAAGAAAAACAAAAAATTTAAGCCAGTCAACCAATCCCTTTCCCCTCGAACCTGTCCTACAACCGATTGTTCTATCCACTAACCAGAGGCAGTACTTTTTGTTTTATTTAACCGCGAGCCTCAAGACATCTGTCTGGATTGTTGGACGATAAAATAGATTTAGAATAGAAAACAATTATTTTTGTGTTCATGACGTAATATCGAATCTCGTCAGAGAAATCTTGTCTGGGCCTTGTGTTTCGACCAAATTTGTATATATTTCCTTACGATTAGTATCTGACCACAAAACAAAAACAAAAACAGCAACACTCCCCCCCCCCCCCCCCCTCTTAAACAAACCAAAAAAACAACAACAAACAAACAAGAAAACCGGAACGGGGGGGGGGGGGGGGGGGGGGGGGGGGGGGGTAGCCAAAGTCACGTGGTTTCCTGTTTTTCTGTGTTCATCGTCACGTTCAGCCAGACCGTCGACAGCGAAGCATCGAAGAGGAAACGGTGAGGACTCCACACTTTATTTCAGTTTTTCTTTTACATGGCCAGAGGTGTGTGCCGTGCATAATCTTATGCTTCATGTGAATATATAGAGCACTTTTTTTTGTGGGGAGGTAAGGAGTAATGATAAATTGTGTACAGTACAAGAGTTTTTGCTCGAGGACTTCGCCAACTTCATTCTTTGGCGCCTCGGCTGCCATTTTTCTCGTTCTACGTTGTCCTTTGGGATTTTATGGTAAAACATGTTATTTGTTTGGGTCATTTTTCTTGTTGTGCATCACATAAGACTTTGTCATTGGTGAGAAATACAGTGTCTTGTGAGTCGCATATAAATTGGGGTGAGATGTGGTGAGAATGTTGACGGCGGGCAGATGCGAAAGAAATGTGAGAACTCAGGAAGGACCACGCCGTCGCGTGAATGGCGGGATAAAAAACAAAAACCCCAAAAAATTTAAAAAAACGGCCATACACACACAAGTGTCCGAATAATCAACTTGATTGTGGACACTCAACGGAAAAGAAAGATAAAAGAAAAGAAAAAGACTACAAAAGTGAATAATTTTGATTACAAGTTTCCGACTTGTTTCACTAAATTATTTGAATTTGATTAATAAACCAATATGCGCATACGCAACAAACCAATTCAGAATACTAAACAATACATGGATGGGGATTCAAGAAAGGCCGCGAGGCGTAGGCTACGTATATCAGCCTGTCCCCTTATAGTGTAGGCCTAGTCATCCTGTGACAAAATTAACTATGACCCAAAACTAATTGTTACAAAAAGTTTCTCTTTTGTATCATGTTTACTAAGATCATGTCTGCATATTGTAAAAATTATAATTGTGTGCACCTCTGCATATTTGATTTATGATGGTTTGATTACGTCATGTGACCCGACACATATTTTGCTGAAAACCTTGTCATGTTGCATCTCATTCGAAAGATCTCAGGAAGAAGGTTCCAGATAACGAAAAAAATGCAGTTGTAATGTTAATGATGACAAATAATGCCATTTAACATTGTCAGGGGCGGATCAGTGAGGGTCAAAGGGAGGGGGGCAGGCTAGTTCGGTACATAACTTTGGTTGAGGCTTTTTTTTTTGATAGGAACATCGTAAAGTTTTGGAGGGTGCATAAAAGATGAGGATGGGATGCATGCACACCCAGCACACAGAGACAGCCAGGGTATTAACTAGAAGGCTTGATGAAATCAAGAAACAAAGGAACTTACTTTAGTCATAGTCTATGGCACGTACTGGCGAGTTGGAACAGCTAATGCCGGAACATTCTCCGCAGCTAGGTGTGCACTCAAGTCCATGTTTTCTGCAGCTGCATCGCCTTGTGTCACAATTATTTCTGCACATGCACCTGATTACTTGTAGCAAGTCTGCTGGTGCTGCTGGTAGATCCGTTGTGACTGGCGCCAACTTCCCGTGTTCAAGTCTCCAACCACATTGTGTCGGTTCTACTGACAGTTTGCCTCCCAGCCACTCTTGCACTTGGAAGTAAACTCTCAAGCTGTGGAATCGAGCTGCAGCTGAGGTTGGAGGAAGAGTGTGGACCTGCACAAAGTTGTTCCAACTGGTACTTTTGAACAGAACAGTCTGTAGCGAAGTTCATCCAAGCTCTCTCCTGCATTGCCATTATACAGTGAGACAAACATCTTTTCACCTGCCGATTGAATGCTGTCTATGCTATCATCACGAAGAAACACGTCAGCAAGAGCTTGCATCTCTGGACTGGATTTCATTTTTTTCCAAGCTACAGCTTTTCCAACACCAAACGGCCGAGAAGTGGTGTCACAACCTGTGAATGCGTGAAGAAAAAGAAGAGCATGATGCAACTGTCCAAGAGCTGTTATAAGATGTTTTATGCTCCAAACTTTTGTAGCTTTCCTTTGTTTGTCTGAATAGAAGAAGATGTCATAAGAATCAATTTGAATGTGGTGAGCCAACAAAATCAGCAGGTCTGTGTCCTCCCCGATTACTGCTGTGATGGTGTTTTTGGGCGCATCTATTGCAACAGTGACAATTTGCAAATCGGCATCAGCACTAGCGTGAATGACAGTGCATATGAGCAAGTGACAAAAGGTCGTCAAAAAAGCCAACAAAAAGTGGATTTTTCAAAATAGTTTTTATTAACAGCAATTTTGTCCAAAGGAAGACTTATGTTTAAGGGTCATAAAAACATACATACAAGATAACTCATGCACGATGTTCTGCTAGTAATGTGATAAGGCATCATAACAAGCATCTGACGGTTGTTATGCTGGACATTCAATTTTATCAATATTCCTATTTGAATGTCTGTTATACAGCATAATTGTTTCAGTGGAAATAAGACTGAATATTACAGCTAAATTTCATTCCAAAAGAAAAGGCATCTGTGCAGTTTAAGATCAAGTTTCACATGAGATGGTATGTCCAACATAACAAACCGTCGGACATACTGATTTGTTCTTTATTGCTGTGTTGGAAATAAGACAGTAACTGCATCCTCTGATGATTTTCTGTGTTTTTGAGGGTGCATTTCATGTAATGATATCAAGTATAGGACCCACAATAGCCTTGTTACCATAATATGGCATTTTTATCTGACAGTTGTTATGATGTTGCATTGGACATACCCAAGTATTTCCCAACAATGCAAAAATAACAACAGTCATTAAAAAAAAATGGACATACTTTTCCTTTGAGTACAGTTCTATTGTTATTGTTACATTTTACACATAAAGGCCTATAAAACAAGCTAAATAAGTCACAATGATCATGTAGACACCTTAAATAGAATCCATCTGACAGTTGTTATGGCCTCACTGTTGGACATACTCAACAAACTGCTCATGTACTGACAGGAATTAGATTATTTATGATCAAAATGAATAGAAACAGTTTGACAGTAACAATAATAACGTGTACATTTAGGGCACCTGCTCTCTCAGATAAGCTCAGAGCGCTTACAAATCATATGAAAATACATTTTATGGTTAAACAACATAATTACAAGATGTAAACAGATTTTTGCATATTCTGCACCAGACTTTCTCTTCTTTTCCTCTGATGAAGAAAGTAGGATGCGAAGACCTAGAAAACACAAACTTCTTTGTCAAACAAATAATACAAAAATACTTTTAGGTAATTTTTGGAATTAACTGCATAAAAACAAGTGATCAAAATAAAAATGTTCATGAACAAAATCAATTTGGTATGCTTCAGGTGATTTCCAACCTACCTCTTACACACCCAGACCTGCCTACCCTTCCGTAATCGTCCGTAATTTTACGGAAATTAACCCCCCATTACGGAGGTACGATTTTCCGTGCGAAATTACGGAAAAGAAAATTGAAAAACTACGCAAATTTCAGACTCGAAAAATTGTCGACTGCTAGACCTTTCCGAGACCGCAGAGTAACTTCCCTTGACTCAAGCCGAAACCACAGATGGTTCGGAACTTGCGATTGGTCAGTGTGGTGCTGTGGGCCAACACGACACGCCATCACATCTGTGCGCGCCATTCGAAGCTTTTTGTTCAGCCATTGTAAGACAAAGTTTCAACCGATTTTTTGCCGGCGATTGTGAAAATGGCGGAGAAATCTTCTAAACGTTTGCATGAAACCGATGACGAGGGTTCGAAAACCACTGTGCCACAACGGAAGAAGGCGAAGAAGCAAGTGTTCCGAAGTAAATACACGCGGACTTGGCCTTGTCATGGACCTGGATTTGTATACTCATTTCTGCTCGGTGTGCAATTCAGACTTCTCCATCGGACATGGGGGAGCAAATGACTGCAAGCGCCATATCTCGGGGAAAATGCACAAAGAGACAGCTGCGAGTGCCTCCAGTCAGAAGATCACATCGTTGTTTACGAAATCCAGCGAGAGCAGCCGTCAGACCCACACACGGAAGATCACCAACGCAGAAAGACTGTTGTGTGAGCTGATCTGCGAAAACAACTTGTCCCTGAGCTGTGCTGACAAGATAGTGGCAAAATGAAAAGGTCCTTTTCATTTTCGCCACTATCTTGTCAGCACAGCTCAGGGACACACACACACACATATTTTTTTTTTTTTTATTTTTTTTTTTTGTGGGGGGGGGGGGGGGGGGGGGGGTTGTACATTAGGTTCTTCATCAGTGGTGTCATCTGTGGTGACTGCTGTGTAAGTTACAAACTGTCAAGTATATCACCTTTGAATTGACCTGAAACTCCTGTCCTGAGTCCGTCATCTGCCATCATCCCAAGGTATTTTAATTCTGCTTTGTTGTTTTTGTTCCTTTTTTACTGTTTATATTTTTTGTTAAAATGTTAAAAATGTAGTTGGAGTTTTGTACACATTATTTGTTCAATGTTAAAAATGTAGTTGGAGTTTTGTACACATTATTTGTTCAAAAACGCAGTGTATTACGCGTCCGTGGAATTACTGAAGGAAATGCAAAATTACTGAAAATCTCTGTGGTTATTACTGATGAGCACAACATGAGGTAGGCAGGTCTGCACACCCCACCACTTCTTATTCAGGTTAAGAAGCCATAATCAATGAGCTGATTTATTTGCTACTATTGCCTTGGGGGGGGGGGGGGGGGGGGGGAGGGGGGGCTGAATTTTTCCCAGTACTTCTTCTTCTTCTTCCTAAAATACTGGTTCACTCAAAAACGAGTAGGTCACCAGCGCGCATGTTAAAAAGTAAAATAAAATAACATAAAATAGTGCGACTCGGACTGTTGGCCCCTGGAGCAATTTGCCAACAAGGGGTCGCACTCGATATTCAAGAAGTTAAAAGCAATGGCCAAATTCAGGCCCAGGTAACCATAAAATATCTGGGGAAGTTAAAATAGAAAATCGTCAATATGCAGATCTCAAAACTGTCGTATCAATTTGTTGTTTTTTTTAATGAGACTGCATTTGTGGCAATCTTGATGGCACCCGGCAGTGAGTTCCACAGCCGTACAGAACTAGAATAAAATGAATGTAAGAGGCTGTCAATATTTGATGCAGGTATGGTATAACATTGACCGCCACTCCTGGTGCTGCTTTTATTCAATACTAGTTGTTCCATTGGAATAAGTATTAGTTTAGCTCTGCCTTTGAAGATGTTAAGTTTGATAAAAGCTCTTCTCTCTTCTAAGGGTTTCCATTCTAATTTCCTCATGTTCTTCCTAGTATTCCCCTTTTCTCTGATGTGTTCCCTGTTACAAACCGTGCTGCTCTCTTCTGAATCTTTTCGAGGTTATCAATGTCCTTTAGATGGTAAGGATCCCAAACTGAGCAACCATATTCCAGTACTGGTCTAACCAATGTTTTGTAGCAGTGGTCTTTAACCTTTTGGGGGCACTCATTGATATTCCTGTATAAGAAAGCTAAGATGTTATTTGCTTTCTTACATACTAAATTGTAATGTTCTTTCCATTTGAGACGACTATCTATAATCACACCTAAATATTTTGCAGCATTGGTTTCTTTAAGAATAGTATTATGAATAGAATATTCTGATCTAGTTGGTGAGTGTTTGTTACATATACGCAACACTTGGCACTTTTGGGGATGAAATTCCATTTTCCAAGTTCTTTCCCACTCTTGTAAAGCGTTTAGATCTTCTTGTAGAATGCGTGTATCATTCTTGCTTCTGATTGTTCCATATACTAAGCTGTCATCTGCAAAAAGCCTTATAGTAGTTCCAGGAGAGAGATTTCTACTTATGTCATTTATATAAATTAAGAAAAACAAGGGCCCCAGAACAGTTCCCTGTGGTACACCTGACAAGACTGGTTTACAATGCATGGGATGACGACCCTTCCACAACAACTTTCTGCGTTCTCCCAACGAGAAATGATCTAGCCCATTTTAGCAAAGAAACGCCAATGCCGATGTGTTCTAATTTAAGCAGCAGGCCCTCATGGTCAACCTTATCAAAGGCTTTAGAAAAGTCTAATAAAATTGCATCTATTTGCTGTCTGTTGTTAAGACAGTTATTAAAATCATTGAGAGTTGTTATAAATTGAGTCTCACAACTCCTTTGCTGTCTAAAACCATGCTGGGCGTTATTTAAGAAGTCATATTTGTCAAGATGGTCCATTATGCTACTATATATTATGTGTTCAAGTAGTTTTGCTGATATGGAGATCACAGGTCTATAGTTCTCTGCTTTTGTTTTGTCACCCTTTTTGAATAACGGAACAATGCTGGCATCTCGCCACTCATCAGGTATTACTCCCTGGTCCAGTGAAGCTTGGTAAAGTGCTTGGTATACCTCACTCAATTCATTGGCACATAATTTTAAGAGCTTGCCAGGAACGCCATCAGGACCAGTAGCTTTGTTTTTTATTGATGTTGGTCAGTAACTCCTGCTTTGTTTACTTTGATGTTTTGCATTTCAGGGAGTTTATCATCATCCTTTAGTCTAACGTTAATTAAAGGCTTGGGATTTGAGAAAACCAAACAAAACTGCTTGTTTAGTAAATTTAGACTGGATGAGAGGGGAAAAAAAAAACCTAACTGAATCCAGTTAGTTGAAAAAAGGGCCCAGGAAAAAAAAAAAGGAAGGAGAGAGGGGGTGAGGGGGGGGGGAGGCTGGGGGAGGGGATACATGGAGGGACTGGGAGGAAGGGGGCTGGTGGAATCTGGTTGCTGGTCTCTACTCCTCCACATTTTATCAAAAAGCATTATGGAAATAGCCAAAAATGTGCACTTTCAATTCTTCAAACTAAATATGTATTACAATGAAACTAAACTGACCATTTATTAATCACAAGAGATACTGATGGTCGTTACGACAGACATACTGAGTGATAATGTCTTCAACTATGAGAGTAACAACTGTCAAATAATCGCCAGATTTCCCACTAATCCTATGATCTGAACTTTAGTTCTGTCATGTATTTAAAGAAAAAGCAAAATAGAAATTCCAAGCTGTTTTCTGCCCCAGTTTTACGTATAATTGATACATTGATTAACTTAATATCCGTCGGTCGTTATTTCGGACATCGCTAAAACGATGTCCTAATCATGCGTCACGCACAAAACATCGCCCGAAAGTTGAGGGAAATCCCGTTAAATTGCCCCACTCTACTTTTGGTTCACTTAGAATTTTAATCATTTACAGAAACACATTTGAGAGAACAGCTGAAACCAATGTTTCTATCATTTTCTTGTGACGGTCGTTATGCATTTGACAGTCGTTACGATTTCTGACGGTCGTAACGATTGTGGACAAACAACATTTCCACACCTTCTCTGCTTCGAAGCGCCATTCTTGACGAAAGCTCCAGCCTCGATTTGAAACCTTTTGCCTTGGGTGCTATTTAAAGCACGGCATGGGATCTGTAAGTTCGTTGTTAGTAGAATTGCGAGAAAAAATACGGTCGTTATTTTCTGACATACTGCTTATTACCGTATGGATTTCGCGCTCGTTTGCTGCCACTGAATCGAATTTGGTTCGGAAAACACCTTTCTCCATTCCGTTAGTGTTGTCCGAGATGCCGAGTTAAATGAACACGGAACCGAACCGAACCTGATGTGAACGATCGAGAGTTTTGCTGACCGACACGATTTGACAAACAGCGTAACGACTGTCAAACGGATTTTTACCGCTTGACAGCATCGAAAACAATCAGAAATAGAACCGGTTTGTGATTTTAACATGTTCGCCGTTGATTTTTCTGCATCCTTTATTCATATTGTTGTGATGGTATGCAATTTAGATATGTATCCAGGCTTCGACACCAACCGCATCACTCGTCCGCCATCTTGAACGGGAAAATTTATCAAAGAAAAGCGTACAACTTGGGCATTTTCAAATGGAAGGCAGACACCCAAACTCACCATGTTATATTATGTATCTCTTCAAGGTATTATAAAACATCAAGCAATAAATAAAAAAGCATTGGTATTTTTTTAATTCTTTATTTGTGCGATAAATATACAAGGGGTCTGGACGATCACCTTTTGTCACAAGCTCATATGCTTTCCAAAGAAGCTCCGAGTGCACAAATGAAATGTTGCTTGTTTTCTGAGTTCGACAGAAACCCGGTCTTTCGCAGAACTGAATGTCATGTCTGACTTGAAATGCACAGAACTTGTTTTCCGTCCCTTGGTTCGCCGAAGGTGAGTCATGTCTTTTGTAGATGGGCCAGACATGTACCCATCAAAGACAATGACAGCAGAGAACGTAAAAACACCGATTCTGGCTCAACCGGTCTCAACCAGTTTCGACCGGTTGACTCCAGAATCGGTGTTTTTACGTTCTCTGACAAGTAAGACTTCAATAACCAAAAAATAACGACCCTACAAACAAACATACTGTGTAGGATTATCCGTTTTCAATACTAATTTACTAAACCTTTCAGATTTTAGTTTTTGTTTAATCCTTTGTTTTTCCTGGTCATTTTCAATAACATCATTTTCACGCAAACATTCTTCAAATGAGTCTCTGTCTTTCATGTGAAATAAAACTACAGTCTTTAACTGTTCTCTAAAGTCTTTTAAAACTGAGTTATATTTTTGACATAAAATCCACACACTTATCCTAGCATGTCTTCCACTAAAAGCTAGTTTTGATAAAGTGTTTCTCTTTTTAACTATGTCTCTTTCTGCCGAACAGTCATCTATAATAAATAGGGTCTGCGTTCCTTCAAACAGTTAATATAAAACTGTTCTAAACACTCGCTCAGTTTATTGCTAGGATCAACTAAATATATGTTATCATCTGTCCATATAAACCTTCTATCATGATACAGACCTGTTTACTTCCCGTTTTCGCCGGGAGATTCTCCCGTTTTCGTAGGTCACATCCCGGTCTCCCGGTCATAGCATCGATCTCCCGATGTCCGATTTGGTTTTCTCCCGGTTTGCGCCGTCTACGCACTCGGCAGTTTGAAACAAGGCACTTTCGAAAGAAACCCGAGGTCCGCTCGCGCTACGGAACTAGGCCTAGGCCTAAGCGACGCATAGATAGGTTAGCATCACGCCGGCAGCACACATGCTGCCTAGCGTACAGTACAAAGATGCTTGTCACTCTTTAGTGCGAAAGGCGCGAAAAGTATCTGCATTCAAGATGGCGGCGAAAGAAGCGAAGCTCCATGAAACGGACAGTGAAGATGACACTACTAGGCGTGAAGATAGCCATGGAAGTGGAAAATCATCGGCGAAAAAGAAGAAATATTTACAACGATTCAAACCATCGTACTCGAAAGATTTTCCGGGATTAGTGGCATCACCCAAAGGCGAAGATTTTGCGTTTTGCGGAAAGTGCAATGTTCACTTCGGAATTGGGCACGGCGGACAGCACGACATAAAACGCCACATCCAGACTGAGAACCACAAGTCGAACGCCTCAAGCAGCGATGGTGGACGGATAACTCAGTTTTTTATGGCCGCTTCACCTGCGGAAGAGGAAAAAAAAAACATGCTGGAACTCCAGATCACTCGTTCCGAGGCAACGTTGTGTGGCGTGATCGCTGAATGCAACTTCTCTCTGAAGAAGCTGAAGTCTGCTTATGCCAGCAGCCTGAAGCAGTGAGATCCTTTCAGTCATGTCTGTCCCCCCATCTCCACCACCTCCCTCCCACCTACCCTTCTTCAGAGTGAGATAATAGTAAATACCCAAGTTCTGTATTTTCTTCCTATCCCCACCCCCTACTTCAAAGTGAGATGACATTCAAGGACTGTGGTTTTTCCTCCTACCCCCACCCCCCTACTTCAAAGTGAGATGGCATTCAAGCACTGTGGTTTTTCCTCCTATCCCCACCTCCTACACCAATGACCTAAGTTCTGCAAGTATGAGAGTATGGGCTATTTCTTCTTCTTCCTAAAATACTGGTTCACTCAAAAACGAGTAGGTCACCAGCACGCATGTTAAAAAGTAAAATAAAATAACATAAAACAAAACAGTGCAACTCAAGACTGTTGGCCCCTGGAGCAAATTTGGCAACAAGGGGTCGCACTCGAGTTTTTGTTGTTTTTCTTTCTTTGTTTGCTTTAATAACATTTTAGCTTACTTTTTAAAGCTGTCATATATACTCTCAATTAAATACTGCTATGAGTTGATATTGTACTCTTTGCCTAAGAAGAAATGCCGCGAAGAAAAAAACGCCGCGAAAAATCTACTGACTTGACATGCAAATCTACTGACTTGGGAGGTCCAATCTACTGAGCAAGTGAATAGGGGGGTAAACAGGTCTGATGATATGCTTTGTTCCATTTAAGTGTTGGACAGAAAATCACAATATGATCAAAATTATAGCGATAAACTGTTTGTAATAAGTCTAGGACAAATATTGTTTTTCCGCAACCAGTCTGCCCACAAATCAATGAACAATGAGGGGTTTTTGTCATAAAGTTTAACATTGGCATCGACGCCAAAGTTGTCTGCTCCATAGTTTTATAACAGAATTTAATCTAATCCAGTTATTGTTTTTATCATACTCTCTGTCAAAACTTGTTCAGTATAATAAAATCCTATAAGATCTAAATGGGTAAGATTAATCCAATTTAGTTCTGTAAGATTGTTTCTATTTAGACTAATATTGATTTTGTCACTGGTTGTAACGACCTTAATTCCCCACCGTCGTAAAGAACGACGACAGTAACTTTAAGTTTTTCAACGTCTAAGTTTTGCCAGCTAATTAGAATTCCTTTTAGAAGGACGTCACTAACGCCCACAACCCCATCCCTCTCCACATCTTTTAAGACAGAAATTTCAAATATTATTGTGAACGTGTCTCCTAATTTCATTTGCGGAATGAACTGTAATTTTGTAGAAGCATCTTTCAAAACTGATTCTCTTCTGTGGAGGATGTACTGTTTATTCCCATACGGCTTTATTTCAATCTCTTTCCGACTATTGTCCTCTGGCATAAGACTTGCATGTAAAGGGCCAGAATTGAATGCTTTTCTGAAACTTTTTTGACGGCTAAAAAATGTAAATGGGCTTGTGAATTCAAATTTTATGTCCCATTCTAAATATGGTTCTAAGTGCCATTTGCTGTCAGGTTTTCGAACTATTTTATATTCATACTGGCCAGCATTATTTGCTTCAACATTACGCAGTTGTTCTAGTTTAGGAAACTTTTTGTTGTCGGCAACCTCTTTGCGCTTATAATCACCATCTTTAGTGTACTCAAAACCATACAAAGCGCCTATCTCACCGTTCTGTTCAAAGTCCGCAACGTCTGCAAGGTCTTTTAATTCTAAGGTTATACACCTCACAGGCGCTAATGTAACTCCTGATTCTTCTGGCCCACGCGACATTTTTTAGAACAACTTATTTTATTTCCAAAACAATGTGTAGGTTATCACATTTCACAACTTTCCCCGTTTTGTCTGCGATTTTTATATTAAATGATCCGACCCTCCCACAAACTAATCTTTTAAACTGTAAATTAGGGAATTGTATAATTTCATAATCGCAATATGCAGCTTTCCCAGATGGAAGAGCTCTTAAAACAGTTGAGGGCCTTCCATCATATAAGTTTTCATCAGTGCTCAGCTCGTCCAAATGAACATAGAGCAATGAATGTAATGCAAGATCGAGCGGACTTTCTCCCTCATAAGTAGTTTTGTCTGGCGTAACACTAAAACTATGAGTGGGTCGATCGTCAGTTGTAAAGCCTAACATTTTAGCTAGCTCTCTATCAAAATAGTAACTTACTTCTTCTTTTTCAGGTTTGAATGTCAACATTGTTTTTAGATTTGCATTGTTAAGTTTGAGAGTAATGTCGAAGTTACTCATTGCTTCTTTTAGTGAGCAAAACCCGTAATAACCATCAGGTATTGTTAACTGGCTAACTTTGGTCCCTAATTTGTCAAACTTTAGAATTGTATTATTATTCTTGGATTCACTTATATTAAACCATACGACTTTGTAAACAATTTCATGGAGTGCAACCATTTTGGCTCCGCAATTGTTATCAATAGCATGTTCTAAAAACGAAGGACGGCCTTGAGTTGTTATTGTTACAAACATTTTTTAAACGAAATAAAAATGAGTGCATTTAAATATACTGATGCAAAATATTCTGTTGGGCCGCACTACAATCTTAAAAATATAACAACTGATACTCTCGACATTTCTGTGACTCAGTCTGACGCCTTTCAAGTAAAGGTGAGTACTCCATTAAACAGATATCTTAACCCCCCTATTAAAAAAGACTACATTGCGAAAGTGTGGTTTAGTCATCTGATGCAGTTTTACCAGAACCAGTTAAACTTTGCTGTGTTTTGTGCATCAACTGGGTGTGGAGTGTCGTATGCTGATCACTTAAATCATCCTGATCCTTTGGTGAGGTCAGTGTACAGATTTCATTTCTATTACACCTTCAGACGTATTTTGACTGAACTACAAGCACCATTGCCAAATGACAAACCGTTTAATCCATTCGGCAACAGAATAGACATGAAGGCTTTTGAAAGGATCTGTAACGAATTTAATATTAAGGTCAAGACAGACTTTAGACAAAAGTTGGACCGCAATCATGGTCTAGGCACCCCTTATTTTTGGGGCGTGCACAGAAAGTATAACTATGACTGGAATCCTCCTTACACATCTTTCTCTAAAGGCACAGCTGTTCACCTCGGGTCCATAGAGCAAGAGCATAAAACAGCATGGACAACATTTATCTTAGACACTTCTAAGGGCCTAACTAAAGCAGGAATAGAGCGAATAAACGACTCTGTTCGTACTTATGTTTGGTGTTTGCTAGGTTCGCAAGCACAAACGAGATCGAGCATAACAGATCCTTCTACTGGTTTTGATGCACAAAAACAATACTTAGCAAATTTAGAGGACGCTTCAGGTATGAAATCAAAAGATCGGCATTTCTGTCGGGTCGCGCAAGCAGATGATGCTTCTCACAGCCAGTTTCCTCGCAAGCCTCGCGTTCGAGATTTGACGATACTTCCAGGCGCCATCTTGCATCGTTCACACGTGTTTACCAGTTTTTCGTCCACAATGCCGGGCAAGTGTTCTTTTCAAGATCGTTGGCTGAGAGACAAGGATTACAAGGACTGGTTGCAGAAAGTTCTGAGCGACAAACATGTAGCGCGCTGTGCGTTTTGCGATTGCTCCGTAAACATCGCCTCAATGGGAGAATCCATGCTAAAGCAACACGCAGAAAGTGTGAAGCATCAGAAGAAAGAGAAACAGCATCAAAGTGACAGTAGATGCAGTGTTGCTGATTTTTTCGCTGTTGGTTCAACGCAGCCCCAGAGTCATGATGATTCACAGCCAACTTGACAGCCTGAACCGACGCATGTTTCAGCGTCCACTCCAAGCACGTCTGATAAAGACCTGTGTGTGTGGTGTGTTAGACCTGTGTACCTCTACAGAATCATGAATAGTTTCCACGGAAATGGTCTGTTAATTATGGTCCTACGGTCATACAATCTCGAACCATGAAGAGGGGGAGGTGAGGGGAGGGGGTGGACACAAAAAAAAAGGTCGATAGTGACAGCCCAGGCAAGGGAAGTAAACAGAGTCTTGTTCTGATTATGCCCCCTTCTGTCAGACATGCATGCTGGTTCCATCCCTTACACACACACACACACACACACACACACACACACACACACACACACACACACGCGCTCACTCACTCACACACACACACACACACACACACACACACACACACACACACACACACACATATGCATCCCTTTCACACACACACACACACACACACACACACACACACACACACACACACACACACATCCCTTTCACACACACACACACACGCACACACACTCGCTCACTCACACACGCACACACACACACACACACACACACACACACACACACACACACACACACACACACTACAGAGCAAGGCAACCATCATGACTAAGTGTGAAAGGCCTGCCTGGGTTTGTGAAACCCGACACCCATGCTTAGCATAGTTAGTTGCTGGGCAGTGCAGTGGTGGAAGGGTGAGGGATAGGACAACAGATTAGGGGAAGGGGGAAACTGAAAAGGATAGCTGGTGGATCCAGAATATGTAGTGGCTGTGACTACTGACAGTTGAGCTCCAAAACTATGACTTGGGTCGCCTTGACCACTGAAAGGTGAAGTGAGGGGTAAACAGGTCTGGTGGTGTGAGTGTGCGTGGGTGCTTGCATGAATGTGTGTGAGGAAGAGATCCACACCCTCAAGAGGAGAAAGACAGCCACTGGAAAGGATGCCAAACAGTTGCTGTTTGAAGCTGATGCACTATGCCTCAAAGCCCAGCAGCAAAGCAGCTTGAGGCTCTTGGGACAAGCCAATGAACTGTGTAGTTCTTCCAAAAATAAACAAGAAACAGTGACCCTCTTAGAGAAGGAACTTGTCAACAAACAAGAAGAGCTGAAGCAAATGTGAAAAACACAGACATAGAAGATATTTCGGTAGGTCCTGTTTTATTTTGGTAGGGTCCTTTCATTGGTCCTTTAAAGTCCTTTGTTTTGTTCATAAGGGATACCTGGGATGCATGTACTGCATCCTGTGTCCAGTTCAACTACGGTTCTACTGCACACAGTTCGATTCCCATGTATGAGGAGGGCCCAAATAAGTCAGGGGCATTGGGGCTCAGGACATCACGCTTGGCTCCATCCCTGATCTGCCTGGGGTGCTGGCGTGCAGAGGATTTCTCAAGCCAGAAAGGCTTCCGTTTGCCAAGGAGGCCATCTTGGTAAATGACACCATTCTCTCAACCCAAGGGACGACGGTCATTTGGACCCCGGGGATCTTAGACGAGCAACCCAGCAGGGGTCGCCCTCAGGCACGGCCGGCGGGTCCGAAAGCTCCACGTCCAGACGGACCACCCCCAATGACTTGGCCCCGACCTGGGCGCTTCACCCCAGGGCGGTCCTGTGGGCAGTCTGTTCAGGCACCTCAATGCCTGGGAGCGGCTTCCCGCAAGCCCTTGGCCTCTGCGGGTGATCAGGTCGGGGTTTCGTCTTCCTTGGGATGCGGTAAAGGCTCCTCTCACTCCTTTCCCTCCTCCTCGGGATCTAGCGGCCTCTCAGGCCTTAGCCCAAGAGGCCCTTTCGCTGTTAGCCAAGGGTGCCACAGAGGAAGTCCTTCCATTCCTCTCCGGGCTTGTATGACCGCATTTTTGTGGTTCCCAAAGCTTCTGGATGATGGGGACCGGTTCTAGACCTCTCGCCCGTGAACAGGTTTCTTATCGTCCTCCGTTTTTGGATGGAAACACCCATTGTCAATCCGCGATGCCATGCATCCCGGCGACTGGGCAGTACCCCTTCGACCTGAAAGATGCGTACTTCCTTCTCTTGATCCGCCCAAGGGACAGGAAGTACCTCCGCTTCATGTAGGGAACCCGCGTTTTTCAGTTCAGGGCTCTTCCCTTGGGCTAGCCCCGGCCCCTTGGGGTTTTCACGAAGGTGGCCCGGGAAATTTGCTTGCATGTTCGGGAGAAAGGAATTCTTCGGAAGGCCTATCTCGACGATTGGCTCCTTCTTGCCCTCATCCAGCACTCTGTGCTCCCAGCAAGCCCTCCAGGTTTTATACCTCTGTCAGCAGCTGGGATTTGTTCGCAACGAGAAGTCCGATCTCATCCCGTCGCAGCAGTTTCAGTTTCTGGGCATGTCCTTCCATACCAACTGGTGGGTCTCTCCAACCCCCCCAACGCCTGGTTCGCCTCCAGCACCTCTTGGCCCATCTCCTTTCCTTGGATCAGGCCCAGCCAGAAAGCTGGCCTCCTTCTGGGTCTGATGGAGTCCTTGGCCCCTTTAGTGTCCCTCGGACGACTGCACAAACGCCGGTTTCAACGCCTCTTTCGCAAGCGTTGGTCTCAGGCATTGCAGTCGTGGGACCTTCCGGTCCTTCTCGGTCAGTGGTTCCAATCATCGGTGGCCCGATGGCACTCCCAGTCCTGGCTGGCGCAGGGAGTCCCCATCCACCCCCTCCTCCACAGGAGGACCTGTTCACGGACGCGTCCCAGTCCGGGTGGGGTGCCCACGTTAGTTCTCTGACGGTGGCCGGGCAATGGGTCCCCGGAGATGGGATCCTGGCATATCAATCGGCTAGATCTGGAAGCCGTGTTCCAAGCCCTGAAGGAGTTTTTTCCCCTTCCTGAAGGGAAAACATGTTCTCAACACCGACGACACGACTGTGGCGTGTTATATCAACAAGCAAGGGGGGGCGCGTTCTCACTCCCTGTTCCGGAGGGCGGAAACAGCTTCTCCTTTGGTGCGAGACACAATCAATCCGGATCTCGGCCAAGCACGTTCCCGGGAAGATCAACATTTCTCGCGGACTCCCTCAGCAGGTCGCTCATGGTTCTTCCCTCGGATGGACTCTCGTCCACTCAATCTTGGAACCTCTCTGGACTGCATGGTTCAAACCACATGTAGACCTGTTCGCCACCCGGGTCAACCACCGTCTCCAGCTGTATGTCTCCCCAGTTCCGGACCCGGGCCCAGCGTGGGGCTGTGGACGCCCTGTCCATCCCTTGGTCCGGACTGACGGGCTATGCCTTTCCCACGTTCCCCATTCTGGGAAAAGTTCCCCGCAAAGCAAGGGAAGACGCAGCCACGCTTATTCTGGTGGCTCCACGCTGGCGTCCAAGCGTGGTTTCCAGAACTGTTGCACCTGTCTCACGTGCCTCCGATACCGCTCGCCTTCAAAGGCAAAGTCCATGTTTCAGCCACGGTCAGGCATTCCACACGGCAATCCAAACGGGCTACATCTTCACGCCTGGCTACTGTGCGGGACGCGCTGTCTGCACAAGGCGCCTCCCCAGCGGTATCGCCTTGTGGTACATGCCCACAGGTCAGGCACCCAAAGTGTCTACAGTGTCCACTGCAATGGCTGGCTCTCTTGGTGCTCCAGCCACAACCTCGTTCTCCTTCTCAATGCCAATTGGCTAACTACCTAGTTTTTTCTTTCATCGGAGAAAGAACTTTCAGCCTCCTCTGTTAAGGTTCACAGGGCGGCTATTTCTACCACTATCCGCCAGTTAGGGGGCCCCTCCTTCGGGGACGGCCCTCTTCTGCGGGATCTGGTCAGAGGAGCAGCCCTACAGGAGGCCGTTGCCCCCGCCGTAACCCCCGGGGTGGGATCTTTTCTTAGTCCTCTCCTCCCTCGGGCTGCCCCTTACGAGCCCATCCGAGAGTGTACTCTGAAATTCCTTTCCTTCAAAACAGCCTTTCTCGTTTCCTGGCCTCGGGGAGGCGCTGCAGTGAAGTCCACGCCCTTAGTGGCCTGCCTGGGGACGTCGCCCTCCGAACCGGATGACTCGATATCTCTTCGCCTCCTCCCAGAATTTTTTAGCGAAAACCAGTTGCCAGGTCCTCCTTCCCCGACTATCCCCATTCTTCCTCTGACTTCTATTCTCGCCCCAGACGACGTAGACCGCACTCTCTTGTCTGGTGCGCGCTCTACGGGAGTATAGGAAACGCACGAAATCTTCTCGCTCCTAGCAGCGCCACCTGTTTCTCTCTTACAACGGAGGTTATAAGGAGGCCATCAGGCGCTCTTCAATCTCTCGATGGCTGAGAGAAGTCATTTAAGCTGCGTGCGCGACACCTGAAGGGGATTTGGCTGTTTTCTCACCAAGACCTCATGAGATTAGGGCATGGGCGTCTTCGCTGGCAGTTAGCTCTTATTGCCAGCATTCAGAGCGTGTTAGATGCCGCATATTGGCGTTCCCCTGGCACCTCATCCAATTCTGCTTGCGCGACTTTTCTCGTTTGCGCGATGATGGGTCTAGGGCATCGCATCAGCTGTGGTGGCCCAACAGTCCATCTCCACCACACGCTCCGGCTCTTTTCGCACCTCCAGGTGGTAACCAGGTGAGCCCTCCTTCCAGGTAGTGCTACTCTGCATTAGTGAGCCACGGTATAGTATGTGTAATTAAAAGGAAATTTTTATTCTAAATTAAGTTTAATCTAACATACTTACCGTGGCTCACGCAGAGGCCCTCCCTACCTCCCCGCCTTCCTGGTTCCATCTGGAGTTTTTCAGTCAGGGTTTGATACCTCGGAAAGAGGATGGTTCTGAGCATGCACGAGGCCCTTTCAAGGGTTTGTTGTCCGTACGGACTTTATTGTATAAGAGGCAGGGATAGCAAATTGCTGCCGCTTATTGCATTAGTGAGCCACGGTAAGTATGTTAGATAAACGTAATTTTAGAATAAAAATTTCCTAATAGAGGTTTCACTGTATTTGAATGATATGCTTTGTGCTGTAATATTTGAATAAGCTGCTTGACGCTGTGAGAACACAGGTCTGCTTTTTCACAAATGACTGCCTCCTGACCGTAGAATTTGGAATGGAAGTCTGTCAAAGTAACAAATGTTTTGTCTTGGACGCCTTCAGAAATTTTTATCTATTTACCAGATAAATAGCCCCAAAAGATGACCATAGTTGGAATTGTTAATTTGTACAATGTTGATAATGACCATTCACTTTGATTTTGTAGCTTTTGTGATACGTGAAATGGTGGTATGTGTCCCTGGAAATTGGTTGCTGTCCCTGGTCTTGGAGAAGTGTCTTTGAGAGGTGTTAGACAGCTGTAGACATCCAGTCGCCATGACTTGTACAGTACAAAATAATACAACCCGATCAGTAAGATTAAGAATCTTGGAGTGTGATCAATTTTAGTTGCTGTACATGTTTACCATACTGAGTTATTTGTATTTCGCGTATTTTTAATTGTGTGTTCACTTTGACATTTTTTTAATAGCATGGAATGTTAAGATGTTTCATTTTTTTTGGGTCAACATTTGATTTAGCTAGTCAGTTACATTCAGAGACTTTTTTTCTAAACCCTTTGATATGCAGTTTTGTAAGTGCGTTACAGGTCTCAGTGAAGTTCCTCAAAATAGTTTCCCAAGCTGGTATTGTGGTCAAAATAATTTTCAGGATTAGAGGGATGAAGATGGTTAAAGGTCAGGGACACCTTTTGCTTTTCTCTTTTTGTCTTTTGGAAGTGATGTATGTATCTGTTTTGCCTAAAGTTAGATTCCCTCTAGTAGAATTTGTGTTGAATTTAATATTGGGCTTGATCTGATAGTTACATCTAAAGATTTTAATAACTGTAATGCTCTTTGATTAAGTTAATGAAAAATTGTGCCTTTACCTTTTTTCTGCATGCAGGAACAATTGTACTGATATGGAGGAAAAACCAAAAGCAAGAGGCAGGGCAAGAGGCCGAGGGCGAGGAGAACGAGGAAGGGACGAGCCCATAGAGAAGAAGAAGCTCCAAGGCCTGGAGCACGTGATCAAGTAAGAGTGTTGAACTTGCATCGAATGATTGTTTTAAACATTGTAATCATATTGGATAATAAGAGTGTTTAGTAGAGAAGCCATCATGAGGGAGCATCCTCCTCCAGAAGGCGCCTTCAGTGACAATTACCATGAACACAGATACTGAAGGCTGCTATGAACCAGTGGGTATGAACCTGGGGAGGAATTTGAAATGGAAAGGGTGGGGTTCACATCAAGAACAGAACATGAAGGGCCGAAAGTACAAATACGGGATATGATGTAATTGATAATGTGGTGGAGCTCATTTTGGTCGGACTTCATGACAAGGCTCTAGTCTATCCTCCTTTTGTAGGGCTCCTCTCCACCCATTCCTCCCCATCCCCACCTCAGATATCTGGGAGTTCTTTGTTTTATCTGACAGCAAAACGGCAACATTTTACAAGTCAAAGGCCCCATGGTTTTTGCAGTAATATGGGTGAAGAACTTATAGTGCCCAAAGTAACTGCATGAGTTTGGCTGAAGGATTGTTCCATGTTTTCACTTTCGTTTGCTGCAGACTGAAACAAAGTTGCTGACTTACTCACGACATTTCATAAGAACCAAGGGTGATTCAGTGGAATGCAGCAGAAAGTCTTTACATCAGATGTAGTCCCTGAGCAGTGCTCCTTCCGATGCACAGCTGGAGATTCTTCATGCACACATTTTGCAGTTTGACTTAGAGGTTTTCACACAGAGAATCCCCGAGAGACACATTTTTTCAGTTCAAGTTTGTTTTTCTACAACTTTGTTCAAAGTCTAAAGTTGCCAACTATTCAAGAGATGCCGCAGCTCCCTTTCCTTGACAAATGCGGTCACGCGCTTTCAGCTTCCGAGTTGTAGTGCCAGAGTATCCCTCTCTTCACATCACAGGAAAAAAATTAATCGCATGGTTTGGATTCCTTGGCTCTTTCCAACCAAAACCTGGTGGATGCAAGAGCTGGTCTCTGATTTTGTTGAAGAAACCAACTAATTCCTGTTCTTTTCAAGTTTTGCATTCTTGATGAAGAAATGACAAAGATGGCAGTGTCCACACATGTTTGTTGATCTTGTTCAGTGTTGTTGAAGAGATGGATCAACGAAAATAGGGGCAGTGCCCATACTACACCAAGGATGAGGATGATGATCTAAAAAAAAAAAAAAAAAAGTGTGTATGCACATTAAATCCCATTTCATCTTTGGAAACAGTTGGCCATTGTGTGCTGATAGATACGATGACACAAAGATTTAACAGATCACAGGAAGAAGATGGGGTAT
This sequence comes from Conus ventricosus, assembly GCA_018398815.1. NCBI lineage: Eukaryota > Metazoa > Mollusca > Gastropoda > Neogastropoda > Conidae > Conus > Conus ventricosus. Next base: position 33,971,611 of record CM031619.1, on the reverse strand, counting down.
CTTTCATGATAGGGTTAGTTGGAAATATAAACAGATGTGAACCCTCGGTTCTTTAGAAAAAAGGCTTTTTCTATACAAATCTCATTTAGAATTTGGGAAGTATGTAAACAAATGACTACTTGAAAGTTTCTACAGTATAAAAAAATGAACAAACACCAATCTAATGCTGTTGGCCATAAGTTGGTCAATATGGTCCACTCCAGCTATGTAGACTATGTAGTCTGGACTGCTTTGGGCTTCATCTTCCTGCCTGTCCTTGTGGTGACCTCCCCCATTTCAGCTGGATCCATATGTGTGGTGACCAAATAGACGGCTTTCGTGTCCATACACTTCAGGACACCCATGACACCTAAAACTACTCGGTCTTAATAAATGACAGGATCATAATCAAAATCTCAACTTGACTGTATTCTTATCAACAAAAAAAAGAGGGATGTTGTCAAGTTCGCTTATTTGTCTGTGTATACAAGCACAGAGTTGAAAAAGAATACACACACACAGACGCGTGCGCGTGCACACACACGCGCGTGCGATAAATATGTACATATATGTTGTATACACACACACACCACACACGCACACGCGCACGCATGATATGTATGTACATATACGTTGTACACACACACCATACTCGCACACGCTCGCGCGCACACATACACACCACACACACACACAAACACACACACACACACACACACACTCACTCACTCACTCACTCACTCACTCACTCACTCTTGTTCAATATCTTCAAGGTCTGATCCTTCATTTTGGATAAGTTCCAACAGCGTCATGTAAGCTGTAAACATGTGTTCCTTGTCTGCTGCTTACACCACTAGTCGAAAGTGTTATGCCAGCATATTATGTCGTGGCCCACACAGCAGTAAAAGGTTACTCTATGATAATAAGGGTATCGCATGGCATGATTCACTTTTTAAGACTCGGGCATGACGTTGGCTCTAAAGATATGGTAATGTGGGATGCGCTATAGTGGATGTCAGAGAGAAAGGGGGTGTGCACGGGACCTCTGCTATAGTGGAGGTCAGAGTTGAGTGAGTTAAGCTTCCATTTTCATCAACAGCTATCTTTCCTGTCACTTTGGCAGCTGATATTTTTTCCCAATTTTTTCTAACTCTAATGTTTCAGTATCTGTGCCTTGTCTGCTTGTTCATGTCTTCTACTGAGAGGAAAATATACATTGTGGAATAAAATGGCAAAGCTTGTTTGAAAAGCGTATGTTTGTTTTCTGCTATCTTTGTTCTGTCCTCTTTTCACTTTTGTTTGCATGGATGAAACCACATGTTCAGCAATGCCTGAAGCCAGAATTTGTCCTTGCTGTTAGTCCGGAGATCTTGAAATCATGAAATGTTTGGGTCGAATTTTTTTTATATATATACCCCCTGTGTTTCAGTAAAACTGCATCTTGATTATTCTGATCCAGGTTTTTCTTTTCCAAAAATGATCTGATCATGCCTTTGTCATTTTGCTGAGAAAATGCATAAACGCTGCTTTGGCCAGTGGTCACAATACTGTTCGTTGAGCCCAATGAAGTTTCATCTGCGAGCAATGCCTGTGGTCTTTTTTTTCTGCAACCATACTCCATCTTGGGGAAAGATGCATCCTGTGTGTAACGTGTCATCCATACCAACGACCAAACTGGCCTTCTCTTCCCTCCGGGGGTTGCGACCTTGTCGGTCGGAGGGCTTGCGTGGTCCAGTGATCCCTTAGGCTTTGCTGGCGGGGGCATCAATACTTTAAGATAGGCTGTTTTTTTTTTAAAAACTGCTTCTAGGTCCGAAAAGCCAAGATGCTGTCTGGCCTAAGCATAACACACACTTACACACACACACACACTTACACACACACACACACACACACACACACACACACACACACGGAAAAATGTCATTGCGATCCACAGTACTGTTAGATGCTTGCGCTCATATCTAGTCGCCTTTGTTTTTATGTAAAAGGCGATTGCTAACAGCAGTGGTACGTGGAAGGGGAACATTTGGTCGTCGTGTCGTGAGAAAAACATTGGTAGGGAGCAGTTTGTTCAAAGCAAGAGAGAGAGAGAGAGAGATTGAAAAACCTAAACATAGGAACCTATCAAAATCTGGGATGTTTCCCATTTCGTTAGAAGTGTGTCCGTGGGACACTTCCGTCCAAACGATTACAAATATAAAAATTTTGAGGGATGTCAATGTAGTGTAGACAAAAGAAAATGATCAACACAGTCGTCAAATGATAACTTTCGTACCCTCTCCATATCTTCGCCATTTGCGATGTTCAGAGCCTCAAAGATGTTCATTCTTTCAGCCATAGGGTTGAATTGAACTGAAAGGAAATTCGATTTTTAGGTGGATAATGCTAACTTATTTCCATGTATGTAGCAGACAATATAATGGTGAAATTAGGCAAGTTTGCGTCCGCATGCACACCGACACGCTCACAATCACGCGCACGCGCGCTTGCACATGCGCACACACCACTCACACTGGCCTACAGAAGCTGGAGCACCAGGAGGATGTTTATGTTACCAGGTCTGGCCTGCTGCTGGTAAGAAAAAAAAAAAGACGTCGGTAGCCTATCTCATACAGTACCGTTACAAGCAGTGTGTAGGCCTACAATCCAAAACACAGTACTCTGATGAATTGGTCACTGCACCTCTGCTTTCAACCCTCCGGGGGTTGCGACCTTGTCGTGGTCGGAGGGCTTGCGTGGTCCAGTGATCCCTTACGCTTTGCTGGCGGGGGCATCAATACTTAAAGATAGGCTGGTTTTTTCCAACTGCTTCTAGGTCCGAAAAGCCAAGATGCTGTCTGCCCTAAGCATAACATGGTAAGGAGTTGATGCCCCTGGTAGGGCTTCCCATGTCAGATAGGCTAAGGGTGAGGATCCTGACTAAGAGTAACCCGCCTTTCTCCTTTTCTTGTTTTCTGCCTTTATTTGGCCCTTTTCTCTCTTCGTCTCCCCTTCAGTCTTCTTTTCCACACTCCTTTTCTCTCTGTGGTCTCCTTAAGATCCGCCGTGTTTGCCGTGCGGTGCGACCTGTGTGGAGGGGAATGAGATCCTGGTGATTGAGAGGGCCAGCGCTCTCAACACATCACTTTGGCTCGGACCTCTCCTAGACAGGAAGTACACTTTGGCCCGGGTTACTAATCGGCCCCCTTCTTGGGGCTGGGTCAAGACAGACAGTTCCCCTACTGGCCAAGTTAACCCCTGCAGTGCTCAGCTCTCTGTCCCCGGGAGTTGAGCATGATCAGGGGGGATAGGGTTGGTAGTTTCTGTTTGTCGTATATCTCTCCCGAAGCCTGGAGGGGTCAAGACATTGGTTTCTTGGCCCTGGCCCCTTAGTTGGACTCCAGGGTGGGTGGGTAAGGGAGAGATGAAACATACTAAACTAAACATGCTTTATCAAAAACATCCCCCCCAAAAAGAAGAGAAAAGCAGCATCCCCTGTTTCAGGAGATCTTTATTCTGACAGCGATTCAGATACTGAGGTACGACAGAAGACAGGTTTCTGGGCTTCCTGGCTCGTGATGGAAGGGACGGAGCAGGACAGACCCCTTTCAGCTCTGAGCCTTTTGCTATCCAAAAGGGCTTTCAAGGTATAGCAGGTGACCCTCGGTCCATCAAGAGGTTGAGGAATGGTTCATTTCTTATTCAATGTAAATCACAGAAACAATCTGAACAGCTGCTGAAGGCAACTAAACTACATGGGTGAAACCACACGTCCGGAAAATCCGGATTTCGTATTGGTCGTTTGTCCGGAAATCCGGACATCGGCGTTCGTTGTGGTCGATTTCCTTTTTTGGGTAGTTTTCGGTGAAGCTGCGTTCTTGAACAACTCGCGCATGCGCCGTCCAAGTTGTTGCAAAACTTGTCTTCCGATTTGCGCCATTTTCACGATAGCCTACAGCGTGTTCACGTCGCACGTCTTCACGTCGCAACGATCTTCTTCACGTCGGAACGATCCCGTCGACCTAGATCTAGTCTGAATCTGCTGCACTTCATTCTCTTCTTTGAGCACGATGCCGTTTGTGGCTGTGAATGAAGACACGTCGCTGATCGATGCTTCTGTCCCCAACAAATGGTCTTGGCGATGGCTGGACGAAAGAGGTCCAGACAATGATGGCAAAATGGGAAAGGGCGACACATTTCTGACTTGGTGCCGCAAAACCACAGCTGCTGGCGTTGCCCGGTGCATCGTCTGCTTGCAGGACATCTAAGTAGGTATAAGAGGACACGATGCTTCAAAGACTTATGAGCTGTGTATACTACATTGGACATATGAATGTATAGTATAGACTTCTAGGATACCTTGCTTGAGCATCTGGGCTTGGACACTTTCTGCAAGGTTTTGTGTTAATACAGACTTCACATAAAGTTGAGGACCACTTGCAAAATTGCACGCCAAATAGAAACTAGAAAATCGATTCCATCCATCTTTGACATACATTTATTTCAACAATCCATATGTGCCTAAAATGAAATTTAGCACAATCGATACAGAAATGCACAATTCGCAGCGCTCGAAATCGGCCCACCCTCTAAATCGAAAATCACACAAATGTGAGTCGAAAAACATTGAACAAAATCACAGAAAAAGAGGTTAAACTTCATGAATGTCAATGGATTGTCAGAAGCGCGTGTGTCCACCATTCATGGCAAGGCAGTCAAGGCAACGCTGGCGCATGGAGTTGATCAGGCCTGAGGAATAGTGTTCCATTCTTCTTGCAGCCATCCAAGCAGCTGCTGTCGGTTGGCGGGCAAAGGGTGGTTCTCTCGAACTCTCCGACCGAGCTCGGCCCACAACTGTTCGATGGGATTAAGGTCGGGACTGTTGGCTGGCCATACCATGCGGGTAATCCCCGCCTGCTGCACGAAGGCGTTGACGGCCCTGGACCTGTGTGGCGTGGCGTTGTCGTCCTGAAGGACAGCAGCAGGCCCAATCTGCTACAGCGCCGGGACGACCAGAGGTCGAAGGATCTCCTGCAGATACCGCTGCCCTGTCAGTATACCGTCGACATGGTAAAGGGGGGTTCTGTGATGCCTGCTGATTCCTCCCAAACCATAACGGAGCCGCCTCCAAAGGGGACCACTTCTTGAATTGCATTGGCAGCAAGCTGCTCCCGTGGACGCCTCCAGACACGGGTTCGGCCATCACTGGGTGTCAGACAGAACCGTGATTCATCAGTGAACAGAACCTCTGTCCACTGGGCACGTGGCCACCTCTGGTGCGCAGTGCCCCAGGCATGACGGTTGGCTCGCTGGATCTGGGTCAGCCTTGGTTTTCGTAATGGACGACGCGCACGAAGGTTGACGTCATGGAGGCGATTACGTGTTGTCTGCGAACTGACTGTGGTGTTAGTGGCAGCTCGCAGACGTCGTCTGATGATGTTGGCAGAGTTCGTTCGTTGCACTATGGCTTGGCGGTGCATGTAGCGGTCTTCTCTTGCTGTCGTTTTCTTGGGACGACCCGTGCGACGCCGCTCCTGGACTCTTCCTGTCACCTGGAACCGCTGTCTCAACCGAATGATGACTGAGTGCGACACTTGAAGCCTGCGTGACACTTCGCGCACGCCAATTCCATCCTGCAGCCAGGCAATCGCTCGGGTTCGGTCGAAATCATTTAACTTTTGTCGTGGTGGCATGCTGCTGCTTCCTCCGGGGGGTTGCGACCTTGTCGTGGTCGGGGGTTTGCGTGGTCCAGTGATCCCTTAGGCTTTGCTGGCGGGGCATCAATACTCGAAGATAGGTGTTTTTTTCACACTGCTTCTAGGCCTGAGAGGTGCAGATGCTGTTTGGCCTAAGCGTAACGTGGTAAGGAGTTGATGCCCCTGGTAGGGCTTCCCATGTCAGATAGGCTAAGGGTGAGGATCCTGACTAAGAGTAACCCGCCTTCTCCTTTTCTTGTTTTCTGCCTCCCTTATTTGGCCCTTTTCTATCTTCGTCTCCCTTCAAGTCTTCTTTTCCACACTCCTTTTCTCTCGTGGTCTCCTTAAGATCCGCCGCGTTTGCCGTGCGGTGCGACCTGTGTCGGAGGGGAATGAGATCCTGGTGATTGAGAGGGCCAGCGCTCTCAACACATCACTTTGGCTCGGACCTCTCCTAGACATGGGAGTACACTTTGGCCCGGGTGTACTGATCGGCTCCCCTTCTTGGGGTTGGGTCAAGACGGGCAGTTCCCCAGCTGGCCAAGTAAACCCCTGCAGTGCTCAGCTCTCTGTTCCCGGGAGTTGAGCATGATCAGGGGGGATAGGGTTGGTTGCTTCTGCTTGTCGTATGTCTCTCCCGAAGCCTGGAAGGGGTCAAGACATTGGTTTCTTGGCCTGGCCCTTAGTTGGACTCCAAGGTGGGTGGGTAAGGGAGGGAATGAATCACAATAAATCAAATATGGCTCTTTCAAAAACAATCCCCCCCAAAAGGAAGAGGAAGGCGGCATCCCCTATTTCAGGGGAGCGTGATTCTGACAGCGATTCTGACACGGAGATACGACAGAGAACAGGTTTCTGGGCTTCCTGGCTCGTGGTGGAAGGGACGGAGCAGGAAAGACCCCTTTCAGCTCTGAGCCCTTTTGCTATTCAAAAGGGCTTTCAAGGCTTAGCAGGTGACCCTCAGTCCGTCAAAAGGTTGAGGAATGGATCGTTTTTAGTTCAGTGTCGATCAAGAAAACAATCTGAACAGCTGTTGAGGGCAACAAAATTAGTGGATAGGGAGATCAGGGTGACTCCCATAAACAGTTAAATTCCTCAAAGGTGTGATTCGCTGCAGAGATCTAACGGGTGTCTCAGAGGCAGAAATAAAAACAGAACTGGCGTCCCAGGGTGTGACGGAGGTGCGCAGGGTGACAGTCAAGAAAGGTGCAGAGAGAGTGGCCACCAACACCCTCTTTCTGACCTTCTGCAACCCTGTGCTGCCTCCGGTCATCAAAGTTGGCTACCTGAACGTCCGTGTTGAGTTGTATGTCCCGTCCCCGTTGAGGTGCTTCAGGTGCCAGAAGTTTGGCCATGTCAGGGACCCGCTGTTCTGGGCAGGAGGTGTGTGGTATTTGCTGCAAGGCAACCCATGATGGGCCGTGTCAAGATCCGGCACATTGTGCTAACTGCGGTGGCGATCATCCCTCCTCTTCCCGAAATTGTCCTTCTTGGATTCAAGAATCCACCATTCAACGAATAAAAACGGAAAAGAAGATCTCCTTTTTTGAAGCCCGCAAGCAGGTTGTGGGCAGTCAGACTCCAACAGCTTCATATGCTTCGGCCGTAAAGTCGGTTCCCGCAGTTTCCACTCGATCAGTCTGCTGTCAGACTGATGACTTTACATTTTCCAAAACATTGCAAGTCAGAACTGTCAACTCTGGTGGAAGCAGGTCCGCCACCTTCCCACCCAAAGTGACTGCCCCTGGTGGAGGCAAAAAATCCGCCACCCCTCAGACTGCCAGCAGTCTACAACATCTGCTGCTGGGCAGATTAAAAAAACCAGCAATTCCGCCTCGAACTCTCCTATCCAGTGCCCGTGCGGGCAAGGGAGTTCCACCCAATGTGGAGACGGTGGAGATGAGAAAACAACCTCCACCATCTCCCAAATCCAGACCTCCACCATCTCCAAAATCCAGGCCTTTGTCACCTGCGGGCAAGTCTGCCAGCGGGTCCAAAGACCAACACAGTCCAGTGAAACTAAAAAATAAGTTCACTCCATTGGCCGCAGATGCTGATGAGGAGATGACCTGATCTCTCTCCTTTTCGCCCTCTGCACCATGGATAATACAATAATCCATTGGAATATCCGTGGTCTAAATTCCAACTTCGAGGAGCTGCAGCTTCTATGTCAATCTATGAAACCTGGCGTGGCTCTTCAAGAAACCCAAATTCAAAGCCAGAAGACCTTTACTCTTTCTGGCTTTAATATTCTTTCAAAGCCTGCACAACCTTCCACGTTGGGACTGTCGGGCGGTGTTGCCCTTCTCCTTCACAAAACTTTGTTGTATAGTCCTGTCGCTCTGTCTACCTCCCTTCAGGCTGTAGCTGCGAGAGTCACTCTCCACAAGACTGTCACAATCTGTTCTCTTTATCTACCTCCATCTGTCCGGTTTATCGTCAGGACCTTGTCAGTCTGTTAGGGGAACTTCCTCGACCTTTTTTGCTGTTGGGTGACTTTAACGGTCACAACCCTCTTTGGAGTAGTACCGGTTCGTCATCCAGAGGTCTGCTGATTGAGGATGTCCTTTCGGATTTGGATTTGTGTTGTCTGAACGACGGATCTGCAACTTACCTCCATTCTTCCACAGGTTCACTTTCGTGTTTAGATTTGTCGGTTTGTGACCCCTCGCTGGTCCTGGACTATGAGTGGTCTGTCCATGACGATCTGCACGGAAGTGACCATTTCCCTGTCCTTCTACAACCTGTAATAACTGAACACGTCTCTGTCTCTCAGCATTTAAATTATAGAAAGCAAACTGGGATCTCTTTGCAGCCACTGTTTCTAAGGAGTTCCAGGACACTGATTTTTTCAGAGTCCTGACCCAGCTGAATCACTGACTAACATTATGATTAAATGTGCTAAGGCCTGTATTCCAGTGTCTTCGGATAAACTTCAAATGCCAAAAACACCCTGGTTCGATTCAGAATGCCAACAAATTTCTAAAGTTAGAAAACGGGCTCAGCGTCAGGTATACCAACGACCTTCGGGTCCCAACGCTCGAGCCCATCAGAAACTCCGTGCTAAATCAAGACACACTTTTAAAATCAGTAAACGTCGGTCCTGGAGAAGCTTTGCTCCAGGCTGACATCAAAACTTCTAAGAAAAAAGTGTGGAACATCATTAAGAAAATCAAAGGGAAGAACACCTGTCCCACTGTGAACCATCTCAAGTTTTTGGATTCTTTAATAACAGAGAAGAAAGCAGTTGCTAATCTGCTTGCTTCAACCATTGAAAAGAATTCCTCCTCTTCTAATAAATCAGCCACTTTTGTCAAAAACAAAGCCTAAAAGAAAAATCACCCTGCAACTTTTCGTCCGACGGCATGGAAGAATACAATCTTCCTTTCACGTTAAACGAGCTGAAATCTGCCTTGCTTTCTTGCAGCGATTCCTCTCCAGGTATAGATGACATCCATTATCAGCTGTTGAAACATCTTCCGCTAGAAGGTCTGAACATACTGCTACAGGTCTACAACCATGTGTGGACTACAGGTTTTTTTCCACCCTCTTGGCGAAAAGCCCTCATTATTCCCATCCCCAAACCTGGAAAAGATCTTTCTAATTCCTTCAAATTACCGTCCCATAGCTTTGACCAGCTGTGTTTGTAAATTAATGGAAAAATGGTTAATGCTAGGCTCATGTGGAAACTTGAAACCGATGGCCTTTTGGCGAAAGAACAGTGTGGTTTCCGCAAACATCGTAGTACAGTTGACCATTTGATTCGTCTGGAATCTACACTTAGGAACGCTTTTTAAACAGACAGCATGCAGTGGCAATTTTCTTCGACTTGGAGAAGGCCTACGATACCACCTGGAAGTCGGGGATACTCCATGATCCCACGATCTGGGTTTTCGAGGTCATCTTCCGCTTTTTATTCAAAATTTTTTGGCAGAACGACAGTTTCAGGTCCGGGTTGGCACCACTCTCTCTGATGTCCACGAGCAGGAGTTGGGTGTTCCACAGGGGAGCATACTATCTCTGCCTCTTTAGTATTAAGATCAACAACATTGTTTGATCAGTTCAGCAGGGTTCAGACTGCTCATTGTTTGTGGATGATTTTGCTGTCTACGCAACTGGAAGCCTGTACCGAGTGTCCAGCGCAGGCTCCAGCTTTGCGTAGATAAAATCCATCGGTGGGCGGATGAAAACGGTTTCACCTTTTCTGCTACAAAAACCCAGTGTATTCACTTCCATAATTTCCGTCAGTTTTTTCCAGATCCGGAACTTCAAGTAGGGAAATCTCCCATTCCAGCTGTTAAGAGGCCAAATTTCTGGGAGTCATTTTTGACCAAAAACTTAACTTTCTCAGCCATATTAAAACCTCAAAACTGCTTGCCAAAAGGCACTGAATATTCTGCGGGTCGTAGCACACACCGACTGGGGCGCTGATAAGAAAACTTTGTTGCACCTCTACAGAGCCCTGGTCCGTTCTAAACTGGACTACGGTTGTGCTGTGTACGGCTCCGCAAGATCATCTTACCTCAAACTCTTGGACCCTATCCACCATCAAGGGCTTCGTCTCTGTCTTGGAGCGTTCCGCACCACCCCTGTGTACAGCCTGTACGCAGAGGCAGGTGAACCTTCACTGTCCAATCGCAGGCTGAAACTGTCTTTGAATTATTACATCCGACTGTTCTCAGAACCGCAGAATCCTGCCTATGACTGTGTTTTTGACCCTCCGTTCCAAAGTAAGTTTGAAACAAACCCGAAATGTATTCCGCCGTTTGGGCTTCGTATGCAGCCTCACGTGCGGAATGCAGGTATAGACCTGGGAGTAGTTTCTGATTTTTCCAAGTTTCCGGATCAACCTCCATGGACCTTTTTCACACCAGAGATTCGTTTTGATCTCGCAGCTTTCCGTAAGGAGTCTACCAGCTCTCTGGCGTACAAGGCTTTGTATGCCGAGCTCTGTTCCAAATTCCCATCCTATCAAAAAGTTTTCACTGACGGTTCCAAGTCTGAGGATGGAGTGGCCTGTGCAGCCTACTGCCCTGGGGCTCCTTCTCAGATACTGTTGGAACATATACATTCAGATGCTTCTGTCTATTCTGCTGAACTTACTGCTCTAGTACTGGCTTTGAAGATAATCTCCCATTCTTCGAGGAGGGACTTTCTGGTTCTGTCGGATTCGCTGTCAGCTTTGGAGGCCATAGCTGGCCGCAACCTTCAGCATCCAGAACTTTTACTTTTTTTTTTAACTTTTTAGCAAGTTGAAGGCGGACGGTTACAACATTACTCTTGCTTGGGTTCCTGGCCATGTTGGCATCGGCGGGAACGAAATGGTTGATCGTTTAGCCAAGAACGCCACAAGAGAGAAACTGTCCACACTTATATCCCCTGCTCAGATGTGAAACCCAAAATTAACGATTATGTGAGAGACCTCTGGCAGGAGGATTGGAACACACAGACGAATAACAAACTCTTTCAGATCCGTCCAAACCTTAAAGACTTCCTCCCATCTACGTCGGGTGGTCGTAAAGAGGAAACGGTTCTGTGCCGGCTGCACACCGGCCATTCGTATTTTACCCATTCTTACCTTTTAAAGAGTGAAGAAGCTCCGTGGTGCATTCCATGTCATGCACCACTCACAATGAAACATGTTCTTTTAGAGTGTTGGGACTTGCACGATGTGAGACACAAACATTTTACAGCGGAGTCCATGAAGAATCCTGTTCGGGGATGTCCCGCCTGACGTGATCCTTGGGTTTTTTGAGAGAAATTAACATTTTTCATCTGATTTGAGATTTTACGGAAGAAGGTTTTTTAACAAAGTTTCTGGTTCGTTTGTAGACGATGTCATTTAACGAGATGTGTGAAAGGTTTTTTTTTTTTTTTTTTTTTTTTTTTTTTTTTTTTTTTTTAAAATGACTGGTGAGTTGATTTTAACGTGGTGACAGCCCTGATGTGGCCCTCTGCGGTCGGCTGGGCTATAAGCAACATTATCTTATCTTATGCTGCTGCTTGGGTTCGGTCGAAATCATTTAACTTTTGTCGTGGTGGCATGCTGCTGCTTATGTATGCAAACCAAGGAGTATAAATCATAGCCAGATTATCCATTAATCCACGTGCATCTCAATTTGGCCCTTCACAAAGCCACAGGTATCACGCACTGACCACTGAAACACGCTCCAGTTTTGCTGAAATTGTAGATTTTCAAACGCGCCCAGCATGCTGCGTGACGCGCACGTGCAGCCCACACAGCAGTTGACGTATTCCCTATTGACCCTCAGCCTTGCCACCGAGTTTTGCATGATAAATCTTATTCGTTGTTTTTTTATAATTTTTTGAAAATGCACCCTATTATCTTGACTGGTGCCAGGGCTTAAAATCCTCCTCGGATCCGAGAAATTCCTCGGGAAGCCAAAAAATTCCTCGGGGGAAAAAAATCGATTTCCTCGGGGGAAAGAAACCCGATCTAAAACGCCCAAACGCGTCCGCATTCGCATATGGTTCTGATTCGTATTCGGTTCAAAGTCGCAAACAGCCATTTCGCACGGTAGCTTTAGGCGCCTAATCTATCAAGATGGCGACTGTGAGAATCATCGAACGTGGAGAGAAGTTTGACGAAAGCGGGATCAAAAACAAATGGAGGTGGGAGTGGACTTTAAAGTCCGTGAAAGTGAGGTCAGATCCCGATGAATTCGAGCGGATCGGTCAACATATTCGAAAGGTTGACGTGCCAGGCAGTGCAAGATGTGTACTGTGCACCACAGACATCGTCTACACTTTCCGCGGGATCGTCGCACTCAGATCAAAAATTGCTTAGTTCCACATTCCAAACGTGAGTTTTGAATTTTGATAACTGTGTCTCCACCAATAACCACTTTGTTTTGTCTTGATAACCTGTTGGTCTTTTTTATGCTCTTTTCACATGAAATGTGTTGATATAAATATCATTTTAGATTTAGATGTTTAAGACCTTTGTCTTGTCTTTGACAGTGGATTGAATATCTGTATGGATGTACCTTTTCTGCATTAAATCTTGCACTTTTTCTGTGCAATTTTTTTCCCAAAAATAGGCTCAGAATGAGCCAGAGTGCACAGATTTTGTTCTAGATTTTCAAAATTTTCTGGGGGGGCATGCCCCCAGACCCCCTAGCAGGGCGTGCCTGCTTTGCAGGCATGCATTCGTGGCTTCGCCACTTCAGAAATTTTCCTCTGATTTTTGGATAGACCATTTTAAGCCCTGTGGTCCTTAACTTTATGTGATGTCTGTATGTGCTGTATGGACTCCTTCATGAATGTGATCGCGTGGGCTATAAGAATACTGTTCTTGGACATCTGCGTTGTAAAGATTATTTGAACACCTGTGGGTTTGTTTGTTTTTGGATAGTGGGCTTTTTCAATTTTGTAACTGCTCAGTGATGAACATCTGGACACCTGCTGCTGCTGGATAATGCTGAATACATTCCTTGGACCAGTCTGTAAATAAATTCTGCATAACATACAAAATTATGCTGGTTTAGTGATTTTTATTATTCTTTATGATTCACAAGTTTTCTTTTCATTTTTTTTTTTTTGGGGGGGGGGGGGGGGGGGGCAGCATAAGTTACTCTGGGACACAACATTAGTCTTATTTCACTTATAAAAACATGCTGAAAGTACCTCAAAATGGTCTGATTTTATAACGAAAATGTAAAAAATGCCCCGACAAGGGACTCTGCCCTTGACCCCGCCAGGGGGCTGGGAGGCCCCCTGGACCCCCACCTTTCAGGATTTTCAATTTTCCCAGGTTTCACCCATGAAACTAGTGGACAGGGAGATCAGGGTAACTCCCCACAAACAGTTAAATTCATCGAAAGGCGTGATTCGCTGCCGGGATTTATCAGGTGTCTCAGAGGCAGAAATCAAAACGGAGCTGGCATCCCAGGGTGTGACGGAGGTGTGCAGGGTGACTGTCAAGAGGGGTGCAGAAAGAGTGGCCACCAACACCCTCTTTCTGACATTCTGCAACCTGTGCTGCCTCCGGTCATCAAAGTCGGCTACCTGAATGTCCGGGTTCAGTTTATGTTCCATCCCGTTGAGGTGCTTCAGGTGCCAGAAGTTTGGCCATATCAGGGACCGCTGTTCAGGGCAAGAGGTATGCGGTGTTTGCTGCAAGGCAACCCATGATGGGCCGTGTCAAGATCCGGCACATTGTGCTAACTGCGGTGGCGACCATCCCTCCTCTTCACGAAACTGTCCTCTTTGGATTCAAGAATCTGCAATCCAACGAATTAAAACTGAAAAGAAAATTTCCTTTTTTGAAGCCCGGAAACAGGTTGTGGGAAGTCAGACGCCGACAGCTTCTTCCTATGCTTCGGTCGTAAAGAAAGTTCCCACAATTCCCACTTGGTCAGTCTGCTGCCAGACTGATGAATTCATGTTTTCAAAGACATTGCAAGTAAGATCTGTCCCCTCCGGGGGGTTGCGACCTTGTCGTGGTCGGAGGGTTTGCGTGGTCCAGTGATCCCTTAGGCTTTGCTGGCGGGGGCATCAATACTTGGAGATAGGCTGTTTTTTTCACACTGCTTCTAGGCCTGAGAGGTGCAGATGCTGTTTGGCCTAAGTGTAACGTGGTAAGGAGTTGATGCCCCTGTAGGGCTTCCCATGTCAGATAGGCTAAGGGTGAGGATCCTGACTAAGAGTAACCCGCCTTTCTCCTTTTCTTGTTTTCTGCCTCCCTTATTTGGCTCTTTTCTATCTTCGTCTCCCTTCAAGTCTTCTTTTCCACACTCCTTTTCTCTCTGTGGTCTCCTTAAGATCCGCCGCGTTTGCCGTGCGGTGCGACCTGTGTCGGAGGGAATGAGATCCTGGTGATTGAGAGGGCCAGCGCTCTCAACACATCACTTTGGCTCGGACCTCTCCTAGACAGGGAGTACACTTTGGCCCGGGTGTACTAATCGGCTCCCCTTCTTGGGGTTGGGTCAAGACGGGCAGTTCCCCAGCTGGCCAAGTAAACCCCTGCAGTGCTCAGCTCTCTGTTCCCGGGAGTTGAGCATGATCAGGGGGGATAGGGTTGGTTGCTTCTGCTTGTCGTATGTCTCTCCCGAAGCCTGGAAGGGGTCAAGACATTGGTTTCTTGGCCCTGGCCCCTTAGTTGGACTCCAAGGTGGGTGGGTAAGGGAGGGATGAAACACAAATTCACTCAATATGGCTTTTTCTAAACACATCCCCCCAAAAAAGAGGAAGGCAGCATCCCCTATTTCAGGGGATTTCGATTCTGACAGCGATTCGGATATGGAGGTACGACAGAAGACAGGTTTTTGGGCTTCCTGGCTCGTTATGGAAGGAACGGAGCAAGAACGACCCCTTTCAGCTTTGAGCCCTTTTGCTATCCAAAAGGGCTTTCAAGGTATAGCAGGTGACCCTCGGTCCATCAAGAGGTTGAGGAATGGTTCCTTTCTTATTCAATGTAAGTCACAAAAGCAATCTGAACAGCTGCTGAAGGCAACGAAACTTGTGGACAGGGAGATCAGGGTAACTCCCCACAAACAATTAAATTCATCAAAAGGAGTGATTCGCTGCAGGGAATTATCAGGTGTTTCTGAGTCAGAGATCAAAACGGAGCTGGCATCCCAGGGTGTGACGGAGGTACGCAGGGTGACAGTAAAGAAGGGTGCAGAAAGAGTGGACACCAACACCCTCTTTCTGACATTCTGCAACCCTGTGCTGCCTCCGGTCATCAAAGTCGGCTACCTGATTGTCCGGGTTCTGTTGTACGTTCCGTCCCCGTTGAGGTGCTTCCGATGCCAGAAGTTTGGCCATGTCAGAGACCGTTGTTCTGGGCAGGAGGTGTGTGGTATTTGCTGCAAGGCAACCCATGATGGGCGTGTAAAGATCCGGCACATTGTGCAAACTGCGGTGGCGACCATCCCTCCTCTTCACGGAATTGCCCTCTGTGGATTCAGGAATCTGCAATACAAAGGATTAAGACAGAAAAGATGATCTCCTTTTTTGAAGCCCGCAAGCAGGTTGTGGGCAGTCAGTCGCCGACATTGCAAGTAAGATCTGTCAATTCTGGTGGTAGCAGGTCCACCACCTCCCACAGTAGGTGCGACATAACCATGAACGCTACTCTGATACAGTGATAGTGTCAACTTGGTTATGAATAATCCAGGAAAGATTAAATGAGAATGTTTGAAATTTTTCTTTTTCAGTGATTTGACTTTTCACTGACTCATAGGTTTATTCCCTTCAGTCTGTGATTGTGTGCATTTGTGTGTGTGTGTGTGTGTGTGTGTGTGTGTTCAAGCACGAGTACATGTCTGAGTGCATATGTTGTTGGAAGTTCCTGTGTCTGCATGTGTGGCTTTGTTCGTTCATGCACTTA
>CM031619.1:33810032-33955500 GCA_018398815.1 Conus ventricosus | reverse complement strand
TGAAATGTTTATAGAGATATGTATCCAGACAAAAGAGGCCTACACAGCTGCAGTTGAGAAGTACATCCCTCATAAGCAGGTGCTCCGAGCAGAATCCCGCCTTCTTCGAAGCACCATCCAACGTGAACTCTGACGATCGTACTGGATCTACATTAACCAGTCTCTTACTGATACTGCACCTGATGAAACGCCCTCGCTCAAGAGATTCTGGATGTACAAGCACAAGCGCACAGCAAAGACTGGAGTCTCACCGCTGAAAGTAAACGGCAAGCTTGTGTCTGAGCCCAAGGAGAAAGCGGAGGTGCTCAGTGCTCAGTTCCAGTCTGTATTTAGCGAGGGTAGAATGTACACTGCTGAGGAGTTTCAGGAAAAATGCCCCATGAAGGTAATAGAATGTGACCTGCTTACCAACATCAGCATCTCTGAGGATGGTATAAGGAAGTTACTACTGAAGCTTAATATATACAAAGCCTGTGGTCCTGACCACATATCACCTCGAGTGCTGAAAGAAATTGCCACAGAAGTCGCTCCAGTTTTGACCATAATCTACCAGTCATCTCTCACGTCAGGCGTTGTGCCAGCAGACTGGAGGAAAGCCAATGTCACTCCAGTCTTTAAGAAAGGCGAACACTATAATCCAAACTATCGCCCAGTGTCACTGACGAGTATACCGTGCAAGATCCTTGAACAAGTTATCGTCAATGCAGTTATAAACCATCTAGAACAGAACGCCATCCTCTGCCCACAACAACAAAGCTTTCGGAGGTAGAGGTCTTGTGAGACGCAGCTCCTTGTTTGCAGAAGAACTGTCTCGGAATATGGAAGGCAGAGCGCAGACCGACACTGTCATAATGGATTTTGCAAAGTGTTCGATAAAGTTAACCACAGTCTCTTGCTCCACAACTACACCATTATGGAGTCCGTGGCAACATCAATCGGTGGATTGAGAGCTTCCTCAGTGATAGGAGACAAGCCGTAGTCATAGACGGAGCGGCTTCAGAGTTGGCAGATGTCGGTTACGGGGTGCCACAAGGATCGGTGCTTGGACCGTGCCTTTTTCTGGCTTACATCAATGACTTGCCAGATCAGCTCACCTCACAGACTCGCCCGTTTACAGACGACACTGCAGTCTACAGACTCGTCACATCAAACCAGGACCAGTCCCAGCTACAAGACGACCTCCAGACACAGCAACAGTGGGAGAAGACCTGGGACATGGAGTTCCATCCTGGGAAGTGTACAATTCTGCCGGTGACAAGAAAGAGACGACCACTGTCCAGCAAATACCATCTACATGGACATACTCTTGATGTGGTTACTTCTGCAAAGTACCTTGGAGTCACCATCATGGACAACCTTAGCTGGGACAAGCATATAAATAGTATCTGTGCAAAGGCCAACAAGACCCTTGCCTTCCTCAGGCGTAACCTCAAGATCAGCGCCACCCAGTTAAAGGCCACAGCCTACAAAGCCATGGTACGACCCACGCAGGAATATGCCTGTACTGTGTGGGACCCCTACACAACAAACAAGAACAAGCTGGAATCTGTCCAAAGGAGGGCTGCACGCTTTGTTACAGGATGATATCACAACTCCTCCAACGTCAGCAGCCTCATCAAGCAGCTGGACTGGCACCCCCTAAGGCAGCGAAGAAAGACCACCAGACTGACCATGCTGTTTAAGATCAAGCATGGTTTGGTCTGCATGGACAGATCCCCGATGATTCCTGCTCCAACCCGTCAACGTAGAGGACACGAACAGCAATTTAAGCAACTACAGTGCCGAACCTTGTATCGACAGGGGTCCTTTTACCCACGCACTATAAAGGATACAGTAGTCGAGGCAAAGACTCTCGACATGTTCGTGTCAAGGGCAAGAAAACTATTAAACCTCTGCTGCTGCTGGTTTTTTTTTTTTTTTTTTTTTTTTTTTTGCGGCGTCAACCCACATTAAAAAACGTCAGAATAGTCAACATGATGACTGTGGACGTCAACTAGATGATGATGATGAGAGAATGTGGACTAAAAGATTTTGTTCTCACAGAAGGAATGCGCAAGAGGCGACTGTCGGCAGAGGAACAAAGTTGACGGGAAGGGGTGTAGATGTGGAGGATGTCGGAAAGATACCAGTACCAGAAACAGAAGAGAAACAGATAGAAGCCAGCTTGTAGTCAATTCGCCTCTGGATTGGAAGCCAGTGGAGGGACTGCAACAGAGGAGTGACATGTTTATGTTTAGACGTTTTGCAAACAAGCCTGGCAGCACTATTCTGAACCTTCTGCAGTCTAACAGTAATGCAGCTGTGACAATTATTTTTGTTCTGCATAATTGTGTTTTTTGGTAACAGCTGTGACATTTAGTAGTGAGTGTGTACAGTGACACTGTGCTGTGCAACTGAAGACTGTGGACGTTTGCAATCAGCTGTAGTTTGTAGAACTGCCAAGGCTGTGGAAAACACTGCAACATATAGAGTGCTGGGTAGTGACTGAGTTCAGTATTGTGTGTGACAAGTGACAAGTTTTCTATGACACTGGTGGGACAACCAGTGGGACCTGCACTGCCAGGCGGTGGATGGATCACATCAGGTAGGCCTCAGATTTCATCTTACACTAACAACTTGCATCAGCATGGTGACTCCGCATGCTTGCATGCTGTAAAATTGATTGTCATCATAAAATGTCACGTGTCTGGTGACAATTTGATTTCCGTGACATAACCTAGGTCTCTACGACAGACAAAATATATTACAAATTACAGTCCATGATCTTATGAAACCGCCATTTTCTTTTCTCTCATAGGTTCACATACATTCCCAATAAGTAATAATCACACATACCCATTTTCAGGCTGAAACCTGTACAGGGTACCCAGGTGCTGAGCTTAAAGCAAAAAAAAAAAGAGGACCTTTAAAGGAGCTATAAGGACCTCAGGTCATTTTAAAAGGACCTTCGCCTACATGACTTCAGTATAAACTGCAGAAAGAAATTCTATCTTCCACCCAGTTGCTTCACAGCCTGTGCGAATGGCACTGTGCACAGTGTGTAGGCCACAGCTTCCAACATGCAGCAAGGAAACCTCATGGTTGTCTTTGAGGTCACAGTTGATGGTGTTATAGACTGTCCAGTTCATGTCAGGTCCATCAACGCAATGCTGTAAAAAAAATCGCTCCTTTTCAGATTGAAATCTTTGAAAATGGACTGAAACTTGTCTGTCATGTCCTTGGCCCAAAAATTCTCATGTCAAATAACACATTTCACAACAGAATCCTGCCAGATGCGGATCATAAAGTCCATTTGCTTCATGTGGTTCGGCTTGTAAATAGACTCGAACAGCAAAACGTATCCAAGTTGAGATGAAGCCCCGACATTCTTTTGCAGCAGTTCAGAAAATCAGGGTTCAAGCCCAAATGTTGTCAGGTATCTGCATTTTGTTTTCCCACATTTAAGTCTGGCAGCTATGTCACTGTCTGGGAACATTAATCTGAACAATTCTCCACTCTATTCAGATGATTTATAATTGTCGTGGCAGTCAACAACTTTTAATGCCTACATCACTTCAGACTTTAATCGATCGTTGTCAAGATTGCTGCTAACCCCAGATCTCTGTGGCTGGACTTGAGCTGATGGACATTCACTGCTGGCACTACTAGTGCTGCAACAGGTACTGGAATTGACTGTACTTGGCACACTACTTTTTGAAGGAATGAAAAAAATCAGTCGAACTGCATGTGGTATCTGCTTTGGGATTTTCATTCATTTTTCTGATGTCTGTCACTCTTAGCGTGCTGCCTAAGAACACTCGTCCAATGATGCCAGTTTTAACAAAACTCCACAAAAAAAGGCTGCATGTAGTATGCTTGTCAGTTGCATCCTTTCTAACCTACTCACAAAAGTCCTTTGAAGCTGACCATGCATCATGAAAGAACACTTCGATGGCATTTTGAAATTTCAGTGCAGCGTATGAACACAAACTTCCAGACAATAAGATACACATCTATCAATAGCAGGTCAACCACAAAGCAGGAGGATGGCAAAGTCAAAACTGTCTTTTTGAGTGCTGAGATGTGTAGCACGTACCTGTTGTTCCATGCCATTCATTATATTGGCAAGCTCAGAAGCCGCCATGTTCAGGGATGAGAACAGATTTTTAAAAAGCAGAGGAGATTTTTTCTGTTGGGGGTCTGGGGGCAGAGCCCCCAGTGGGGTCAAGGGGCAATGCCCCTGCGGGGTCAGGGGCGCTGCCCCCTGAAGCTGAAGCATTTTTTTAATATATAAAGAAAAATCCGCATTTAAAACCATCAAAATATGTTTCTAGCCTTCAATTCAAACCTCAAATTCTGAGGGTTTTTTTTTCTTATCTTTTTGTTTTTGTTTTTGCTTTTTTGTCAAACATGCAAATGGATTTAATACAGGGCTCTCTGCGTTTGTGGTTGGTCGATTTACGTAAGAAATGGGTTTTTCCGAAAATTACCTGCCCTTGGCCCTGGTTCTATTATTAGTAACTAGACGTCTAGGTTTTGTTTCACAACATAAAGTCAAATGACGAATGTTTCAGCTAACTGAGATAGTTTGACCATTGCAAATGAATGATAAAATATAACAAAGAAGAGAGCAAAATCACCAACAGCTTACTTTCCAAAGTTTAATTGTTCTTCAATGCAGCGACACGCTGCCTGTGAACGAGGCGTTTACGTGATCGTAATGAAGCCACGACTTCCGAAGCTGATTTTCTTGTTGCAAGCTAGACATAACGCCTGCTCGTCACTGCTTTTGCATATGCTATCTCTAACTCTACTCCCACACACACCTCTTCCTCGAGCCAGTTTTCTTTCCAACGGTTGGGATATTTTTTTTTTTTTTTTTTTTTTTTTTTTTTTTTTGCGATTTCGTTCAACGCCATGAATCACAGATGACACTCGGTCGATCGGCGCTGTAAGCGGATGTGCAGTGGTTGGCCGAGTCAACCGAATAAAAACCAGCCCATTTGGGTATAAGCCTAGAGTAATCTCGCCGGAGGCGTCTCGCCGAGATTGGGAGCAAAGAAAATCGCGATAGCTTTTTTTTTTTTTTTTTCCGGCGGAGATTTTTTCAAACGGCGGACATTTTTTTTTAAGACGGCGGAACGGCGGAGCTGTTCTCATCCTTGCATGTTCTATACCTATAGATATTCATTTTTTTTTTCTTACTTTTTAAAATTTCCTGTGCACTGAACATTTTCATGGTAGAATTTAACAAAATTGACTTGGCAACATGTCGTGAACGTCAGCACTGTGACTTCGCGCCAAAAGACTCGACATTAGCCTCAGAAAAAATGCGCCAGCCTATGAGTGAAGCCAGCCACTTTGCAACATCATGCCAGGCTAGCTTTTTCATCTGCTGGAGTACCATATCTTGCTGGCTGCAACTTGCTGAATGTTTAATTGTCACATTTCAGTTTCTTTCTCATTTTTCAATTCAAAAAAGAACTGAACAGTGTCTTTCACAAATTAAAAGGCCTTCCTGATAATTTAAAAGGACCCACTTGCTGAATTCAACCACTTAAAAGGCCTGTTGACCAAAATCCTATTCGCAAGGACTTAAAGGCCCCTACAAACCTTGCTGTAAAAGAATCTAAAATCGAGGGGAAGTTTGCAGTCAGAGAAACTGAAAACAAGACGGTTAAGCTGATAAAGCGTACTTAATTCTGCATGACTCAACACAACTTTTGACAACCATCCACATGCAAGAGATGAACAGATAAACCAACAAACTACACACACAAATACCTGGGCGTTCAGTGCAGCAGAATTTTTTGATGCCATCATAGCGGTCCTTCCTGTTGTTGGGGAGGAGACACACCACCATCTGAGTCTCTCCTTCAACCACACAACGTCTCAGTTCAACAACGTAATCACTGGCGCGATCTTGAGTCAGCTCCCGCCTGAAGACAATGCGCAAATAAATGATTTAACATATGCAGTCAGATTCTGTGCCTTCACCACTTTCTCCAGAACAGTGAATACAGACCTAAATACAGCAACAGGTTAGTGAAGGAATGACAAGATTTAAGTCAACTGATTATGGAAAGGCTGAATAATGTATATATTACAAAGCTCACCTGTACATACAGAATTATATATAAAAAAAAAAAAGTCACTTCAGAATACATATGTCACTGCAGCAAAGACTAAAAGTAAAGAGTCAGAAAGCAATGGGTCTTAAATTTGGAAATATTTAGAGAGAGAGAGAGAGAGAGAGAGAGAGAGAGAGAGAGAGAGAGAGAATGGTAATTTAGAGGAGAGAGAAAAAAAGAATCAAATAAAATACCTCTTCACCTAACTCATGGACTGCTATAGAGATACAATATGGGTGAAACCAGGAAAAAATGAAGAGCAGGAAGGCTGGGGGTTCAGGGGGGTCATGTTAGGCCCCCTGGCAGGGTCAAGGGGCAGAGCCCCTTGTCAGGGGCTAAATTTAAAATTTAAATTCTCTTCACTGGAAAGAATCTTTGACATACATGAATTCCCACAACAAATTGATGATGGCATCACTCCAGTATTCAATTACCGTTTCAAAGTCCTACATATTCACAGCATCTTAACAGTCCTCATTTTGCTGTACATTCAAAAACTTGCACCGTCATTTCACAAAATCATTTTTAAGCTGTCTTACAGTGCTGCATGGCATGGCACTTTTCAACAATTCCCTTTCAATGCTGACCATTTCAGTCTTCTCTGATGCTCTTCTTCAAGACCGTTTGAATAAGCCAAAAGAGAAAGCTTCCAGCTCTTCTGCCTTTTCAGCCTTCATGGCAGATGCAGCCTCCAGCCCAGCAATGTCTTGTTCCAGTCTCACTTTTCCTGCCTTGAGCTGCTCCACTTCCTCAGCTTCTGCTTTCCTCTTTTTTTTGTGCCTCAGTTGCCCGCTTCTCTCTGTCTTCCTGCAGGTATTGTTCATACTGGCATCTGGCTAAAGACCCAACACTCCGCATCTCTTTGGTTAGCTGAAGGTTCTCAGGACTACCTGGCTCTTCTGACAGCATCAACGACCAGATGCCTGGCAACCAGGGATTTCTTCTTCAGGTTCACCATGGTCTCCTTGTGAACACTAAAGCCCCTCTCCACACTTGCCCAACAGTGACGGAGGATAAACACCTGCTGGGCAACTTCCCATAAAAGCGAGTACTCTTTCCGGCCTGACAGGCACTTGTAGAGTTCATCAGTTCTACCTTCACTGGGACTGAAGTTGCTAAACTTCTCACTGCATTCTGAGAGGATACTCTCGCTGAATTGCCAAACACTGGGTGTGAAATTCTTTTCATCAAACAGCAATCTGGGTTTCACCTGTGTCAGGCTGTGGACATGCCGATACTTGATGGGGGCTCTCTGTATTTTCACCAGTGCCACAAAGAAATCACAACACTCTTTGCTGTAAGAACGGCCATCCTTATCTGATGTCGCATTCTTCACTTGAAGATTCTGAGTTAATGCAAAGCCAACATCCACCTTGTGAGTTTTGCAGATGTGTCGTTTTGTCTGCATAATCAATGCTACAGAGAGATAGCACATACTTGCAACTAGTCAGGACTTCAGGCTTGATAAATCTGACCATCAAATATTTTAGCAGGCAAGCGAGGTCTGAAGCAAAGAAGGGCATTATGGGTCAATCTGTCTGGTACAACTGAAGGAAAGGATGCACTTCCCGAGCTATGCAGATGAAAAAATGAAGCCCAACTTTCAGCAAAGGATCACCCAGTGCAGCTGTGGTTTTTCTAGTTTGTTTGTTTTATATATTTTCATAATGTTTTGTTCACCCGCCAGTAGTGTGCTATCACCCAATTTAAGATCCCCAGAGTAAAAGTGTTGTTTTTTTCCCAACCCCATGTCACTTTTCCTGAACTTTCCCAACCTGGAAAAGTGTTTTCAGTTTTTCTTCACCATTCCAAATCTTTCCCAACAAAGCCTGCAGAGATAACTCATACGCACAAATGTGCGTCTCTGATACGTGAAAATCCTGTCTGACGCAATGGAATTCATTAAAACGTAACCCACAACGACTTTCTCCTGTATGCATTGCTACTGTGAGCAGCACATCACATAAAAGCACTTTCGTCTGATCCGTCTCCATCGAGTCGATAAAAACGTCTTTCGACATTTTAGAATGTTCTGAATTGATGGACAACTTTCACTTTAGTACTCTTCTACGCTGAAAACCAAACCAACATAAGAGTCTATGATTGGAGCACAAGATCATGTGATTCAGCCATGCACGAACACATGGACAACCCAATGTAATTTGGCTTTTCAGAGACAAAATCTACAGTTCATCCATGGCTTGCGGGTGCTCATTCAGCGAATGGAACACACATCAAGCAATCTATGCAACACAACTGGTTCAGATAATGAAAATGGCTTGTTGTGGATGTAGGAATGTGTTGCGCACAGTGCAAGAGTGGCTAACCTACACAGTTTTGTGACACGTTTTGTCACTGGGCTCCCGATGATCACTGGAAGGCAACTGGAATATGGTCAATAATAAAATGTGTCAGTACTGACGGAACTGGTTCACGCTGTGTAAATGTTGAGATGATAATCGCACAGGGCATTTCACTGTTAAAAATCCAAATGGTGTAGGTGTAGGTGCTCACACTTATTCACTTAACCTGTTCCCTGCCTGCTACGAGTGCCGTTTGTTATGAAACCCCCCCAAATCGCTACGCCTGTATACGAGTACGCCTCGTAGTAACTTCATCACAGAAAGCAGAAAAATCTACTTGGGAGACGACCCTCTAAAATGTTTCCACTTCTGTCAAGCTACAGGCCCTTTCCCTTCAAGCGACCACCCAACTGACCACATGATATGCAAATTGCGAACTGAGAGGTAACAGCTGATAAGCACATTAAAGATGGCAGCTCAACCTAGCACTTGGACATGTCCCGTTTTCAAGTGTTACACTGCGCTTGATGTCTTAGGTGACCTTCTAAAGTATCAAGATAGTGATGAAGAATACCTTTGAGGATCGGATCCTGATACTAGCGATGAGGAGACGGATGGGAATCGGCATCATCCACTTTTAACAGGGATACATGCTGGTGATGACGTGGCTTCAGTGTTCTGTACACAAGACAGCAGTAAAGAAAGCGCTGTTAGCGTGGGTGACGAAGCAGAAATAGCTGAACCCGTGCCATCAGCGAGCACTGCACCCCTCCTGTCTTGAGGGACAGGGTCATGGACGTGGTACAGGCTCAGGATGATGGTGAAGGTCCCATGAAAGCGACCAGGGGCGTGGCATGGGGCGTGGTCAGCAACAGCTGATCAAAGAATGGCGAGAAAGAGGTGCACAGCCCTTCAACCTTGCTGTTTTGACTGGGAATCCTGGTCTGAAAGCCAACTGTGCCAATTTTCGGCTGTACGAAGTTCCAGTCTTCAGTTCCTTCATGACCAGAAACCCGTTTCAGGTAAGTAGCTCTATTTTTCTTTTGTTGTTGTTGCTGCTTTAAAACAATTTATTTTTAAACTGCTTGATCCTTCAATTCCGCGACTATTTTCTGTATTGCTCTTCTTTGCCCCATTTCCTACTGAAATCGCATAATTATGGCAAATAATGACTGTATGGATAGGTAAGACTGTGTGTGTGTGTGTGTGTGTGTGTGCGTGTGCGTGTGCGCGTGCGCGTGGGCATGTGTGTGCACATGTGTGCCTAAGCATTATTTATTTCTGTATGCAAGTTTTCCATATAAGTTTGTTTATTTTGTAAATCACAGAAGCACTCATCTACAGCAGTTTTTTTGTTTTGTATCATTGTGTTTTTACATTCATGTGTGTGCGATACTGTTTGTGTGTGTTTGTGCATATGTATACATATGTATATGTGTGTGTGTGTGTGTGTGTGTGTGTGTGTGTGTGTGAATTCTGTGTGTGTGTGTGTGTGTGTGTGAATTCTGTGTGTGTGTGTGTGTGTGTGTGTGTGTGTGTGTGTGGCGGTGTGTGTGTGTGTGTGTGTGTGTGTGTGTGTGTGTGTGTGCCCAATTGTGGGTCTGCTTACTTATCTTGAAACTTTTATTCTGTATTTCAGATTCTTCTTCAGTTTCTGCATTTCAATGACAATGCAGCCATGCCAGTCGAAGGTGATCAAGGGTATGACCGGCTCTACAAGATTCGACCCAATCTGGATCATCTGCATGAAAAGCTCCAGGAAGTATATTTTTCCATTCTACAGTTGTTGTTTTCTCTCACCTGTGCGTGTGTTAATGATTTTATCAATGCTGTGACCAGACTGAGTGCCATCAGTGAAAGGAGACCAAGTGGAGTATAGAATGAATTCAACGTTCTATCCCTCTGGCTGAAGGACTGGACGAAGGGAAAGAGTCGGTTTAGTTTACTAGAAGGTTCAAGGCTGATTATTATAATCAAGATGGTGGATCAGAGACAAAGCTCGACACGGCGACCCACTTTCTGGCGCTATAGTGCACTTGAAGTGTTATGAGAAGTGCTGAACGATAACGACAGTGGTGAAGAAGACTTTCAAGCACCAGATGACAGCGTTACTGATGAGGAAGAGTCAGACAGTAATCAACACCATCCACTTTTGTCAAAACTTGTGGCCGGTGATGAAGAACACCATAACTTTGACCCACATGATGTTGGACAAGAGAGTGAAACCGGCCACAATTCCGACCTAGAATCTAAACCAGAGCCGATTCCCAGCACCAGCACAGCGCCCCATCCTGTTATGAGAGGTCATGGTAGGGGTAGTTGAAAGGGCCAGAGGCACTGGACGACAAATAAGGGGACGTGGCAGAGGGCGTGGAGCTTGACAATCTGATATGGTAGAGAATAGAACGCTGCTGATGCACAGCCACCAAATCCAGACGCGGCTTTCACAGGCAATCCAGGTATAAAATGTAATGTCAATAATTTTAGACATGCTGACTACCTGGAATTGTTTTTTGATGGTGATTTGATAAATCATTTCGTCCTTCAAACGAATCTATATGCCAGTCAGTTTTTGCAGGCCCACCCGAACTAGCCCCAGTTTTCCAGAGCAAATCAGTGGGAACCTGTGAATGCTGCTGAAGTTAAAAAAAAAAAAAAGTTCCTGGCCCCGGTGTTGATGATGGGAATCATGCGACTGCCAGCTACTGAGCTGTACTGGTCAAAGAAGGTGCTGTATCGCACTCCAGACTTCAGCTCAGTAATGACAAGAAAAAGATTTCAAGCAAGTTTCTTTTCTGTCTGTGTTTATTTGTTCTGTTTCCTTGCACCCTCTCTCGCCAACTCCTCTCTATGCCTCAGTCTTTCTTTTTAGCATTACATTAGAGGATGATGCGTGTGAGTGCGAGTGTGTGTGTGCGTGTGTGTGTGTGTGCGTGTGTGTGCGCGCGTAAGTGTATGTGCGTGAGCTTCTCTGTGATGTGTGTGTGTGCTTCTGGTTTTGTGTGCGTGTGCTTCTGGTTTTGTGTGTGTGTGTGTGTGTGTGTGTGTGTGTGTGTGTGTGTGCGTGTGCGTGTGTGAGAGCATGCACACACGCACCCACGCACGCGCGTGCGTGCGTGTGTGTGTTTCTATGTGGGGTGTGTGTGTTTCTATGTGGTGTGTGTGTGCTTCTATGTGGTGTATGTGTGTATGATTGTGGTGTGTGTGTGTGTGTGTGTGTGTGTGTGTGTGTGTGTGTGTGTGCCCTTCATTTAACGTCCATCCACTATTCGTGATATTAGACAATAGGAAAAAAAAAAAAAGAAAAAAAAAAGTGAATGTGTATGGAAGTAATTACAAGCGTGCACATAATGTGTGTATGTGTATATGTATGGGAGTGCGTGCACGCGAATGTGTGTGTGTGTGTGTGTGTGTGTGTGTGTTGTGTGTGTGTGTGTGTGTGTGTGAGTATGTGTGCCTGTGAGTGTGAGAGTTATGGACGTGTATGTGTATGAATATCTTTACACAAGTCACAAGAGAAGATTAACATGAAACAAAATACTTATAACCAACAACTAACTAATCAATTAAAGTCAAAACGGATGACAGTATTAACCCTCTGCCTACCGCATGACTTTGTGCTATATGACTATGAGAATACCATGCCAAGAGAGGTAACTCCGCAACACATACACACTTGCCATAAAGAAACCTCAATAGAAAATTTGTTTTTAACTTATCTATTCTGTAAAAGAAATGAAAAAAATTCAAAGACATCACTCCATCCAAAACAGCCATTTCCCCCCACATATAGTGAACTGGTACACGAGGGAAAAAAAACAAACGAACAGACTAACTGTACTTCGGTATTCTCAGTGCTAAAACAATTTTCCCTAAATTCACTGTACCCACAGAACATCATGGATTAGGAGCACAGAGTGATTTTCCAAGTCTAAACAAAGTACTGAAACCTTCAGGAACAAAATAAAGTCATTCTGTATGGTGTGCACACTAAATAATCAACTTTTATTGTGAAGCAAAAAACAACAACCCAAACTTCAACAATTTTGTTAAACTGAAGGCATCACATACAAGAAGATTTGTCTTCTAACTACTGAGGGGAAAAAATAACAAGAACAGATTAGGCCTACTGAATACTGGGCTTTGGATTGTGATGGAATTCAACAAAAATGTGCTTTTGCACAAGTGCACTGAGCAACCCCCCCCCCCCCCCCCCCCCAACACACACACACTGTGGTGATGATGTACCTCTTGTCCGGCTCCTCTTTGCTTTTTGATAAACAGGCAGTTTTTATTTCAGGCCAGAGTTTATGTTCATCCTTTTCTGCTTGCTTTTGTGCAGCAAATAAATTTGTTTCTCGTTAAAAGTCTGCCAAAATTCTTCTGAAATCAAAAAGCTAAAGGTGATGCTCCTACAGGCAAATCGTGGGACACACCCACTGACTGACCCGGTTTCCTGGCTATCAAAACAAGGGAAACTTTTGGGGGCTTCACTTCTTGTAGCCAACCACTCCAGTCAAGAATTAAAGAATCTCTAGCAAGTTTTGTTATTCGAATTTTCTTTTTTGGGGGGCCTGGGCCCAGCAGCAATGGGCTATTCGACATCGTCATTATCATCGCCTGAATCATTATTGATTCTGGCCTCAAAATCAGTCAGCAGTCGATCTTTATTCATAACTAGGTCAAGATTGACGTCCGAATCGTCTTGCTTCAAATCTCCTTCAAGAGTGTAGCCCGCAAATACGCTCTCTTCATCAATATCACTTCAGAAAATGAATTCTGCAAGTTGCATAGTTACTTGATCCGCCATTTTCCCAGAAAATCTTCGCGAAAAAAAGCCGAACTTTGAAAATTCACAGCAGCGAAACTACTCCACCAAAACTCATGCAACAAAAACCAAAATGGCGTCCAGAAACGGAAGTACCGGAAGACTCTTCTGTCGCAATTGCATTCTGGGATATGCGATGGTGAAAGTGAAAGTCGTTGACCGAGTATTCAGCGGTCGATCTCGGTCGATCCGGTATTCAGAAGGAGGAAATCTCGCGGTCGATCTCGGTCGATCCGGTAGGCATTGGGTTAAAGAAAAAAACAAACAAAACAAACAAAATCCTTTGCTTCCCCCCTCCCGCCCATTTTATCCACCCCACCCCCTTTCTTATCCCCCGCAAATAAAGTTAATAAAGAATATTATAAGTATTTTCCAATAGGGGTGCATTCTAAGTGTACAAAGAATTCGTACGTTAAAGCTGGTGACTGAAAAATGGCCTGCACAGTATTTTGCTTCAATACTGGAATGATTTTTTTCATATCATTGCATGAAACAATATGAACTGGAGTAATTTTGTTTCCACATACGCAAACGTTTTTTTTTTTTACATATTTTGTTTTAAATGCATTGTTTCCACCTGTGCATTAATGAGTAATTTTCTATTAAGATTAAAATTCTCTTTGATTCTTTTAATATCAAACTGTTCTTTGTAGACGTAATCTACTATGCTATATTCAAAAGCTTTCTTGATATGCGACTTAACTAAGTTACATTGTTCATGTACTGATAAGGGGAAATCAAACAGTTCTGAATCAAAACTATTTTTGGCTCCACATTTAGCTGCCCTGTCTACTTTTTCATTATAATGAAAACAATGTGAAGGAATCCAACAAAAAGCTACATGGGTTCCTCTTGCAATTAACATGCGTATCATACAACTTATCTCTATGATCATTTCAGGTCTTGTGTGCAATTGAAAAACTTTTAATGCCTGAAGAGCCGATTTAGAATCAACACAGAACAGAATTTGAAATATTGTTTTGGGAAAGTTTAAAAGGTAACTTAAAGCCAGGAGTATTGCTGTTAATTCTGCTGTAAATATCGATTTGTTAATTCTGATATAAAATGATTTCTCTACTCTTAAGTCTGGTATTAAGAATGCACAACCTGTTTATCAATGCACGAACCGTCTGTGTATATTTTCAAATAATTTGAATTGTTCTTTTCAACATGGCATTTGATATAGCTTGCTAACATGTGTGCGTGTGTGTGTGTGTGGGTGTGTGCGTGTGTGCGCTTATATGGGTGTGTGTGTGTACAAATGTGTTTGTGCACTTGATTGTTTATGGTGTGTGTGTGTGTGTGTGTGTGTGTGTGTGTGTGTGTATGTGTGTGTGTTTACACACACTGATCAAATGTTGTTAATCCTATTTCAGCTCATTCTACAATTAATCCACTTCCATGACAACTCTGCGATGCCACCACCAGACCATCCCCAGCATGACCAGCTGTATAAGATCAGTCCAGTACTGGACCACCTCCATGAGAAATTCCAGGAGGTGTATGAGCCACGGCAAGAGGTGTATGTGGATGAAAGCCTACGCCTTTGGAATGGTAAGCTTATACTCTGCCAATACCATCCCCCTCAAGCGTGCTAGGTTCAGGATCCTCTGCCGAGTTTGATGGTGGCATCAAGGGAAGTGGTGGATATTGCTACCGCTTCAAGGTCTACGCTGGAAAGGAGGATCCCGTCAATGAAATCCAGCCTGTCCTTGAAGCTGTAGATGCCAAAACCCCAGATCTGTCTGCCAGCGAGAAGACTGTGTTGTACCTGATAGCCCCATTACTAAACACGGGCTACCAGGTATATACTGACAACCGATATAGCAGCCCCAGACTTTTCATGTATTGATTGGAGAAGAACACCTTGGCATGTGGCACCGTGAGGGAAAACCGGGGAATTCCACTTCAGCTGCACGACACTCGGCTGAACCCAGACTCATCGGCTGCTCTTCGTGGTGATGGGAAAATTGGGGTCATGAAGTACCACAACACCAAGGTGGTTCACCTGCTTTCCACAATACATGAACAAACTGAGGCTGCTATACAGGACAGGCGACAACGGGGTATCACAAAGCAGCCAGAGATGTCGAACAGCTACAAATAAAAACATGAGTGGAGTGGACAAGCAAGATCAGTTGCTACACCCATACAACTGCACCAGGATGTCCATGAAGTGGACCAAGAAGATGTTCTTCCACTTCCTCCAGCTGCAACGCCTTCATCCTCTCCAAGTCAGGTGACAATTCCAGCAAAACTTTCCTGAGTTTTCTGGAATCTGTCATCTGTTCATGGCTATGGCCGGACGATATGCCAGTAGTGCACGAGATAAGATAAGATAAGATAATGTTGCTTATAGCCCAGCCGACCGCAAAGGGCCACATCAGGGCTGTCACCACGTTAAAATCAACTCACCAGTCATTAAAAAAAAAAAAAAAAAAAAAACACCCAACTTTCACACATCTCATTAAATGACATCGTCTAGAAACGCACCAGAAATTGCATTAAAAATCTTTCTTCCGTAAAATCTTTCAGATGAAAAATGTTAATCTCTCTCAAAAGTAGTGCACGAGAACTGGTCAGATGAAGTAAGGCTGACAGAGAGCCATTTAATGTTCCCCATCCCACCAACACCCAACAAAGCAGCACCACAGAGGGCCGGCAGGGTCTGCACCAAGAAGCCGAAGATTAGGCGTGATGTGCAGTCCCACTGCCCCTCCAAGCCTGCACTGTGCTATCCCCAGTGCTACATGGATTATCACACCAAGTTCATCTACTGGGAGTAGTGTGGATCCTGCAGCACAGCTCAGTTTTGCAGTGCATTTTTTTTTTCATCTTCTTCAGTCAGTGTGTGCTTTTATCTCAGTGTATTTTTATATTCTTGAGCGTTTATTTTCCCCCCACCTTCATGGTGGTGTTTCTGCTGAAACCGTCATTATGATTTATTCATGAGAGTGACCAGACTGTCCAACTGGTGGAAATAATCAGACTGGGTTATATAAGTATGGCTGCTCAACCTAAAACAACCCCAGAAACCTTTCTCCTTGTATCCAGTGAACATTAATATTAGTTTTTCTTGTGTTTTGTGTGGTTTTATATACTACAATTTGACTTTTTATTCTGAAACTGTCATAAGATTTGATTCCATCAAATTTTACTATACTGTTTACCAACAAAATCTGATAATTAGTGCATCAGGTTATAGCCAAAGATGTAAGAAAAAAAAAACATGTAAAAGATACAAGACATATCTGAGTTAAGGAATCAGTAGTGATCACATTAAGTGAACCAACCCAAAAAGCAAACTTTGGTCCCTTTATGTCTGGATTATGGTACCTGGATTATGGTCAGGTCTGCAATAACTATCAAGGAATCTCCCTGCTATCCATCGCAGGCTAGATTCTGGCTAGAGTTCTACTCAACCGGCTCAACACACATCTTGAGCAAGGTCTCCTACCTGAGAGTCAGTATGGCCGAGTCCAAGACAACGGATAGACATCTAAACCTTTCCCTGTCTCAGAGTGAAGCTGGGCTGTGTTCTTGCTCCCACCCTATTCAGCCTCATGTTCTCGGTCATGTTGACCGACGCATTCAGTGACGCGGAGTTGGGCATCGTCATCAAGTGCCGTACAGATGGATCAGTCTTCAATCTCAGGAGACTTCAAGCGAAAACCAATGTCTTGATGGACACTGTCAATTTCCTCTTCGCGGACGACTGTGCACTAACGCTGTCTCAGAAGCCACAATGCAACAGTGTTGACAAGTTCTCTGCTGCTTGCAACAACTTTGGCTTGACAATTAATAGGATAAGATTAAGATAATGTTGCTTATAGCCCAGCCGACCGCAAAGGGCCACATCAGGGCTGCAATTAATAGGAAAAAGACTGAAGTGATGCAGCCAGCCAGCTCCGGGAAAGCCAAACGTTGAGTCAGTCATCACCATTACTGAACAGCAACTGAACACATTGGACGAGTTAACCTACCTAGGCAGCACTCTGTCCAGAAACATCGACGGTAAGGTGAATGCCTGGTTTGCCAAAGCTAGTGCCACTTTTGGCAGGCTCCACAAGAACATATGGAACAGGAGAGATATCACCTTAAAGACCAAAATCAAAGTGCATCAGGCCATAGTTCTCACCACATTGCTCTATGGCTGTGAAACATGGATGGTTTGCCAGCGTCATGCCAGGAAACTGAACCATTTCCACACCACCTGCCTCAGAAGACTCATGGGCATTAAGTGGCAAGATAAGATTCCGGACACTGAAGTCCTCACTTGTGCTGGCCTGCCTAGCATCTTCACCATCCTGATGCAGTCACAGCTTCACTGGGCAGGTCATGTAGTTCACATGCCAGACTGTCGGCTGCCAAAGAAACTACTGTTTGGTGAACTACAACAAGGCAAACGCTCTCATGGAGGCCAGAAGAAGCGTTTCAAAGGCAACCTCAAATCTTCCCTGAATGCCTTCAACATCGGCCACACAACATGGCAGACTACCCCGGACAGAGACTGGTGGCTATTAGTTGTCCGCAAAGGTGCAGAGACCTGTGAAAGCAACAGAATTGCTGCAGCTGAGCAGCGCAGGATGGTCAGGAAGACCTGTGTCAACAGACCTCCAACTGCTGCCACCATTGCCTGTCCATACTGTGATAGGTCTTTCTGGGTGCAAATCGGCCTGACCAGCCATCTACGCACTCACCACTGACCCCAGGAAGACTAGATGGTCTTCGTCGTTTCGATGGACAACAACACACATGGTACCTACAATGATATATGTATGTATTACCATGCAGAACAGACTTTGCTGGCAGTCATGTCAATGCCAGATGTTTATATATGTTCAGTCAATTCTAACAATTTTTTTTTCAAGTTTTTTTGTGGTTTGATCTATTGCAATGTGTACGCCAGTCCTCAAAAACAGGCATTTTAGTACAAAAAAGTTGACATAATAACTTTTTAACTTACTGACTGCTAACAAAATATAAACATTATGAAATACCATACCACAAGGTATAAGAAAAAAATAAGCAAAAAATACAAGAGATATCTCAAATAATGAATGAGATGTGAACAGATGAATAAACCTACTGCAGAATTCTGTCCCTTTCACTTGGATTGGGGTACTCCTAAAGATGTATTATTACTATGCAGAAGACAACTTGCTGGCAATAATATCAATACCAAATGTTTGTATGATGTCCAATCAATACTAACACCAATTTTTTCAATGTTTTGTGTGGTTTGATGAGCTCAAATGTATGTGCGTGCGCTCAAAAACAGTTATTTCATTACAAAAACTGTTGATTGTATTACTTTTTACCATATTACTTTCCAACAAAATAAAAATGTAATGATGTCACATCATGCCACTGGATATAAGGGATAAAATGCAAACAATCTAATTGATATAATAATAAATGAAGGAGTTGTGAACAGATGAGTAAACCTACTGCAAAAAGCAGAATTCTGTCCCTTTACCTTTAGATGGGTACCCCCAAAGATGTGTTATCACACAGACGACTTGCTGGCAATGATATCAATACCAGATGTTTGTATGTTGTTCAGGCAATACTCACACCAATTTTTTCTATGTTGTTGTGTGGTTTGATGTGTTGCAGTGTGCATGTGTGTGCTGGAAAACTATCGTTTTATTATAAAAACATGTTATGTTACTTTTTACTACACTATGTTACTTATTACTATACTAGTGCCAACAAAATCAAAACATTATATCACATTATACCCCATGCTTTAAGGAGGGAAAGTGCAAACTATCTAACAGATATCTCAATAAATGAATGAGTAGTGAACAGATAGGTGAACCTACCACAAAAACAAAATTCTGTCCCTATACTCCTGAATTGGGGTAACCCCAATGATGCATGTAATACCACATAGAACATTTGACTGGAATAATATCAATAGCAGATGTTTGTATGATGCTCAGCCAATACAAACACCCATTTTTTTCATTATTCTGTGTGGTTTGATGTGTTCCAATGTGTGTGTGTATGCTCAAAAAGTTATTTTATTTCAAAAACGTTTCTCATAATACTTTTTACCAAACTAATTGCTAACAAAATTAAATTATATTTCAGTATAGACCAGGGAGTAAGGAAGAATCGTGCAAAAAAATCTAAGACATGTCTCAATAAATGAACGAGTATTGAACAGATTAGTGAATCTATCCCAAAAAGCAAAAGTCTCTTTACACCTGGGTTGTGGTACCCCGTATTATGTATGTGTTACTAAACAGAAAAAAAAATTGTTGCAATATGAATATCAGATGTTTGTATAATGTTCAGTCAGTAAGAACCTTTTTTTCCACTTTTTTCTTTGGTTTGATGTGTTGTAATGTGTGTGTGTGTGTGTGCATGCAGGTATACTGATGACCAGCAAAATCGAATTATAATACCACATCATAGCACAAGATATCAGAAAAACACATACAAATAATCTATGATATCTCAAATGAATGAGTAGAGAACAGATGAGTGAACCTACTGCAAAAAGGAAAATTTGGCCCTGGCACACAGCAATACAGAAAAGCTCTTATACTGTGGCAGGGAAAGGGTTAACATTGAAACACAAATCTAAATAAATAATGTTTAGCATAATCTGGAATGTGTTTTTTTGAACTGTTCTGATAGCACCTCATCCATTTCTATCAAAATCTTTGTGTTTTTATGTGTGTGAGCCAGTCAGAATGCCCGTGTGTGTGTGTGTGTGTGTGTGTGTGTGTGTGTGTGTGTGTGTGTGCAAGTGTGTGCGCGCTTGTGCGCGCTTGTGCGTGTGTGTGTGTGTGTGTGGTTTTCAGTACATTTACAGGCAGTTATAAAGTGTGACCACCTAAATATTTTTGTGACCCCCTGAAAATTTGGAAACAAGTTTTTTGCACCGAGTCTGACTCTTTAATTGTTTGGAAATAATCATCACTTGGTAGCAGGAAAACTGGACTAAACAGCAAAGCTTTGTGGATAAGAAGTGCAACGCCGCCTCTTATCCAAACGTGGAAGGTTGTGCAGGTTTGGAAAGACTACTGAAGCCAGAAAGAGTGAAGATCTTCTGGTTTTGAATTTTTGTTTCCTGAAGAGCTACTACCTGAGGGTTAAGTGTACACCACAAAAGCTGCAGCTCCTCAAAGTTCCAGGGATCTTCCAATGATTAATGTACTGTCCATGGTACAGAGGACAAACAGGAGAGAAATCTGTTTCATTTCTTTTTTCCCCTCAGTAGTTAGAAGACAAATCTTCCTGTATGTATTGCTTTCAGTTTGGGTTTATTCCCCTTCACAACAAAAGTTAAGTGTTTAGTGTGCAGAGAATATAGAATGACCATTTTGTTCCTGAAGGTTTCCATACTATGTATAGACTCAGAAAATCACTATGTGCTCCTAATCCATGACATTCTGTGGGTTCAGTGAATTCAGGAAAAATTGTTACAGTTGCCCAGAACACTGAAGCACTCTTTGTTCACCATACTACCCCCCCCCCCCCCCCCCCTGTGTACCAGTTCACTACATATGGTTAGAAATGGCTGTTTTGGATAGAGTGAAGTCTTTGGAATTTTTTCTATCAAATCTGTGCAACTGATGGGTAAAATGGAAATGTTCCTATTTATGTTTCTTTAGGGCGAGTGTGTATGTGTTCCAGAGTTACCACACTTGGCACAGCACTCTCATGGTCATGCAGTACAAAGTCATGAGGTAGGCTAATGGAAAAGAGGATACTTTAAAATTTTACTTACGGAGTGGGGTGCTCAATCCGCATGCCCATGGGTGGCCCTACTTTTCTTATTGTGTCGCAGAGCTGTCTGGCCAATGCTGAAACTTTATTTGGAAAGATGACAATCCAATTCTTCAGTACCATTGGATAAATCATTGTCTTTTCTCTCATGTCCTGTGACCAATCCGCTTGCTCCGGCTTGTAGCTCAGCTACCACACAAAAGAAACAGGAGGGTCAATTATAAAATCAGGGCAGATGAAGCATCAAAAGAACACAACTGATCTAAACACAGAAGACAAACACAATAACAATCAATACAGCTGTACACAAAACAAGCAAAAGCAGCATGGGCACTCCAGAGTGGAGTCTGTCCCCCGATCTCAAAGGCGCACATCACTGTGTCAAGTCTGAAATAAGTATCAGACGCTCGCTCACTCTGGCTCCGATACTAAGCCATTCATGTTGTCAATATGTGTTCCACACATGTTGGATCAAAACAGGCACCACTAACCACCAACAAACTCTTACTAGCAGTGCAGCGACTCCTCCAGGTAAGCTAATGTTACGTCGCCTACAGCCCAGCCAACTGCAAAGGCCCATATCAGAGCTCTCACCCATTAAAAAAAACCTCATTCACACAACCCTTTGAAGTACACCTTCTGAAAACACACTGGAACCTCTGTTTAAAATCTTTCTTCCATAAAATCTTCGAACAGATAAAAAAGGTTTATCTCTTTCAGATATTCAAAGATCATGGCAGGTAGGACATCTCTGAACATGTTTTCATGGGTCTGCTGTAAAATGTTTATGTCTCACATCATGGAAGTCCTAACACTTTAAAAGAATGTTTCATTATGAGTGGTGCATGTCATGGTATGCACCATGGAGCTTTTTCACCTTTTTAAAGGAAAGAATGGGTGTAGAAAGAGTGGCCTGTATGCAAATGGCACAAGTATGTTTCTTCTTTACAGCCACCTTGCGAACATGGTAAACTCTTTCAGGTTTAGACAGATTTGAATATTTTATAGGTTTAGACAGATTTTGAATATTTTATCTGTCTGTAAGTTCCATTCCTCTTTCCAGGTCTTTGACGTAAGCCTAGAAAAAGAACAAACCTGCTAAAAAAAAACTCTTTAACCTTTTCACCGCTAGACATTCTGTTTTGCATGAGTTGACTCGGTTGAGCTTCGACTATCCAATAATGTACCCTGGTCACCATCTGGGTGTTCTTGATACAAATCAGCATCAACTGACCATCTACTCCACATTTCTAGCACCTGATCTTAGTAAATGT
This sequence comes from Conus ventricosus, assembly GCA_018398815.1. NCBI lineage: Eukaryota > Metazoa > Mollusca > Gastropoda > Neogastropoda > Conidae > Conus > Conus ventricosus. The sequence continues at coordinate 33,933,239 of CM031619.1, read as the reverse complement.
ATGGCGAGGCTGAGTACCTGAAGTGCTTGGTTGTGACGCCCAAAATAAATGAAAAACTTATCAACAGAAATGGATGAAAACACTAAACTGAACACCACTCTGACAAAGCTAATGGCTGTGAGGCATGCGTCAGTGAATACCGGAACTATGACGGTTATCGCTGGCTTTCTATCTTGTCATGTTCGAGAGTGAGAGTATCAGGAGTTAGGTCACCCTAGTTAGTCACCGAACGGCGATGTTGAGCCATGTTGTTGCCAAATGGCAATGTCAGTGGCACAAGGGTTAAAAGTGGGGGGGGGGGGGGGGGGGGGGGGGGGGGGGGGGGGGGGGGGGGGGGGGGGGGGGCATCCGAGAGAGAGAAAGGGGGAAAAAAATTCTGTGGAATGAGGACAACTGATATGCCTCATCATTACCTTTCTGTTGACTCCCCGCTCCCGCATCCAAATCTCTTCTTGTTTGAGCCGACGAGCTGGTATGGACACCAGATTGTCTTCCAGAGTCAAGCCCCAGTCCCTCATCTCATCGACCACCTTCTGGTTCCTGTAACACCGTAGTAGTCTGCACTGTAATTTACAGAACATGGGAGGAGAGATCATGGGATGACAGAACAGAAACCGACTGATTTCGTGTATGGAAAACAATACTCTTTACTCTGCAAATCTTTGCAACTTAACATAATGTGACTGATCACATAAGTGAAAACTGTCAGCTGAAGTGAAGATGTTTCACTATAATCCACTGGAAGATGAAGGGCATGGATTGAATACAAAAAATGAGGATAGGAGTCTGTAATTTCAAATCAGACAATGATTTTGGTATGACAATCAACATCAAGCTGCTGCTGATGAAAACATTTAAAGGCTGGCCAGTTTCAGGTGCCAAACACTTTTAGTACAAACATAAATTGTATTTTCAGTGAAACTCTTAGTGGCACCACTGTGCAACTGGCAGTGAGCTTTACAAGACAAGTTCATCTTCACCATCACTATTCTCTAGTTTGCCTTTGTCTCTTGACTAAATCAGAATGCTTTCTTAAAATCAGGCCAAGTCTTAAAAAGCCTTTCCTTGTACTCTACAATATTTTACCTCATGCAAGAAAGTTCGCTTTCTCAATCAGTAATTGAAAACATCTTACAATTAAAAACAACTTGCAACTGGCCATTCTCCAAACATTCTTAATCTGCTGGGCTGCCAAGGCCTTAAATGCACAAAATTAGCATTTTGACATAATAAATGTAGCATTCACAAATTAAGCACAGCAATCTCATGCAATATCGCCTAAGATCAGACACAATAGCACTTTCAATGTTCTCATGAACACACCAATGAAACCCGATAGTTCTACTGAAGTTCATGATTCTTATACCACTATTATGGGAGAATCTTAACAAGCAGCCATCCATCAACAATCTGTGCTCTTCTGTTTGTCGTCACTGGATGAAAGGCTTTCTATGAAAATGCTCACTCTTTCAGGGTTGTCATGAAGCCCGTCAATCTGGCAACTCGTTTCGAGGGGTCAATTCTGGTATGGAAGCCAAGATCCTTCTTCAGTCTCGTGTCTGCCTTATTTGCCTCCGTCATACCTAAACAGTCCCATTCATAAAAAAAAAAAAAAAGTGGAAATAAGACTGACAATTTATTTTCGTTGAGAAAAAAAAAATGTTTTTGGAACTAATTTCAAAAGCAAACAAATCCATCATATCTGTAACACAGTGCATGTATCTATGTGCGTCTTCCTTCAATCCAAATCAAATTAAAATCATCACAACCCTACTGAAAGGAATGTCAAAAATTGGAAAACATGGGTGAAACCATGAAAAAATTAAAAGCAAGAAGGCTGGGGGTCCAAGGGGCTGCCTGAAGCCCTCTGGCAGGGTAAAGGGGCAGAACCCCTTGTCACGGGTCAGAGGGTGAAGCCCCCTAAAAATAAAGGTTTCTTTGCCTTAGACAAGTAAAACCTGAGCATTTGGAGATATCTTACTTCCTTTTTACCATGCAATTCACAAAACCACCATCAACTCTTACACTGGCTATTTAACAACATAGCATGTTTGGTGAAACAGTTTTTCTTTCCGACTGAATGGCATGTTGACATTCTCCTCACCCTTATCACTCACCCAGTCATTACCCACGTTGACCTTAAAGCAGGGCTTCTGAAAACGCAAAAAATTGCGTACAGTACGCATTAAAACTCTACGGGACGCACTGGGTGTCCGTGTAAGGGGTCCCCCCAGGGACCCCTTCAAATTTTGGTGAAGTCAGACATAAAGTGAGAAAAGACTGCCTTCAACATCGTAAGTTGGGTGCCGTAACATCGTAGGTCTGTCTGCTACACTTTGGACCAAACCCATCCCTTTTCAATTTTGAACAGTAACAAAGCGAGTAGGGCAGCCTCCTAACAACATACGTAGGTCACTTTTGTCGTCTGGTGAGGCTGACTGACTAAGCTTTAACGCTAGGCCACAGCCTCGTTTTCAGTTGACCAAATTTTCCTACTTTGAGCCATGTGATGTCACGATGACGCTTTTCATTTTCCCGGCAGGAGAGAGGCATTTCCGCGAAGTCTTTGTTTCCAACATGTCTCTCGAAGCATGGTTAACGAAATTATCGTCGCAAAAGCGAAAAAGCGTAGCAGAGGAGCAAGATCGAGAAGGAATATAATTTTTGATGTTTATTTTGTTGTTTTTATTGTGACGATGTGTCTGTCACAATTGCAGTCTGCGTGCAGGGATGCAATTTTTTAACGCATATTGCTGTTTTTATTGTGGTGTAGGGACCCCTTAATGTTAACCTGGGACCCCTTAAAAATCTGATGAAGGGGGCCCTGGACCGGAAAGATTTTCACCCCAGCAGAAGCCCTGCCTTAAAGTCATGCTTACATGGTGCTTGACCTAAATCATAATTATCACCCACCACACCCAGTTCATTCAAAATGTCTATAACGTTTTCTTCACCTGCTTTTCCATCACAGTATCAGCAAAAAAATCTTCAAAGAAGGTTCTATTTCTATCACGTTCTCCTGTGGGCGCCGCTTTGCCACACAATCTGAGTCACACTATGCATTACAAGGAGCTACAAACTACAAACTAAGCTAAAAGGCTGAAAATCCATGTTCTGGGGCTCATTCAGTCATTTATGCAGAATGGTCTATCAATGTGCCATACTCTAGTATGTGTCGTGTGTTGGTAAAACAGGGTTCCAAGGTGCTGGGCATGAAGCAAGAAAGGACCTTTAATACTATCCAGCCGAGAGCGGCACGACGGCACGATTCCCTGCTGCCGCACGTTCGCGCACAGCGCTCATTCCCTGCCGACGCACAGATTTGGCCACTTTTTAATTTATTTTTACGGTAGCTCTACAGCAACTGACGGTCTTGTGTTAGGTGTCACAGGAAAGAACAAACACTCAACTCCCCTCATCACCAGATCCACTTTGTAATACGATTTCAAGCGCTTCATTGAGCGAGAAATTGCTACCACCCCTTTGCCTGACCGACATTTTTTCTGGCACAGGAAATACTGCCGCGCGCCGCGTGGCGGTGCCACCAGTTTCTTCGTTTCAAAGCTCCTGGGGTCAGCCAAGTTCACAATAGGCCACTGAAAGTATGGTCGACAACTCGTTCCAACATCCCCAAGACTAGTTACAGAGCTTATTTCCCTTGGACCATTTCATGGAAAGTGTAGGAATTTTATGTTCCCGTCGTCTGATTGTGGACGACACGGCAGAATGTACTGCTGTCTTTCCGTCATCCGGGCTTGGACTTGCCTCAAGGGAGAGAAATCCTGTCGTCAACTTTTGGACGACTCGGCTGGTAAACGTTAAATTAAAGGACCTATAAGGACCTCAGGTAATTTCAAAAGGACCTTGGCCAAGGTGAATTAATAAATAGTATGTTTGTTGTTGTTGTCGTACCCTGGCTAAAAGACTCCAGGGATCATCCAAACAGCCGAAGTACTTGAACACTATGGTACAAATGCATCAGCTGGGATGAGAACATTACGTGTGTGACCGTTTTGATTACCCCGCCACATGGGCAGCCACACTCCGACTTCGAGGGATTTTAGAGACTGATAATGTTATGCTAGGAGCTTGTCACAACTGAAGACAATCCCCGCATAACTATGCAGAGCATAACAACATTTTGATGTAGCCTTGGTGTTCTAGCCTATGTCAATTAGCCTGACACAGCCTTAAGCCAAGGCAGAATAAATAGTATAAACTGCAGAAAGAAATTCTTCTATCTTCTATAACCCAGTTGCTTCACAGCCTGTGTGAAAGGCATTATGCATAGTGCGTAGGCCACAGCTTCCGACATGCAGCAAGGAGACCTCATGGTTGTCTTTGAGGTCACAGTTGATGGCGACATGGACTGCCCAGTTCATGCTGGGTCCATCCATGCAATGCTGTAAAAAAGTCTTTTTCAGACTGAAATATCTGAAGGACTGAAACCTGTCTGTCATGTCCTTTCCCTAAACATGGCCCCAAAACTCTGATGTCATAACACATTTCGCAACAGAATTCTGCCAGATGCAGAAAATAATGTCCATTGCCTCATGTGGTTCTGCTTGTTCAAAGACTTGTCAAGGAGCAAACACATCCAAATTGAGAGGAAGCCCCGACATTCTTTTACAGCAGTTCAGAAAAGCAGGGTTCAAGCCCAAATGTTGTCAGGTATCGGCATCTTGTTTTCCCACATTTAAGTCTGGCAGCTATGTCACTGTCTGGGAACATTGATCTGAACGATTCTCCACTCTGTTCAGATGATTTGTAACTGTAGTGGCAGTCAACTTTCAATGCCTACATCACTTCAGACTTTCACCGACTGTTGTCAAGATTGCTGCTAACTCTACATCGCTGTGGCTGGACTTGAGCCGATAGACATTCACTGCTGGCACTACTAGTGCTGCTACAGGTACTGGAAGCGACTGTACTTGACATGCTACTTTTTGTTGTAACTGACGTAGAAGAAATGAAAAAAATCAGTCATGCTGCATCTGATATCTGCCTTGAATTTTTTGTTCCTTTTTCTAATGTCTGTCACTCTCAGTGTGCTGCCTAAGAACACTCTTGCCCCTCAATGCCAGTTTTAATGAAAAACTCCACAAGAAGGCTGCGTGTAGTAACGCTTAAAAGTTGCATTTTTTCTAACCTGCTCACAAAATCCTTCAAAGATAACCATGCATCTTGAAAGAACACTTCGATCGCATTTTCAAATTCCAGTGCAGCATATGAACACAATCTTCCAGACATATACACATCTATCAATAGCAGGTGAAACACAATGCAGGAGGAGGGCAAAGTCAAAACTGTCTTTTAGAGTGCCGAGACGTATGTTGTTCCATGCCATTCATTATATTGGCAAGCTCAGAAGCACCATGTTCGATACCTACAGATATTAATTATAGTTGTTTTTTTCTTACTTTTTAAATTTCCTGTACACTGAAATTGACACGTTCATGACAAGAATTTTTTAACAAAAATTGACTCAGCAACATGCCGAGAATGTTTAGCACCGTGACTTTGTGCCAAAAGGCTACAAGATGTAGCCTCAAAGAAATGTTCCCCTATGAGTGACATCAGCCACTTTGCAACATCATTCCAGGCTAGCTTTTTCGTTGCTGCAGAACTCTTATCATGCAGGCTACAGCTTTGCTGAATTACGTTTTTAAGAGTCAGAATTTATATGAGTTTACTTCCCTCATTTTCCAATTAACCCAATGCCTACCAGATTGACCAAGGTCGACCATGAGATTTCCTCTTATCTGAATACCGGATCGACCAAGATCGACCACTGAACACAAGGTCAACGACTTTCGCTTTCACCATCTCCTGATTTTGAGGCCCGAATCAATGATTTGGGCGATGATAATGACGTCGAATAGCCCATTGCTGCTGGTCCAGTCTGTCCCCCCCCCAACCCCCCCCCCCCCCCCCCCCCCCCCAAATAAAAATTGAAAAACAAAACTTGCTTGAGATTCTTTACTTATTGACTAGAGTGGTTGGCTACAAGAAGTGAAGCCCCCCCCCCCCCCCCCCCCCCCCCCCCCCCCCCCCCCCCCCCCCCCCCCCCCCTTGTTTTGATAGCCAGGAAAACGGGTCAGTCAGTGGGTGTGTCCCATGATTTGCCTGTGGGAGTGTCACCTTTAGCCTTTTGATTTCAGAAGAATTTTGGCAAACTTTTAACGAGAAACAAAATTATTTGCTGCACAAAAGTAAGTAGAAAAGGATGAACATAAACACTGGCCTAAAATAAAAACTGCCTGTTTATCAAAAAGCAAAGAGGAGATGGACAAGGGGTGCATTATCACCACAGTGTGTGTGTGTGTGCTTGTCGGGGGGGGGGGGGGGGGGGGGGGGGGGGGGTTGCTCAGTGCACTTGTGCAAAAACACATTTTTGCTGAATTCCATCACAATCTGAAGTCCAGTATTCAGTAATCTGTTCTTGTTATTTTTTTCCCCTCATAGTTAGAAGACTAATCTTGTATGTGTTGCCTTCAGTTTAACAAAATTGTTGGGTTTTTTTTCCCCATTCACAACAAAAGTTGATTATTTAGTGTGCAGACCATATAGAATTACTTTACTTTGTTCTGAAGGTTTCAGTATTTTCTTTAGACTTCGAAAATCACTCTGTGCTCCTAATCCATGACATACTGTGGGAGCGTCGCCTTCAGCCTTTCGATTTCTGAAGAATTTTGGCAGACTTTTAACGAGAAATAAAATTATTTGTTGCACAAAAGCAAGCAGAAAAGGATGAACATAAACTCTGGCCTAAAATAACTGCCTGTTTATCAAAAAGCAAAGAGGAGATGGACAAGAGGGACATCATCACCACAGTGTGTAAGATAAGATAATGTTGCTTATAGCCCAGCCGACCGCAGAGGGCCACATCAGGGCTGTCACCACGTTAAAATCAACTCACCAGTCATTTAAAAAAAAAAAAAAAAAAAAACTTTCACACATCTCGTTAAATGACATCGTCTACAAACGAACCAGAAACTTTGTTAAAAATCCTTCTTCCGTAAAATCTCAAATCAGATGAAAAATGTTAATTTCTCGCAAAAACCCAAGGATCACGTCAGGCGGGACATCCCTGAACAGGATCTTCATGGACTCCGCTGTAAAATGTTTGTGTCTCACATCGTGCAAGTCCCAACACTCTAAAAGAACATGTTTCATTGTGAGTGGTGCATGACATGGAATGCACCACGGAGCTTCTTCACTCTTTAAAAGGTAAGAATGGGTAAAATACGAATGGCCGGTGTGCAGCCGGCACAGAACCGTTTCCTCTTTACGACCACCCGACGTAGATGGGAGGAAGTCTTTAAGGTTTGGACGGATCTGAAAGAGTTTGTTATTCGTCTGTGTGTTCCAATCCTCCTGCCAGAGGTCTCTCACATAATCGTTAATTTTGGGTTTCACATCTGAGCAGGGGATATAAGTGTTGGACAGTTTCTCTCTTGTGGCGTTCTTGGCTAAACGATCAACCATTCCCGCCGATGCCAACATGGCCAGGAACCCAAGCAAGAGTAATGTTGTAACCGTCCGCCTTCAACTTGCTAAAAAGTTCAAAAAAAAGTAAAAGTTCTGGATGCTGAAGGTTGCGGCCAGCTATGGCCTCCAAAGCTGACAGCGAATCCGACAGAACCAGAAAGTCCCTCCTCGAAGAATGGGAGATTATCTTCAAAGCCAGTACTAGAGCAGTAAGTTCAGCAGAATAGACAGAAGCATCTGAATGTATATGTTCCAACAATATCTGAGAAGGAGCACCAGGGCAGTAGGCTGCACAGGCCACTCCATCCTCAGACTTGGAACCGTCAGTGAAAACTTTTTGATAGGATGGGAATTTGGAAGAGAGCTCGGCATACAAAGCCTTGTACGCCAGAGAGCTGGTAGACTCCTTACGGAAAGCTGCGAGATCGAAACGAATCTCTGGTGTGAAAAAGGTCCATGGAGGTTGATCCGGAAACTTGGAAAAATCGGAAACTACTCCCAGGTCTATACCTGCATTCCGCACGTGAGGCTGCATACGAAGCCCAAACGGCGGAATACATTTTGGGTTATTTTCAAACTTACTTTGGAACGGAGGGTCAAAAACACAGTCATAGGCAGGATTCTGCGGTTCTGAGAACAGTCGGATGTAATAATTCAAAGACAGTTTCAGCCTGCGATTGGACAGTGAAGGTTCACCTGCCTCTGCGTACAGGCTGTACACAGGGGTGGTGCGGAACGCTCCAAGACAGAGACGAAGCCCTTGATGGTGGATAGGGTCCAAGAGTTTGAGGTAAGATGATCTTGCGGAGCCGTACACAGCACAACCGTAGTCCAGTTTAGAACGGACCAGGGCTCTGTAGAGGTGCAACAAAGTTTTCTTATCAGCGCCCCAGTCGGTGTGTGCTACGACCCGCAGAATATTCAGTGCCTTTTGGCAAGCAGTTTTGAGGTTTTTAATATGGCTGAGAAAGTTAAGTTTTTGGTCAAAAAATGACCCAGAAATTTGGCCTCTTTAACAGCTGGAATGGGAGATTTCCCTACTTGAAGTTCCGGATCTGGAAAAAACTGACGGAAATTATGGAAGTGAATACACTGGGTTTTTGTAGCAGAAAGGTGAAACCGTTTTCATCCGCCCACCGATGGATTTTATCTACGCAAAGCTGGAGCCTGCGCTGGACACTCGGGTACAGGCTTCCAGTTGCACCACAGTGTGTGTGTGTGTGTGTGTGTGTGTGTGTGTGTGTGTGTGTGGTCGGGGGGGGGGGGGGGGGGAGGATTGCTCAGTGCACTTGGGCAAAAGCACATTTTTGCTGAATTTTATCACAATTTAAAGTCCAGTATTCAGTAATCTGTTCTTGTTATTTTTTGCTTCTCAGCAGTTAGAAGACAATTCTTCTTGTATGTGATGCCTTCAGTTTAACAAAATTATAATTAACATTATTTAGTGTGCAGACCATACAGAATGACTTAATTTTGTTTATTTTGTTCCTGAAGGTTTCAGTACTTTGTTTAGACATGGAAAATCGCTCTGTGCTCCTAATCCATGACGTTCTGTGGGTACAATGATTTTAGGGAAAGTTGTTTTAGCACCGAGAACACTGAAGTAGAGTTTGTTTTTATTGTTTTCTTCGTATACCAGTTTACTATATATGGGAAAAAAAGGTTGTTTTGGGTGGAGTGATGTCCTTGAATTTTTTTCATTACTTTTATGGAATAGCTAAGTTAAAAACAAACTTTTTATTGAGGTTTCTTTACGGCAAGTGTGTATGTGTTGCGGAGCTACCTCTCTTGGCAGTATTCACATAATCATAGCACAGTGATGTGGTAAGCAGAGGGATAAAAAGGACTGAACAGTACCTTTCACAAATGAAAAGAACCTCCTGATAATTTAAAAGGGCAGCTTGCTGAATTAAAACACTTAAAAGGCCTGCTGACCAAAATCTAATTCGTATGGACTTAAAAGGCGCCTAAGACACCTGTCAAAACAATACAATGTGTTCATTCCCATTCACTGGCATTTCAATAGGTCAGGATACAAAAGCATTTTTCCAACTTTGTCCCATTAATGCCTAGCATCCCATTTTTGTGACACTTTACTCATAAGCCTCTCAAAAGTGAATCTTATTATTTGTGTGCATACGCTTGTCTACATCAATTAAGGAAGGCTACCTCACCAGTTACAGTTTTGGTGGACGACTTCCTGTGAAGCATCTGACAGCAGCCATTTGCATCAACATTTTCAAGAGAATAATTGTTGGAATTTCAACTTCCTAAAGGTAAGCCCATAGTTCATACCGCATGTAACTTTTTAATAATATCAAATAAAGAAAAAACTGTTCTTTGGTTCATGATCTAAATTTGCATCTTTTGGATTTTGACTGGAAAACATAGATCACGTGTTCCATGTGCTGAAAAATGCGTCCCAAAAATGGGACACTAGGCACAAGAGGGTAGGGGTATTTTGCTAACACGACTCTTGTAGTTATTGTGTTTTCAGGAATTTCACGGAATATGAAGTAATAAGCATGCAAGAAGATGAACTCGCATTTGAAACAGCAAGCATATATACATAACCACCGCTAAATCAAACGATGATCTGACAGATGAAGAGAATGCGGATGAGAACGAAGGAGGAACGGTCGACAACCTGAATCGGTGCCAGAGGGCAAGGGCACAAGCTGCGGGGGCAAGGAGTGGAGTGCGCACTATGTTTGCAGATGAGAAAGAGGACTTGCTACCAACTGTAAATATAACTGGAATATACGTCAGTCACCAAGATAATGAATGGTTCCAACTGACTTGTTCATTGAGATAGGTCCTCTCCGCAAGGGGGTGTTGGTCAGAATATAGTGACAGTTCATAAGGGCTTCATTTGGGATCCTGCTGGATCGATATAGAGTCCAGATACAGAACAAAAAGATTGATTTGCAGTGATTTTCCATGGAACAAACCCCACAGAGGATTTGCAAGAGTGGCTCATACATGTAGTATGGATATGTAATGGTTTCACTGCTCACCTGTCATTTTTAGATTTTATTTTATTTCACTGCATTTTCGTGCACAGGCACCTGGAGAGCCTGACCCCGAGGGACCTTCTACTTCAACATGTGGTTCCACATCTTTCAGATCTGCAGCTAAGAGGCAAGAGTCTTCACTAACAGAAGCACTTCCAGCAAAAAGACGAAGATGTCGAAGACCAGAGATTGAAGATGCACAGAACTCGGTCAAAGGCAGAAGAACAGGTTCCAATAGGATGTTCCCTGGCGTCCCATGTCTGGACTTCCATCCACACCCATGGAGCTCTTTGAAGTCTTTTTTTTTTAATAATGAAGTCATCCAGATGATGGTCGACATGTTAGAAAAGTATGCGTGCTCAAAAGAAAACGAAACTCAAAACAAGCCCATGTGAAATGAAGGCCTTCCTCGAGACTGAGATACCTGAGCCTCACATCATCAAGCACTATAACCAAACCATGGAAGGCGTAGTCTGTATGGATCAAAATGCTGATCAGTGCCCTACAGCCATCAGATCCAAAAAAGGGGTGGTGGCTCATTTTGGCACACCTTGATGCGAGCATGCAGCAGACTTGGCACCTGTACAGAAACACCCACTAGCTAGGAAAAGCCTCTTGATTTGCTGGCAGTACGTCACTCTATTGCTTGGACCTACCTGACCTGTGCGTCAAGGACCAAAGGAACTGGACGCCCAAGCGCCAAGGGAAAAAGTACCCCCCACCCCTTTGACAAGAGAGTACCCACTGCTGTCCTATTTGATGGAATCAACCATCTTGTAAAGCCTAGGCCTACCCAGTTTCACTGTGCTGTTTTTGGAATAAACACCAATAGATGTCAGGAGTGTAGAGTAGGTCTGCATGACAAATGCTTTGCCGTTTTCCATACTCAGTACTGCAGCGTCCAGGATGGAAGGACCATACTCAATAGTAATGACAACCAGCATCTGCTATTATGGAAAGACTTTTTTAAATGAGTTGTCTCCACCATTCTACCCTCTCCCCTTCCACTTTTCTATTGCAGATAGCAAGGGACGTGTTTGCAGAACAGGCTCATTTCATGTTTTCAGATACATTTTTTTGGTAATGTTTTGATTGTTTTGAAGCCCTCTGACCACGTAGTGCTTAGGCCAGTCAGCAACTTGGCCATACAGGCCTAGAAGCATTAACCAGAACTAGTCATCTAGTCGAGTATTGATACCTCCATCAACAAAGCCCAAGGGATCATTGGACTGCGCAAGCCCTCTGACCACTGCAAGGTTGCAACCCCGGAAGGTGAAAATGAGTTGGAAAACAAGTGATACAGATGTAGGTAGCGGTGATGAAAAAGAGAGTGAGGCAAGTACGAAGTTCTGCTCGCCTCGCTGCAGACAACATGGCGTCCTGCGACACGTGGCATGACAGAGACCATGACATTTACGTATGCCTCATACATTATGGCAAATACCTCCACACTGCGTAAGCTTATTTTTTAAAAAGATGAAGCTCTTATTTCCCTGACATACCTCCCCTCAAATGTAACATATATATGTCACTTAAAAGAATTAAAATCCTTCAAAATTAGTAGTTATCACAATGACAGTAATATTCATGGGAATCGAGACAACTAATCAACCTACAGTGTATTTGAAATACTAGACAATTCTTTTCACTTTCAAAGTTGTAACTTCACCATTCACAAATAAAGGTTTATAATGAATCCAGTTATTTTCAAGTTTTTGAAGTTCAGAGTTCACTGTTGCTATGTACTTTTCTATTTGTTACCATGCCTTAAGTATTTTTATGAATACTGAAGTGAGGATCTAGCACTCTGTTGTCTTGCATCTGTATATATAATTTCTAGCCAAAAGAATGATCAGATCAACTACAGTATCAGTGTTGAAGTTAAAATCTGTTCCAAATAGTCCTATATTTTCTGTGAAATATAAATTATCTACATTTAAACATTTCTCTTTCGGAAGATTTTCCAGTGTTTTCCCAACTGAAGACATGCTCTATAGTACCTTTCTCATTAATGCAGAAATTGCAATTTTGATTTTGTGCAACTCCTATTTCTTTCAACACCATGTAAGTTCCTATTATTCTATGTACTATCCTTATCTGTAACCATTTTAAGTTTTATATCTTTAATCTGCTGAATCTTTGAGAAACAAAGTTTCCAAGGTATGTCTCGGTTGAGCTTTTCAGACCATTTTGTGATGCACTTCGGTTTCCAGTTATCCTTGATTAATGTTTTATAATATATCTGGGTGCCTTTTGACATTAAGCATATCCTTCCTAAAGCTGCGTTGTGCTCTGCCATATTGCGATCTTGAATATTATAAGTCCAACTTTTCTTAAATAATTCTTTATTGATGCTATACATCCCATGCATGACAAAATGTTTATCTGTATGTTGTATCTTGCTCTGAATTCATTAGATGTGAGTATTTCTGTTATTGTTTATTAAATCAGAAATTGTTTACTTTTTTTTCATGCCACCCTTTAAACTTAACGGTTTTATTCCCCATTCTAATGTTATCATTACAAAGAATTGGTTCGGCTAGTACTTCCTGTGTGGTTTCTGGTTTTATCTTATATAAAAAATTGTCTATAGGAGGTATCATTTATATTTTAACCACTTCTGAAACTCATGAAGACAGCCTGCAGTCTGAACTCCTTAATAAAGTGTGGCAACCAGAATCAGTGCAACTACCTTGTATGGAAAACCACTCTTTTTCACTTCAATCGAAAACTTGTGTGGTCTCGTTTATTCCAGCAGAAAGTTCTGCCTGCAATCCTGTATCATAAGGTGGAGGGGTGGAAGTGCCATGTGTGGGCGAGGTAGAGGTTATTGGTGTTCCAGGTATGTGACTTCCCTCATAAAGTTAAACTGTCAAGTTATAAAATGATACTTGGATTTAAACTGTGAACCCCACATGTGTGGTTCTTGAAGAGTAAAGAAACATTTCAATAAATATACTAGGAGAATGAAGATTATTAAATTCTGGGCACAATTTCTAGTGAAAGCAAAAATAGTCATGTGAAATGTATTGATTTTTGTTTCCTTTCTATCAAACAGGTTATAATAAACCTTATATACAATGGTTCTAATAAACCTTATATACAATGCACTGGGTTAACAAGCATAAGAAAATAGCAATTTCCTGATTATCATGTATCAGGTGTGAAAAATCAGACTTGTAAGATCTGAGGGCATGACTGTTCAGCCGAAATAAATCAAGATCAAATCTGTCATATAAAGGAATTTAGAACAAAATGTAGATTGAACAATGTTTGTTCATTATGCCTACTTGAATTCACCAACTGGTGCTTTGTCACACAAAAAAGAACCAGAATCACATCAACAAATTGCCCATCTGAAGTGCCCTTTCAGCTTGCATTAACCGACAAGATAAAAGCGCAAAAACTGTACAAGTATTTGTAATTAGGATAATTCTTTTTTTTTTTCAGGCATATAACTACATGTCTGTTTAACATAGCTGCCAACCTCCCAGAGTCAAAAAGAGTAACACCTCATGGGGGGTGGGTTCGGGAGGGGGGCTGGCCCCCTCCTGATAAGCGGGGGTCAGGGGGCGCAGCCCCTGAAGCTGAAGCCTTTTTTACACTCTGACAGGCATATTTTTCATCTCCTGATAGGAAAACTAATCAAAAGCAAGCCTATTATTAAACCATATCAAAGCATGCATATTAGTATGTTGCATACAATGCAATATTTTGTGTAAAAAAAAGCCTCTTATGAAGGTAGCCACCATATTTTTTTCTATAGATTAATATACAAAACACACAAAATAAGACTTACCCAAACAGCTTTTTTATCTTCCATATTGATGTAGGATGAACATAAAAGATGCTCTGCCCTCCCAATCAACAGCACTCAGTCCTGGGCTTCCATCAGCTACACCCACATTCTTCAGTTCAAGTTCCATCAACTTCACCCTTCTGCCCTTATGATCTCACAACTACACCCATAGGACTTAGGATCCATCAACTATACCCCACAGTCATGTTTCATCAACTATACCCACAGTCATGTTTCATCAACTATACCCACAGTCATCTTTCATCAACTACACCCCACAGTCATGTTTCATTAACAACACAACACAGTTATGTTTCATCAACTGTCCCCCACAATCTTGCTCAAACAACTTCATCCCCAGTCCTCCGGCTCCATTTAATTACCATCGCCCCCCCCCCCCCCCCCACCCCAGTTCTAAGGCTCCATCAAGCTACTCCCCACTCCCCAGTCGTCATGATCCAACCACTACTCCCACACCCTGAGTTGACAGCCTGTGTTCAAAGATCTAGGTTTTTTTTCACTATTTGTGCAGTTGAGGACTTGGCCTTCTTTAGAAACTCCTGGCTGAACTTTTGCTCATAGCAAGAGCCATGAAGATTGGCCTTTGCCACCATCATGTTGTTGAGCATGTTGGAGCTGAGAGACCCCCTGAAGTCAGTCTTGTTTTTTCTGACTTGGCTGAACAGGCGCTCACAGCTGGCATTACTGTGGGGCAGGGACAAGATTCCCAACATGCAGTGAGCCAGTCTGTCATATGCCAGGTCTCCAAGCTGTCGCTTTTTGGCAAGGTGGGCCCACTTTTGGTCTTCTCTCTCCAGGCTGCAGACAGCTTGTGGCAACTCCTGAGTTTGGAAGTTGTTGAACTGCTCCTGAAGCTGATCTGTTGCTTGACAGAGGTCCTCTTCATCCTTCTGAAGAACCAGACATGGAAACTTCTTGATGAAGAAGAGGACGTCGTTCCATGTTGATGAAGCTGCTTTGGTGGAGTCAGCAACCTGCGCATGTACTACAACAGGGTCTCTGAAGGGGAATTTGGCCACAATGTAGTCACAGGCTGATGTGTAATACTGCCGGACACTGTGAAAAAATGCAGCTTGATCTTCTGGTGACATCGTCTCTAGCAGGGCAGAAGCTGCTGCCCCAACAAAGAGATGTGCATCCTCTCTCTGATTCTCTCTCCGTTTGTAGTCCACTTCACAAGGCTCCTTAGACTTCAGCACTGAGGGGAGAATAAATTTTGCATGGATGCTGCTCAGCAGCCCCAGAAGAATGTCTCTCAACGCATGTATGAGGGGTTTCTCAGCCTGTAGTTTCCTGTTAGTATTCTCATATACAGGAACAACTGCTTTCAGGAAGGCGGTGTAGGTGAGCATCACATGGCTGGAGAGAGCAGCAAATACCCTTTCTTGCTGGGACCTCCCACATCTGACACAGCAGACTTCTTGGCTGGTGGCTCACTGGTGTTCCCTGCAGCAGATTTTCGCTTCTGACCAGGAGTAGCTGGAGTGTTGCCTTTCTTCAGAGCTGCAGAAGAAGAACCCGAAGCTTCTGAACAGTGAGGTTTCTTCGGTATGGTGTATGATACCAATCTGGCATCCATGGGGGTTGATGAGGACTGACCCGATTTCACTTCTTCCTCAAAAAAGTTCAGCAGAGGGGTCCAGTTGTCAACGAGCTTCTGCAGGCACGGCCCTAACGACAGCCAGCGAGTGCAGACATGCTTCAGAATTTTCTTCACATCTGCACCCTCAAGCTCCTGGAACTTGTAGAGGGCACGTTTCCGCTTTTTGGACTTTTCCAGATAGTACCAGATGTCTGTGAGCAGCTCATCAACTCGAACTGGCAGAGTGGCAGCTGCCTTCTCAGCAGCAAGGTTTATGAGGTGGCACGGACACCCGATACTTATGATATTGGGGTGTTTTCTCCTCAGAATCCCCAACACACCTTCTTCAAGCCCGTCATGACAGGGGCATTATCCGTTGCGAGGCCTATGCAGTTTTGCTGCCAAGTTTCCTCAGTGACACCAAGTCTGGAGAATTCCTCCAAAATAAGCTCGGCAATGTTTTCACCAGTGCCGGCTTTGTCAAGGGAGGGCACCGACATCATGGCAGTCTGAATTTCTTCGTGCTGCTGGTTGAAGAAGGTGACCACCAGAGGGTACAGGGTCATCTCCATGGACCGGTCATTTCCCCATCCGTAGCCAAGGAGAAGGGTCCTGGAAAAACAAGGAAAACTTGAATAGTACTGCTTTCGGGAGACCCGAGTGGCCTAGAGGTAACACTATACACACACTTACAGACATCAATCAATCCATCAATCACACCTTTATTGTCCCATCAACGAACAAGGAAATTTTGCACGCCGACAGTTAAAGATTTAAAGCTAAAAATAGAAGGCACAGTAAGAAATGACTGAAAAGCATAATTATGAACAGATAAATACATTTCCTTATATAAAACACATTATAGATAAATACGCTACGCACCCTATCCCACCCACACCTACACACTCATGCTCATGCGCGCGTGCTCACACATACACTCATACATTGTGTGTGTGTGTGTGTGTGTGTGTGTACAGGCAAGCCTGAGAGAGAGAGAGAGAGAGAGAGAGAGAGAGAGAGAGAGAGTGAGAGTGAGAGAGAGAGAGATGTGCGTGTTGAAAATAAACTAGAGCTAACTAACCACTTTTCAAAGAGTTGACGACAGTAGACTGGGATTCTGCAGCAAGGGTTTTCAGCAGGCATGATGTCTTTGTCCTTCCTGATGCAAAGGCACGGGCATCTACAGACTTGGGGAACATGGCAGTAAGCAAGGGGCCAAAATGGTCAGCAGCTGCTATGGGCAAGTTGTGCTCCAGAAGAAACGTGGTAAACAGCATCTGAAAAAAAATTCCATGTACTTATAGATTTTTGGTTGTTAACCTTGTATTTTTGTGAGTCAAGTGTGTGTGTGTGTGTGTGTGTGTGTGTGTGTGTGTGTGTGTGCGCGCGCATGCGTGTGTATGTGTGTGTGAGTTGGGTGTGAGGGAGTTATGCGAGACAGTGTGAGTATGAGTGTGTGTGTGTGCATTGTGTGTGACAATGTATTTGTGTGTGTGTGTGTGTGTGTGGGGGGGGGGGGGGGGGTATATGAGTGTTGATGTGTTCTTCTTTTTTTCGTTGGTGAAAGCTTTTCTTAACTCCTTAAAAAATGTATAATCTATTCACAGCTTTCAGTGCTTGGACTCCAGTTACAGATTACACTCAAGGGAAGCAACTCTTCATTACGAAACTTGCTGGTTGGGAAACAATATGTTGAGCAGCTATTTGGGCAGTCTCCAGCCTTGAGAAACAAAAGCCCCTTTATTATTTTTCAAACGAAAGAGATCTTTTGGGGTTCATTAACGAATTTTCAAATACCCTTTCTTGGTTTTTCAAGACCTAAGTCTATTTTCATTGACTTTCATTCTCAAAAGTTCGTAGATTCAGAACTCAACCAAACTGGAACAGTCATGACTAATTCAATGTTAGAACAAAGAAACACACACAAAAATCGTTCTTACCTCTGCATTGATGACGCTGTAGTCGGCAGGTTTTGCAAAGCATGTGAAGATTGACGGAGTGTTTTTGACGGCTGCCGATTCCTCAGCTTCGTTGTTTTTTTTGTGCTTCGTGGTCTTCTCGTGATCGGCCAGATCATTTCTTCCCCCATGTGAAATATTCACCGGACATCGACACATGGTGCAGAAGCAAACTTTTCACCCTTTGAAGGGCAAGAAGTGACCCATGGAAACTTGTCTTTATAAGCTGGCAGATACCGCTGGAATCGTTTAGGTTTTGTGGTTTTCTCCGTGCTACCACTTGAAGACGCCATGTTGACTATTTGAACAGCAGCTATGCGCATGCGCGGAATGGGCCTAGTTATGCCCCTTTCATGCTGACTTCCGAGTTTACGATTTCTGTTCAGTCGGACCAGTTGCCAAACGTTCTTTTATTTCATTTTGGGCTTTTTTTTTTTTTTTTTTTTTTTTTTTGAAAACTCGTAAATCGAAATTTTTTCAGCAAACAACGAAAATAGGGACAAATTAAAAAAAAAACCGATATGTCCCGGTTTTCTCGTAACAGTTGGCAGCTATGGTTTAACCATGCGATTTTAGTGAATTTTGTTCCCGTGTATAGTGGAAATATGGACTAATTTACAAAAAATTCAAGACAAGATTCTTGAGTGGTAACTGCACTTGCAGATGTGGGCAAGGTAAGGTATGTTGTATGTAGCGTAGCCGACTTCAAGACAAGATTCTTGAGTGGTAACTGCACTTGCAGATGCGGGTAAGGTAAGGTATGTTGTATGTAGCGTAGCCGACTTCAAGACAAGATTCTTGAGTGGTAACTGCACTTGCAGATGCGGATAAGGCAAGGTATGTTGTATGTAGCGCAGCCGACTGCCAAAGGGAATCCAGGATGTCATGATTGAGGTAATCCAGTAAAAAAAACAAAACATCACAAGAACATGGGCAGCTCACCGGAAAAATAACCATGTTTGCATGTCCACTATGCACAGCACAAGGACGAGCTAACATCCAGGTGACCACATCTGATGCTGCATACCAAGCTAACGTTAACAACTGGTAGTACTCTTTTGGAGGGGGGGGGGGGGGGGGGGGGGGGGGGCGGGGGAGCCTTCACAGAATAAAACTAGAACAAGCGAAACTAGTGTCAAGAAAGGCCTTGTTGAATGCACATCAGAGCAACCTTGTACAAATACAAAGAGAAATGCCTGGCTTGATGGAAACAGACCATTATGTGTTGCATTGTGTATAGTAATGAACAATTGTCAAATTTAATTTTCAAATACAGGTAAATAATAAAATTGACAATGAATCTTTGCACAAGCCTTTGTCATTTGTTTCAGCATGAAATCAGCTTACCTTAAAAAAAAAAGCTGAAAAGAGACTTTAACACACCTCCTTCCCCCACCAAAACAACTTACATTTTCCATTTAGAACTACATACATAAAAACATTTTTGTGTCAGTTTTACAATATGATACCAAGAAATCCTCAAACACCCCCCTCCCCTCACCCCACCATTTTTTGACAGCGACGCAGTCACCCTAAAAATTCCTAATATGGCTGACTACTGTACACTCTGAACCCAAAATTTCATGGAAAATAAAATACTAACCCTTCTGTAGTAGTCTTCATAGCTGATCATATTGTTATGTCTCTCAAACATGTCTGTAATTCTTCCATCCCAGGCGATGTCATCCACAGTGTACGTCCTGTTGTTGTACCTAAAACAAAACATCAAGTTTCTTCATGCATCATCTTTATATTCTATTGTAATATTTCCAATACACATCATTAATCTGAAATACTTTGTTACTTTGTGGGCGCACGTGTGTGTGTGTGCGTGCGTGTGCGTGTGTGTGTGTGTGTGTGTGTGTGTGTGCATGTGAGAGTGTGTTTAGAGTGTACATGAGTGTGCATGTCTGTGTGACTGCATGTGTGTATGCCACATACACACACACACAGGCATACACACTGATCTGCAAGTGTAGTGCATGTACATTCTCCTGTCAGTGTATTTATATGTGTGTGCGTTCATGCTCGAGTGTTTTTCATGTGTTGCTATTGCTGTTTTAAGTTTAAATGACTACTGGTTTGTAGTTGCCTCACAGTGACATTAGTATGAAGGTAACATTACATATCAATAAAATGCAAATATAAACTTATAAATCTAGATATTTTTATACTTTCAGGAATGGAGGGATTCCAGTGATGATGGTTAGAGATCAACAGTGACACCATCATCCAGTGATAATTCTTATGCACAACTGTGTGTCTCTGACACATAAAAGTTCTGACGCACTGGAATTCAGTCCAGCGCGTCACTAAAACCTACAAAAGTTTACTGCGATGCAATGATTTTCTCCTCCGCATTGCAACCCCAAGCAGCACATCATGCAACAGCACTTTCGTACGATCTCCCTTGACTGAAATCAATAAAAACAAAATTTTTGACGTTTCAGAATGTTCTGCATCGCAAACAACTTCTTTAAAACACTTCTCTGCAGAAAACCTACAAGAGTCATCAAATTAGACAACCCAAGTCTTGGATTGGACCACACGATCAGATCATTCAGCCATGTGCCAACAGCATGGACAATCATGTAATTCATTTCAGGGATAAAATCTACCATTTAACCGTGGCTTGCAGGTAATCATCCAGCGAATGGAACAAACGTCAAGCAATCTATGCAGCACGACTGCTTCCGACAACGAAAATGGCTCCGCTATGGACTTAGGAATGTGCAACACACAGTGCTCGAGTGGCCAACCTACACAGTTTTGTGAAACGTTCTTGAATATTCATCACTTGTGTCTATTTTGTCACCAGGCTCCCGGTGATCATTGGAAGGCAACTGGAATATGGTCAAATAATGTTTCAGTACTGATGGAATTGGTTCACGCTGTGTAAATTTTGTGATGATAATTGCAAAGGACTTCCCACATATCAAGTTTCACTGTTAATATCCTGACAGTGAAGGTGTTCACTTATTCACTTTACACTTTTTTAACACTGGAACAAGAATCAAAATAATTGTTTAGCATAATCTGGAACTTTTTCAATCCACTTTGTTGATAACCTCTTATCCATTTCTATCTAATGCTTTCTGTTTTTACATGTTTGAGCAAGTCAGAGCGCACTCATTTGTGTGTGTGTGTGTGTGTGTGTGTGTGTGTGTGTGTGTGTGTGTGTGTGTGTGTGTGTGCGCGCGCGCGCGCGCGTGGCTTTCAGACATTTACATGCTGTTATAAAGTGTGATCCCCTACATATTTTTTTGACCCGCTGAAAATTTGTAAACAAGTTTTATGCACCGAGTCTGACCCTTTAATATTTTGGAAAGAATTATCACTGTCATCCACCTAAGAACACCATGAGGCAGTGATGGAAACCAATGGTGATGCGGTCGACGTTGTCGACACCAACCACAAACCGTATAATGGAAACCATGCAGTTTCCATGATCCATACACATGCTGTTTCCCAAAGTTTGACATAAGACCAGGTGTTTACATATTCATTCATGCCCATCGCTCCCGGTGGAGCATAGGCCATCGACGACTTTTCGCCATCGCACTCTGTTCTGGACTGTTCTGGTCATTCCAGTCCAGTTGGTCCCTTGTTGTTTCAACTCCGCCTCAGTGTCTCGCCTCCAGTTGTTGCGAGGCCGGCCTCTCTTCCTCTTTCCCTGCGGGTTCCAGGTCAGGGCTTGGCATGTGGTGCTGGACGCTGGCTTCCTGAGGGTGTGTCCGATCCAGCCCCACTTCCTTCGCAGTATCTGCTTGGCACTGGTTCCTGTCCGGCACGCTCCCACAGATCGTTTCGGATCCTCTCTGGCCATCGGATTTTGTAGATGCGCCTCAGACAGGTGTTGAAGAATGTCTGAATCTTTTGTTGCATCATCGGTGTTGTCCGCCATGTCTCGCATCCGTAGAGCAGAAATGACTTCCCATTTGAGTTGAAGATGCGGAGTTTGGTTCTTATGCCGATTCCTCCAGATGCCCAGATGTTCTTGAGCATGACGAAAGCTGCTCTTGCCTTGCCGATTCTGGCTGTGATGTCTCGGTCTGTGCCTCCCTGTTGGTCAACCACGCTTCCCAGGTAGACGAAAGACTCCACCTCCCTGATGGGCTCTCCACTGACTGTGACTGATTTGTTAGAAGTGGTGTTGATTTTCATCAGCTTGGTCTTCTTCCGTTGATCTTGAGCCCTGTCCTGGCCGATGCGGTCTCCAGGCGAGTGGTCTTGTCCTGCATCTGGCTGTGGCTGTGTGACAGGAGCGCAGGTTGTCAGCGAAGTCGAGGTTGTCGAGCTGCGTCCTGAGTGTCCACTGTATACCGTTGTTTCTGCCTGTTGTAGTGGTCTTCATGATCCAGTCAATGACCAGGAGGAAGAGGAACAGCGACAGCAGGCACCCCAGCTGAACTCCGGTCTTCACCTTGAAACTTTCGGACAGCTGGCCGGCGTGGGCAATCCTTCAATTCATGTCCTGGTAGGTGCACCGGATGAGAGAGATGATCTTCTCGGGGACTCCGTAATGCCTCAGTTGCTTCCACAGCATCTCTCTGTCCACACTGTCGAAGGCCTTCTCATAATCTATGAAGCTGATGTAGAGGGGGGAGTTCCACTCCAGCGACTGCTCCAAGATGATGTGCAGGCTGGCGATCTGGTCAGCACATTTTGTTCTGCCAGAAGCCTGCCTGCTGGTCTCGGAGCATGGAGTCGACAGCCTCTTTCATCCTCTCCAGTAGAACTCCGTTGAGAACCTTGCCTGGCATTGACAGGAGCATGATCCCTCGGTAGTTGCTGCAGTCCCTGATGTCTCCCTTCTTTGGCAGCTTGATGATTCCTTCTTTCCACTGGGCTGGTACCTCCTCCTCCTCTCAGATCTTGCTGAAGAGGCTGTATAGCATGTTAACAGCTGTCTCTATGTCCGCTTTGATGGCTTCTGCTGGTATCTCATCCGGCCCTGCAGCTTTCCCATTTTTCAGAGTCATGACGGCTTTCTTGATCTCTGCCTTTGAGGGTTTGTCACAGCTGATGGGCAGTTCTGACTCCGCGGGTGGGATATCTGGTGGTGCGTCAGGGGTGGGGCGGTTCAGCAGCTCCTTGAAGTTTTCTACCCATCGTTTCAGCTGTTCCTCGGTTGTTGTTAGTGGGTTTCCATTCTTGTCCTTCACTGGCTTGTCTGTCTGCTGGAACTTGCCCATCAGCTTCTTGGTCACCAGGTACAGGTCCTTCAGGTTCCCTTGTCCGGCTGCTGCCCCTGCTCGACTGGCCAGGTCATCAAAGTAGTCCCTCTTGTCATTCTTGATGCTCCTCTTTACTTCTGTTCGCTGCTGTGTGCTCTTCCTGTGCCTTTGCCTTAGCTGCTCTAGTTCGGCTCATGTTCAGCGTAGCTTTCTTCTCTCTCCTTGTTTACAGCTTGTGGATGGTGTCGGCAGAGATCCATTCTTTGTGCTGGGTCTTCTTCTTGCCAAGGATTGCTTCACATGCGTCATGCCAGAGCTTCTTGCAGTGTTCCCACTGTGTTTCGTCGTCCATCTCACCATCTATCGGTTCTTGTAGCAGCTGGAACCTGTTGGAAAGGCTGATCTGGAATACCGCTTGTGTCCTTGTTTCCGAGCAGTCCGATATTGTACCTTGTCCGTGTGTTGTTGACGTTGGTGAATCTCTTGAGACGAAGTCTCACTGTTGTTTACAGAAGGTGGTGGTCTGATGACACGTCAGCACCTCTCATCACTCGTACATCCCACCATGATCTCCTGAACTTGCGGCTAATGCAGATGTGGTCTATCTGGTTCTCTGTGACGTGGTTCGGGGATCTCCATGTGGCCTTGTGGATGCGCTTGTGTGGGAAGATGCTTCCTCCTATCACCAGCTGGTTCAGGGCGCACAGGTCTGCAAAGCGCTCACCATTCTCATTCATCTGTCCCAGTCCGTGTGTCCCCATGATGTCCTCGTAGCCTGTGTTGTCCATTCCAATCTTGGCATTGAAATCCATCAGTATGGTTATGTCCTTTGCTCCTCTTCTATCACTGTCTGCAGTTGCTGGTAGAAGTCATCTTTCTTCTCTACTTCCGCATCAATGATGGGAGCATAGCACTGGATGATGTTCAGCCTGATGTCATTCTTCTTCGTGGTAAACTTGGCTGTGATGATGCGCGAGTTGACAGGTTCCCATCCGATGAGTGCCCTTGTGCCTCCGGTGCCAGCATCAGGGTGCACCCTCATTGTGGGGGGGCTCCATCCTCTGTGTGTCCTGAGTACAGCAGCTGTTCTCCAGATGAAAGTCTCAGCTGTCCTGACTGTAGCCACCTTGTCTCACTCAGTCCTAGCACTCCAATCTTGAAATTTTTCATCTCTCTTGCAACCTGGATGGTTGTTCCCATTTCGTACATCGTCCTGATGTTCATGTGGCTACTCTCATCGTTGTCCTGGGTGTTAGAAGGGGAGTCAGCCTTGCAGCTTCCTTTCGGCTTTCACTGCACCGCGTCATAAGTCTCCGGGATGGAGACCCTTCCTTGCCCAGGTGAATGCTTTGGTTCATTGTCGTCGATGCTTCTGTAACTGGTCTTTTTTTTTTTACAGGCAGGGTTGTTAGCCCTACGCAAGCCCTTTTTCCTCGGGGCGAGGTGGTCCTGCCTTAGTCGCCTCTTACGACATGCATGGCAGGGCAGTGGGTCTATTCTATGCCCAACCCACAGGGGGGAGGTGTTTACAAGCCAGTTGATTTTTTTTCAGTCTCTTATTCCTCACCCAGTACTGGAACTGATGAGAGCACAATCAAACAAATACTTCCAACAACTGAAGGGGCAGCTGGGTCAGCCACAACAGCATAAGCATCATCGACAAGATCACCAGCAGCAACATGTGCACACAGCAGACTGAAAAGTGTGTCAAATCCCTCATTTCAATGACAACAGCATTTCAGCAGGTGAAGAAGGATATATAATCCACTCTTCAACAGGCTGGAAACATTTAACTTGAAAAATATCTGATACAGGTTGGGATCCAGTGGCCCCTAGACCCTGGTGGGGTCCAGGAGCAATGCCCTGGTGGAGGATCCATGGGAGTGAAGCCCCATGCTGATATGGAATTTAAATTAAGCAGTTTTGAAGATTGTTTCGAGGTTTCTCACGGAAGCCAAACTGCCAAACCAGAAGCGAAGAAACCAAAAGAAAACAGACACGCACAGGTATGTACACTCAAATTCAACGAATTTCTAGGAAAAGAAAAGATAAAATAGTACTTGTCGGCAGTCACGCATATAAGATGGTAATGAAAGAACAATATCCTTTACTATGAACAAAGTCCCTGTAATTTAATGCATTACACTTTTTGCTGTTTGTAACCAAGCCCACATGAACGAACAATACCCTCAACTGTGAACACTGTCACTGTCACTTTATGCAACTCACTTTTTGCTGGTCATTACCAAGCCCACCACAGCTGTCTATATGACATTATTCATCTGTGCTGTCACACTGTCAAAATAAAAAATCCATGCCGTTCATTGGGGGGGGGGGGGGGGGGGTTAAATGGGGGGGGGGGGGGGGGGGGGGTGTTTAAAATATCAACTTAAATGGGGGGGGGGGGGGGGGGGGGGGTGGTTAAAATATCAAGAAATCCAGTCTGCTCTGACTGAAGTCTAACCGTGCTCTTCAAGCATCAACGTGCTCCTCAAGGCGCACATTCCAAAAGTGCAGTTAAAGCTGCAATCTGCATAACTCAACCCTTTTTCACAAAGTGAAAGAGTAACACCATGCTGTTCCCAGCTAGTTCACTTTCAGGGAAGTAAAAACTAAAGCTGATCCAGGATGCTAACTTTTGTAGTCTCTTCAGTCCAATTAAATCTCCAAGAGGGAAAATGTGTTTTTCTCAAACGTTTCAGCTTGATTTACAATTCATGCACCAGTCTCTCTTGAACCAACAAGGAGCTTAACCATTAACAAGGACACATGCTTTGATATTTTTGTAGAAGGTTTCTAGCCATTTGCAGAAGCCCTGTTGAAAACCAAAAAACTTTAACAAATAAAATCCCAGCTAAATAAACTGAATGCTTTCTAAAGTCAATGTTCATAAAAGCCCAGGTGAGTTATGTTTTTGTAACAGACATGTTTACCCCAAATTCATGTACCTGTAATACCTCGGACAAAAACCTGTAATTTATAAGAAAAAAAATGAAATTTTCATAATCGCAATACTTTCGCAACTTTTAAAGATTTGGAAGAGCCAACCGTTCACTTGTTGACCGCTTCATTGCCATCTTTGACAAAGCGGAAGATGCAAGGTATGCTGGAAAATGTCTTCTTACTGCTTTTGATCGAAACAGTAGCAGACCAAACTTCGCTTTTAACAATTTTTTCCCCTGTAAATCGTAAGGATAATAAGGTCTGTTGCAAGCAAGCAACTGTAAGTAAATGAACCTAATACAAAGATGCCTACCCCAATTTTCTAGTTTCAGGGACACAAATCTCCAAAATCAGGAACACACCATCATTTTCAGGGACATTACAAAAAAACACATTCTGTAAGTGCGTATTCAGTGCTGGTCAGTCTGAACATGCCGCCGGCAGTCGTCTCTCCCACCACGTTTGATGGAGTAACCACATGCACAAATTCTGCAAAATACATGCCACTCACCCTTCTTTCCTGGCCTAATGAACAGCCACTTGTCCGTATGGTCATTCCAGAATGTTTGCCGTCGTTTCACTGCTGTTTTCTTCCTTGGAGGAAAAAGAAGGTGCAGCAGATCTTCTTCCATGGTCCTTTTCACTCCATTTTGGTGAAAAACAGACTAGACTGAGCCTACTTTGTGCATGCCCTTGGAAGCACCAGCCAAAATGGTAGCTCGTTATTGATTCTACCCCTGACTGGGCATTTTTGCTGGAGGCCATCTCCCATGTGAATCTGGGTGGATCCTTTTCCTTCGCTACACAGTGATGTCACCCTGATCAGTTTGAGTATGAAATTATTCAATTGGATGCAGATCTTAAATGGTTGTTGTTTGAGGAACTGAAGGAAATGTTCCTCCAGGCAAAAGTTTGCAGACAGGTAGTAGTGGAGTGTTAGGGGTGGACAGGTTGTGTAGCCATAGTGATCTTTAAAATCATGTGAGATGTAAGCAGAAGTAATATTTTACCAAGCTGTATAAGGAAAGGAGAAGGAGTGAGATGACGTAGCAAGTTCACGAGGTTAGAGTGGGCCAATCAGCATCGTTGTTTATGGGTACGTTTCTGTTTGAACAGAAATCAAGGAGGGGTACGTTTCTGTTTGAACAGAAATCAAGAGGTGAAGTTGTTTGGTCTTGAATTAGCTTGTCACTTGTGTGTGCAGGGTGTCTATGGCCTAACTCTGGCTGCCTAATCAAGTCCCAGCATTTGTGTAGGCTGATGGTCAGTGACGTGAATGCCCTCGTAGGGTCTGGGGCCCATGGTATTCCTGGCAATCGGTGTCTCTGTGTGCTGACTGTGGAACGCAGTTCAGAATTTCGTCTTATTCAGCTCTGGTTGGCCCATTCCTGTGTTTTACGTAAGTCTCTGCCCATCTGTGTACTTCACTGAAGTCTCCACCCATCTCTGTGCTTCACTGAAGTCTCCGCCCATCTCTGTGCTTCACTGAAGTCTCCGCCCACCTCTGTGCTTCACTGAAGTCTCCGCCCACCTCTGTGCTTCACTGAAGTCTCCGCCCATCTCTGTGCTTCGCTGAAGTCTCCACCCATCTCTGTGCTTTGCTGAAGTCTCCACCCATCTCTGTGCTTCACTGAAGTCTCCGCCCGCCTCTGTGCTTCACTGAAGTCTCCGCCCGTCTCTGTGCTTCACTCAAGTCTCCGCCCGTCTCTGTGCTTCACTGAAGTCTCCACCCATCTCTGTGCTTCACTGAAGTCTCCACCCATCTCTGTGCTTCACTGAAGTCTCCACCCATCTCTGTGCTTCACTGAAGTCTCCACCCATCTCTGTGCTTCACTGAAGTCTCCACCCATCTCTGTGCTTCACTGAAGTCTCGGCCCGTCTCTGTGCTTAGTTAAAGTCTCTGCCCATCTCTGTACTTCACTGAAGTCTCTGCCCGTCTCTGTGCTTAGTTGGTCTCGGCCCATCTCTGCGTTTCACCGAGCAGTTTCTCAGGTATAAATTTTCAAAGTTTTGTGATGAAGGGGAGTCCAATTTTGAAGAATTCACGGCAGAAAGACTTAGTGAAAGTGCAGCCTAGTGAAGCTAAGAGTGACTAGGACTTCGGTTGGGATGAGGTTATCAACATGATGTATGATGCAGAAGTTCTGAAGTAGTATAGTAAACATTCTGCCACCTGATGGGGCGTGGTCATCTATTCTGAAGGAGATTGACGCTGCCAAGTTTTGTGAACATACTGGGCCAAAACATGATCTTCAGGCTGGTGCTTCGCCTTCAGTTTACTTCCATCTTCTTGTGCCTGAATCATTTTCCCAAACACTGGGTGTGGAAACGAATCGCTAAGCAAAAAAAAATTCAAGCGGAGAAAAACAAAGTCAACTCAGCATGGCATCCTGAAACCAAGGAGGAGATGAAACTATACATCGCCATAGCAATGATGATGGGGATTCATAAACTTCCCAGCATTGACGAAGCAATGATAAAATTCGATGGAAGACTGCACTTCGAACAATACATATCAAAGAAGCCGACACCATGGGGCGTCAACGTTTGGTGCTGTGCTGATCTAAGGAATGGATACCTCCTGGACCTTGATGTATACACAAGCAAGACCAACCACACTGTCACAGGCAAGTTCTCATTGTGTGTGTGTGTGTGTGTGTGTGTGTGTGTGTGTGTGTGTGTGTGTGTGTGTGTGTGTTTTAGCATATAATTCATCAGAAGGTAGGTATATTCATGCATGTGCGCATGATCTTGAAATGTGTGTGCATGCTCCGTGTACATTTTCAATTTGTTGATTCAGGATATCATAAAATTGCTCGACCTCTTAAGTAAAGAGAATTAGAGTATGAAGTTGAAACAAGAACATACAAAACCAGCTCGTCAAAGCAAAAGGACAAACAAAAAAGATACCCATAAATTAAATCACGCGCCTGGCACAGATCAGTGTTCTGAGAATAAACGAGTTTAGCTATGAAACAAAATCCAAATTCAGTCAGTATCAGACAGACAAAAAGGTATGAGCATGTACGTGCACGTGAACGTGCACGTGTGTGTGTGTGTGTGTGTGTGTGTGTGTGTGTGTGTGTGTGTGTGTGTGTGTGTGTGTGTTTGAGTGTGTGACTGTTGCTGGTCGAGACGTGGGTGGAGGGTAGGGAGACAGAGGGAGGGAGAGAGACACAGAGAGATCTTGTCAAGTTTCAGAAACAGACGCATTAAACTCATGAAAATGAAGATCATACTCAGGCGCTGAGATCATTTTTTCTCAAAATGAGTTCTTGTCATCGTATACATATCACATGGGATATGTTAAGAGAGAGAGAGAGAGAGAGGAGAGAGAGAGAGAGAGAGAGAGAGAGAGAGAGAAAGAATGTGTGTGTGTGTGTGTGTGTGTGTGTGTGTGTGTGTGTGTGTGTGTGTGTGCGTGCGTGCGTGCGCACATGCATATGTGTGAGCACGCATGTGGTGTGTGTGTATGCAAGCGTGCGTGTGTGTACGTGAGTGCTCATCGCGTGTGAGGGGCAGTGAGTGTGGGGGCCAGACAGGAACAGAGGAGTAGAGGGAGGGCAAAGGAGGAATGTGGAAAAGTTGGGGTGGGAAAGGCACATGTATTCCATTCATGTATTTTTCCAAGAACATTTTTTTTTCTTACATTTCAAGCATCCTCCCAATCAAATAAAATCAGTAGTGTATACAACGGCACACATATCTTTCAGTTCATGTAGCCCACACATAATTTGTACACAAATTCATGATCATGCATTACAAATTGTTACAAGATCCATTTACTGTTTTGTTGTCATAGATAAATTCTTTACATCAATGTAACAGTGAATTTTTAAGATTAAGAATTTCGAACGATGACCTTCAGTATTATGTTACCCAGATGCGTTGTTTTGGCCACAAGGAAAGGTGGAAGACCAAATTTTCCAGAGACTTCTGGACTTTCCTGTAGCCAGCTTTGTACCTAAAAATGGTTGCTTCAGCTGAGTGTGTATTATGAGCCATCTTAGTTGACTGGGCTACAAACACCATTGTCTGAAGGTTTCGTTTTAGTGTTGATTTACATTTTCATTATTTTGTTTTCCTCTGTACTGTCAGCAGGTTTTCTTGTTTTTGTGTTGATTTATTGGCATCCGTCTGTCTCCAGGGACAATGGTGTTGCGCCATGGGTCAGTCACTTGTGGAGCTGCAGCACCTGCTGTGGCAGAAGAGCCTGATCTTCGAGTGCACTCGGTTGCAGCTGCTGCAGGTCAGGTCTCAGTCATGACTGTCTGAGAGTGCCAACACAATTCCTTGCCATCTGCGGCACCTTCATTCTTCTCACTGGGCCTCTCTCCTCTGCTCTGTGTGCTTGATGCCAGCATTGAAGGTGGACCATCAGCTGACCCGGTCTGAAGCTGCTGTCTCCAGGTCTGTTGGATCGAGGCTGCTGCCCTCAGGTCGAGCTTGCATACATCCTTGTAGCTTAAGGCTGGCCATCCTGTGGGTCTGGAGCCTACAGCCAGCTTGCCATTCAGCATGTCCTTTGGGATGCGCAGGCAATTCTGTGTCAGCATGGCAAACATGCTAGGCATCCCTGCCAGTGTCAGGACATCCTCGTTAGTGATGTGGTTTTACCAAGTGATACCCAGGAGCAGGCAGCCCAGGTGGAAGGTGTTCAGTCTGTCTTCTTGTGAGGAGAACAGGGTCCATGCTTCGCTTCTGTATAGAAGAATGCCCAACACACAGGCTTGGTACACTTTCATCTTGGTGTTCGACATTAGCATGGTGTTGTCTCAGACTCTTTGCTAGGCGGGCCATCAGTGTTGCGGCCTTCCTGATCCACCCATTCAGCTCAGAGCCCACAGTGAGGTTGCTAGAGGTGCAGTTGATCTTTATGTTCATGATTTTGCATATTTTTTCTGGTTCCTAGTGGGTCATGTCAGTACATTTGGACTTCTTTCATCAAGTACTCCAAAGTGATTTTTAAAGTGTTTTTGACTGTTGTTTTCAATAAGTCAAAGTTATAGAACTTAATAAATGAAATTCTAGCACAAAATTAATATTCTGTACATTTTCCTATTGCTACTGTGTTAGTTTCAGCCGTTCATTCGACATAGGCCTCAAAAGCATTGTTGGGTAAGGTCACATGACCTGTTAAAATTTGTTATTCAAGTCAAACAGGAAAGATCTGGTTAAAAAAAAAAAGACAGAAAATAAACCTTGAAGTCATACAAACTACGTCTGTAACATATCTATAAAATCTAAAGAGTTTTAATTTGGTGTAAAATATTAAACACATACTCCTCTCATCAGCATGACCCCACAATTACTCAGGTCTGATGTTTCTGTCGCCAAACAAAAACAAAGTAATCTTAAAAAAATATGACAGTTAAATCATGATGTAAAACTGTCGGAAAAGATTGCGACTTGCCATTCAATATAGTTGGAACTGCGTGGTTCGAAGACACCTGTCAATATTTGAAAGATTCCATTACACATTTACAGGTTGCATGCGGTCTTCAAGTTCCGCCATTTTGATTTTCGAATTGACATCAAAGCTGCACCACGGCTTGCTTCGTAACTTTGCGCTCCGCAGGAATTGAATGGACAAACTTAAAATTTGTACTCACCTGTAGTTAAAACCCTGAAGATTTGCTTGAGTGTATAAGTATCATAGCTGCCAACCTGTTGGAACAGAAATTCCTGTGAGAAGGCGGGGGACCAGGGGCCGCAGTAGGCCCCGGTGGGGTGCAGGGGCAACACCCTTGCTAGGGGTACATGCACATTTGGAGGTAAAAAAATTAGCTTTTCTAGGGTCGAAAAGGGGCTATTTCTTCTATCTCATCATGCTAGAATTAGACATGAACAGTACTGATAGCAAAGCATACAGATTACAAATATTACAGTCATCACAGATTACTCAACATAAGAAAGCACTTCAACTTACCACTTCAGTCCAACAAGAAAACTGTGGCCTGACAGGTTACGCAGAGAAGAAAAGTCTCCAGATTAATGTCCATTTTTGTTGCTCTTTGCACCTAGATTATCCAGCTACGATTACAGATGCTTTGGAAGAATTGGTTTTTCAGTCTGTATACAATGAATATCACCAATATTGCAATTTTCTTGTTTCATCATCCCTGGATATCCGATTCTCTATAGTCTTGTAAAAGCAAACTGAAAGTTTCTATCAAGATGTTGGTAATTATCATCACCATGGTAATAAAGAACAAAAAAAATGGGGGTGGTTGGGGGATCACTAAGGAAAAATTCCTTTCCTACAATGTAGACCTATATCTTTTCAGAACTACACTTTTTTTCACAACCCGTCAACCTAACAGGAGGAGGATGCTGAAGGAGGGGGGGTGGGTGGGGTGTTCTCTGTCCTTGAGGGCATCCGATGTTGCCGACTTGCTTTTTGCAACAGCTCTATTGGAAACTGCTGCTCATAGCAAGCCCCACTCATGTTGGCTTTGACCATGTACCACCATCATGGCATCATCGCCACATTCCTCTTGTGCTTGGCAGAAGAGGCATGAAGTTCGATGTCTTTTTTTCCACCATGTGAGATGTTGTCAGTACGGCATTCTTTACAAAATGCATGATACTCGTCTCTCTTGGACGCATCAATGAAGGCGTAGTCGACTTTGTATCGCGGCAAAAACTTCATTTTTGCCTTTTTTTTTTTTCCCCCGAGTCCATGTGGCACTGCTTTGCTGAAGCCATTTTCGCGTGGGCAGAAGTACCGGACAGAAGTACCAGGCGGAAGTCGATTTGTTTCGGTAAACCAATGTGTCTTTTTACCGACACCTAGCAAAAAATTACCGAAACGTGAAGTGATTTTTTATTTTTCATTTTTTGGGGAAAAAAGATAACTTTCGGATTTCCTGTCAGATTTTCATTTTCGGGAGTTCCCCGAAAATTTCGGGAGGGTTGGCAGCTATGCAGTATGAATGTCACTCTCGGTTTTATTCTGAAAATTTTATATGACAAATTTCTAGTTTTTTTAGAACTACTAGTAACGTAAGGTAATGCTGCTTATAGCCCAGCCGACCGCAGTCCAGCTGAGCGCATAGTAGACGGGCAACTCAGTAACGGCGCAAACTTTCAACACACTCTTACACACTCACCATCAAAAATACAAAAGACAATGTATGGAAATGAAAGATAACGGGTTTTGTCAAACGTATTTTAATTTCTTGATTAAAAATTAATATTTGTAGAAAATAACAGTTGAATGTGGGCCAACAGCACGCTGCCTCTTAGTCACAGAATGAAGGTTTGGAGTACCTACCTTTATTCTGAATGAGATTGCACAAGGAAGTTCATAACTGTAAAGACTGAAAAAAAGACCCTTTCAATAAGGTAATGGTGCAAATAATGTTGATGCTACTACTGCTGATAATTATGTTGACCTGAGATTGACCTGAGATAATACTTTTGAAATTATACTTAGGTAACAAGTAGTATGGGTTTAAAATACTAGATGGTCAATTCCTTTTATGTAATGACTGAAATGAATGATGCTTGTTTCGCACATTACTTTCAAAAGACAGAACTTCAAAGTAAAAGTATTTTGATTTACAACAGTCATTTGCAACTTGAAATATGAACCGTTGACATATAAACAAAAGCAGCTGAAAATGACAATATTAAAATCTGGTCCATAAATAATATCGAACAAGATTATATTATGCTGGAGGAAATGACATCTTAACATGACATATGCAGATAACACCGATCACTTTAGTATAAAATGCAGCTATACAGCTTTGAAAAATAGTGTCTATCAATAAACCTTCAAATTTGATAAGATTTCTCAGTGAGGTCAAATTTGATCATGTTCAAACTTTCCGTGATGATCAAACCAAACATACCCAGAGTCCTGAAAACAAAATAAGATTGCAAAGGCCATTGCTGTAGAGCAGAGAGGCAGCTTTCATGGCCTAACAACTGTAATCAGCTGAAATCCAGTCCCTGAACATGTGGTTCCTGTGGCACTTCTGTTCATAAAGGCAAGGGGAAATTTCTCAACTCATAACTTTTTAATGAATCATTTGGTAGGCAATTGATTCCACGTGCTTGATTGGAAGTATGTAACAATCAAACAGCAGAAATGTGAGATTTCTAGGGCTTTCTATGCTCTTGCTATATGCATGTAAACTTGACATTTTTTGAAAAAAAATTTTTAAGTTAAAAAATCTCAAAACAAAAATAAGTATTCTGCTCAAATTTACTGTAATGCAGGCTTCTATCATTTTTTTCAGGATGAGAAGATCCATCTAAAAATATGATGAACAACAGTTCTATTATGTCTTTCATTCAGGATGAGAAGATCCATCTAAAAATATGAACAACAGTTTGTAAAACACACTTTATAAAACCACTTTGGAATACCTTTGAGAATGCATACACAATTCATTTAAGTGTCTTTAAACCATGACAGCATCAAAATGCAGGCATGAATAAGACAAGAATGATACAAATGCTACATACCTGGTCAAGACGACAGTTCCAACAATGTCCTTACACGCTTGCTGGAAGAAGTCATTAGACCTCAATCCTAAACGCCTGCCGAGTTCTGCTAACTGGTCAAATACAGTCAGAGTTCTCAGGAGCTTGTGTGTAATGTCCATGTCCAACAGAATATCTGACTCATAGCGAAGGATTGACGTCTGGAAACCTGGTATCAGTTCAAGCCTGTTGGGGAGAAAAGACCAAACCATCGAATCAGTCAATCATTTCACAGCCTTATCAAAAGCAAACTTATTGTACATTTCACTTTTTTTTTCTTTTTAATTGGACGGTCTCATGTACCATTATTCTCCCCTGCATCTTTCATTCTGGCATTCCACTAGGATCAATTCCTTTGTGAAGGAACATTATAAAAATTACAATTTTTAAGAAACCCCAGTCTATTTCACAGACTCTAAAGAAGAACAAAAAGAAAAAAATATCTAAGACTTGCCAAATGTTTCTAAGATTTTAATGACAATATACAAACCCAACTTGCCTGCCATGGTAGCACACTACCCCGTCCTTTCATAAAATATGTTTGCACATCCTGAAGTCGGTCAGGCATCTAACTGATGATCTGCTCTCTGAAGTGGTTGTGAAGACTGAATCAACCCTTTCATCAGCCCCTTTGTTTCCCTCCGTTTCCTTCCCTATCAACCCTATCTACTTGCTGTCCAAACCTCGATCAAGGAAGTGGCGCTTGGACCGCACAGCCCCCTCTCTCTTCACCCCCCCCCCCCCCCCCTTGATGCCAGTTACACATCAAGCAGTTTCTCTCTTATCCGAGATGTTTCTGTGTTTGTGTTGAAGAAAAATCATGGCTGAACAAAGAGAATCAACTCTAAAGCTCTGTGACAAGTGGAAAACATTTTCCAAGTGGTGCACACAGTCTGGTGAAACCAGGAAAAAAAGGAAAAGCAGGAAGACATGGGGTCCAAGGACATGCTTTAACCCACTGCTTACCGAATCAACCGTAAGACTTCCTCTTTCTGAATACTGGATCAACCGAGATTGACTGCTGAATACCAGGTCAACGACTTTCACTTTCACCATCGCATATCCCAGAACGCAACTACAACAGAAGAGTCTCCCAGTTTGTTTTTTGTTGCAAGAGTTTTGGTGGAGCAGTTTTGCTGCTGTGAAATTTCAAAGTTTGGCTTTTTTTGGCGAAAATTTTCTGGGGAAATGGCTGATCAAGTAACTATGCCACTTGTAGAATTCATTTTCTGATGTGATAGTGATAAAGAAAGAGTATTTGAGGGCTACACTCTTGAAGAAGATTTGAAGCAAGACGATTCGGACGTCGATCTTGACCTAGTTATAAATAAAGATTGACTTCTGACACAAAGTAGCACAAAGTCATGTGGTAAGCAGAGGGTCAAGCCTCCTGGCCCAGTCAGACTGGGGCAGGGGGACCAAGGACCTGCTTTAAGCCTCCTGACCCAGTCAGGGTGGGGGGACAGGGGGACCAAGGACCTGCTTTAAGCCTCCTGGCCCAGTCAGGGTGGGGGACAGGGGTACCAAGGACCTGCTTTAAGCCTCCTGGCCCAGTCAGGGTGGGGGACAGGGGGACCAAGGACCTGCTTTAAGCCTCCTGGCCCAGTCAGGGTGGGGGACAGGGGTACCAAGGACCTGCTTTAAGCCTCCTGGCCCAGTCAGGGTGGGGGACAGGGGGACCAAGGACCTGCTTTAAGCCTCCTGGCCCAGTCAGGGTGGGGGACAGGGGGACCAAGGACCTGCTTTAAGTCTCCTGGCCCAGTCAGGGTGGGACAGGGGGACCAAGGACCTGAGAGAACAGATAAATGTCTGTTCAACCCCACTTGCTTCACCACCGAGTTTTTGGGCGAAAGTGGCCTAAAGCCGCCTTTTCCTGTGGCGGAAGAGAGAGAGAGAGAATTACCGGCAGACAGACAGACAGACAGAGAGAGAGAGAGACAGAGAGAGAGACAGACAGACAGACAGAGAGGCGGGCAGACAGACACACACACACACACACTCTTTCTCTCTCTCAATTAAATGACATAAAATCCGCACACTTCTTCTGACTAATTTCCACCTACAAACTTTGTACACGGGGCTGAAATCTGATCACTTAATTTACGGCTCGCGGCAGTTTGCACCTAGCCTGTCCTGTTTAAACGAAGCACACTCGGTCGGGTTGCAATGGGTTGCATCAGAAATTCGAGATTGCCACGTCGACAAACCAGATCGAGGCTGTCACGTGACACGACTGGGTCGCCATTGTTGTTTGAGCCACCACTCAAGAAGGCTGTGTGTTTTGACTGCGCTCTGTTGTGACCACTGTGTTTTACTTGTGTTATTTTAAAATGGCTAAAACGTTACTGAAGAACAGGTTTGTTATTCGAGGCCATAAGTTTTACTTTAACTGCATGTTGTGAAACCGGAGAGATTGTTTTTTAGAAAACGATAAAAGTGAACTAACTGCTTTGGAAATGAACGGCTATCTTAAAGGTTTGTTGGTTCAAGGAAATGAAACAAGATGTAGCTAGTTTTAATACGTGTTTGACTATTGATGGTGATAAGTTTTTATTTTTTAACATAAAATCGCACACTTACTCTGACTAATTTCTAACTACAAAAACTATGTGTAGACACGAGGCCGAAACCTCCGCTTAATTTACGGCTAGCGAGACGCGCTACCTTCGTTCACACAGCGCACGGCAAGCGACCAAAAATCAATAAAGCGAGAGACTGGGCTTGCCAGGTGAGGGGTGGGGGTGAGGGGGGGTGTATTCATTTCAGGTTGACAGCGCGCCAGGTGTCGTTAGCGCCAGGGTTGTATTGTTCTTAGTTTGTATCAGACTTGATTGATTGTTAACTACAGATTCAGTGTTCATGTGGCAGGCTGATCTGTGTATTAAGATGTGTATACTTTTCTACTTTTCTAATTCTAACCCAGTTCATCTGCCTTCAAGTGTGCCCTTATGCAACTGAATGGCGATTTTTTAATGTTCTGGCAAACAAACTAGATAGGGTTAGGCACGCACGGCGCGCACTTATGAGAGAGAGACAGACAGACAGACAGACAGAGAGAGTTATGCGCACACACACACAACACACACCACAATGGGCACAGACAGACACTCATACACGCGCGCGCGCGCGCCTCACACCTGCTGGCAAACTGAGAGGCTAAAAAATCAATACTGCGCCCCTCTCCTCCCCTCCCCCACTCCCTCACGCTGGGCCTGCTGCATTGCAATATATTTCATCATTTTTCACAGCGCTCACATGACTAGTAACCAACACCGGTTTCATCATTTTTTACTGACTGCCGGACTGGTAGGACGTTTTTATTGCGCTGTGTATATTGGGCTTGGTGTGTTATTCTAAAATGGCGAGCTGGTTTACTGAGGAACAGAATTGTGCTATTCAAGATCACAAGTTTTACTTTAACTGCATGTTAGAGTATTTGTCAAAAAAAGAATCAGGTGAAGCATGTTCGTTACCGCCGAAACGAAAAGAAGTATTGCTTTCCTAGAGGGTGGAGAAAAAGAAAAAAGTGAACTGATGCTTTGGAAATGAACGACTATCTTCAAGGTTTGTTGGTTCAAGGAAATGAAAATGACATTATCCGAACAAGATGAGGCCAATTATAATAAGTGTTTAACTGTTGATGAGATGCTTCCTTTTTTAAAAAGCGGCGCTATGTGATAAAACAAAATAAAGCAAAACATTTCATCACGCGTTGATTGTTGGGCGCTGGCTTGAGACAGCTAAAGCATGTTTGGAAAGAGCAAAAACGCATCAAACATGGGCGTTCATTTCTTGAGGCGCAGGTGGGCATGTCTGATTCATATGCTAGAAAACTTATTCAGATTTCATTATGTTTTACAACTATCTAAATTTCATAAGCTAGGAATCAGTATAAATGAACTGTGTAGCAAACGCCAAAACCATTATTAAACTTTTGCAACTGGATAACGATTTTCGAATGTTCTGGCAAACAAACTAGATAGGGCTTGGCGACCTTAGTAATCTACCAGTATGGAGAGGAGTAGTGTGTGGCCAGCACTATCTTCATATAAATGCTCCAAATATACAATGACGGATGTACTACTACTGGCGATTAGAGCCGCCATAAAAGCTTGGCTACAGCAATTACTGCTGTAACTCTGCCAAAAGCAGTTGCAAGCCTGGTTGAGAAAAGAGGAGCACAGCAAACTAGGCCAAGTGATCATATGTGATCACTTGACCTGCAAAGCGCAGCAGCCTGCCGCTAATGACGTCAGCACGGAGCACCTGCAAACTAGGCCAAGTGATCATATATGATCACTTTGACCTGCAAAGCGCGGCAGCACCTGCAAAGCTCAGCGGCCAAACTAGGCAAGTGATCACATATGATCACTTGGCCTAGTTGATTGAGGTTGCGGGCAAGACACAACCTGTTTAGTTACAAAGCAAGAAGTGGGCCTAGTAGTTTCACTTCTTGTTTGTTTGTTGGTGTTTGTCTACTCCACGCATGCACCACCCCACCCCCACCACGCTGCACGTCCCCCCACCCCCACCCTGGACTGTCTATTGTGTGTTTGTTTGTTTGTGTTTGTTGTTTGTGTTTTGTCCTGCCCCACGCATGCACACCCCCACCCCCACCCCACGCATGCACACTCAAGTCATCCACAAGTTCTTAACTGAAGTTACCCCAAGTCACTTCTAAGTCATCCTCAAGTTCTTACTTAAGTCATTCTCAAGTTGTCCTTAAGTCATCCCCAAGTCACCCCAAGTTACTTCAAGTTCTTGATCAAGTTCTTAAGTAAGTTCTTAATAAGTTCTTGATCAAGTTCTTGATTAGTCGTCCTTTAAGTACAACCAAGGTCTTATTCAGTTATCTTATAATTATCAAAAAAATACGTTCTATGTTTTTATCTTTAAATAGTAGATGTCTAATATAGTACACACACGCCTCAAAAAACGCGTTATCGTTGAGGATGTCTTGTCAGCGTTCTCTGCATAGATTTAAGGAAGGTTTTACATCCGAAGCAACGCTATTGATTACAATTTGGGTCTATGGAAATGTCTTTTTATAGACTCCAGGTCTTTATTTATTGACTTCATCATTTTATTAATACGCCATGATTTATTTTTATAAAAAAATTTAAAATATTATTGCATTATAAATGGATCAAAAATGATCTTTTGTTATTGGCGGTTTTGGCGTGCAGTTGTCTTTTTTTGCATTTAATGGTTCAGATTTTTTTGATTGCTTTGTTTCTGTTGCAATTGTGTATATATTTTATAGCCGCAATAACTGCCCCCAACAGCAGCAATGGCGCCAAAAATGGCAACAGTTTTAAGTTCAATATTCCATGAAGACTTTGGGCCTTGTATCACATGGAGTTTTTATAGCGGGCATTGAATCAACTTGTTCTGGCGCTGGCGGTGTTATGTTTTCATGATGAGTCATATTCTGTAACATTAATTTTTTTTGTCTGTTCCACTCTGCTAATTTTTTTCCTGCTTCAACACGCCAGGATTTTTTAATGGTCTCGCCTGATTCAGCGTTTTCTGCTGATTTTTTGGCTTGGTTACTTTCTCACCTGATTCAATGTTTCTGGTTTGATGATTTTCCAGCTCGCTCATTTTGAAGGGAAACAAAATCTCATATGATTAAAAGTAATTAATCCCATGATTAATGGCGAAACAATGTTCCAAATCTGTAGTATAGATCACATCCTAGAGACTCTAATGACTTTGTTTAAAACTGGGATCTTGCGTTAAATCATACGTAAGATCTTGTTCAGAATCAATGGGCGCAAATCTACTAACTAGTTTAGTGTACAAACTAAGAACCGTTTGCCCCACACTTTTCACCATTCTAGACCCAGCTGCGCTTCATACCTGTTATGATACTTTAAAATGTCTTGCGGCGACATCTGTTGAATCTGTTCAATGCTAAATTCAGTTCGAGGAACTGTTTTTGTTTTTCCACACGCTGCCAAAGAATACAACCTCTCTTTTTGGGCATAATAGCTTGGTCATCAACTTGGTCATTTATAAGTTCAGGAAGGTTTAGGCTGCCTTGTAGCTGTAGGAGATCAATCACTGTTCATGTTTTTTAATAATTATAATTATTTTATTTTATAAAAATGAGCACCGAAAAAACTGTTGCTAACCTTGTATACCATTCTGCTGTTATTGGAGGACTAAGTGTAGGATACTCAATGCTTGGTAAAGCCTGTTAGAATTAAACCAGCAGATCTTGGCAAACTAGACTTTGAGGATTCAGCAAAGCTGATTGCTATCATTGCAGCTTCGGTTGTACGAAAGATTTTCTAGTTAAGCAAGGATAATTCCAGACAATATAAATATGTAAGAAAAAAATACATTTATAAAAAATGGCTTCACTCGCAATAATGATAGGCGGCGCTGTGGTGAATGCGCTTGCTTTTAGCGGAAGTAATTTCGCATTTAGTAAACTGGGGAATGACGGCGAGAGAAAAAGACATAACAGAGCTATGGAGCAACTAGCAGCTGCACAAGACGCCTATGAAAGGCAGAGACTTGAGCAGTTAGATTTTATTAATGACACACTGAAAAGACAGGGGCATGCAGCTTACACATTTAAAAATGTTGATCAAGCATAAAAACAATATTATCTAGTAAAGGCAAACCAATCGAGGACATTGCCCCACCAAAATTCAGTGACTTTTATCAACCATCAGAAAAACAAAAGATGCAAGAAATCGGGTTTATTGTCGTTGGTATGACCGTTGTGTATTTTGTTGCACATAATATTGGCTGAGTAAAAAAAAGAACAAAATCTATTATTCGCCAAAGGATATTGGAAGGGTATCACAGCAATACAAAAGCTAAGCCAAGCGGCGGGAGTCAGTGAACAAACAGCAAAGGAATGGTTATCTAAACAAGCGATTTGGCAATTTATTTACTGCCCTAGGCGAATACAGAGACCACACTTTGTCAATACAAACTCCAAACGACACCATCAAATGGATCTTCTATATTTACCCTCTGAGGATTAGACGAAAAAGATTTAAGTACGCACTCACAGTCATTGACATGGCTTCAAGATACAAAGATGCGGAGCATTAACACAAAAGAGTGCTTCTGCTGTTGCTGTTGCTATACAACTGATATACCAACGAGGGCCACTAACTTATCCTCGCATGATTCAAGTTGACGATGGAAAAGAATTTAAAGGCCAAGTGAATCAATTATTGTTAAAAACATAGAGTTACTATTAGAAGAGGCATTCCGGGTGTTCACAGATCACAGGCTTTAGTTGAAAACTTTAACAAACAGTTAGCCGAAAGACTTTTTTCCTACCAGTATCACAGAGAGCTGATTGACAATTCTCGCAACACAGAATGGGTTAGAAGACTGCCCTCAGTTTTGCGCGCAATGATAATGAAGAATTTAAAGGGCTAAAACCGTACAAGCAATCAAAAGAAAAAACAATAAATGTTGCTGAAGACTCCAGTACACCCGGCAAACTATTACCGTTTGGTTTAAAAGTAAGGCACCTTTATTTACGGGGGAAGCAGAAGGGGACACTCGCATCAGGGCAACAGATCCAGTTTGGGTGTTGACCGTACGAAATAAAAAGAATTGTAAAAATGAATCCGCCCCGTGTATTATTTACGAGAAAACTGACACAACAAAACAACCAGCTCCTCAAAGATCTTTTGTGAAAGAAGAACTGCAGATAATTCCGCCAGAACAGTACCGCTTTAATTAATTTACGGTTCTCCAGTGCCCAATTGCATATGAAAACTCTGGATTAAACAAACACACGTTTTGTGTTTGTTCTATCTAATGACTTCTTTGTTACAACTGTTGTGTTGATCTCATGTAGATTAGATCGCAGTTTTACTTTGTCATGATGAAAAGTCTTTTTCCCAAAAAATGCTTCTTTGTATTGTCATGGATAGTTGACTGCACAACGCTGCGAGTTTTTTCCCTTGCTTTCTTAATGTTTTTCTCCGGGCCAAAAAACGTACATTTTTGACCTTAACCCCACAACTCCTTGATCCCCTTTTTCCGAAATTCATCCTTCATTTTTCCTAAAACCTTCTTTTTAGTAATTAATGAAAAGGCAACTTTGGGGTAACAGTTTACATACCATCCTGCAGCCCTTTTAGCACTTCGGTTTTCCAGTCTTTATAGATGTCTTCAGGGGGGATATCTAAACAAAACTACTTATCTTGTAAAGACTCGGCTCAGGATACGAGGGCTTAAAGTATCATAAAGAAATTCTAACTCAAAACTTTGATAATTCAAAAACAAAAAACCCAATAAATACGGGTTTGTCCAATTTGACTTTTTTTTTTTTCATCATTTTTCCAAAAAGGTGATCATAAAAATTTTTCTAAAGTCCTGATAATTAGGTTTGAAGTACTTAATTGCTTCTTTCTTTTTGGTGACTAATCAAAATCTTTGCGCTTGTGGGGATTCCAAGCCCCTTTCCAAAACAGCTTTTTTCATCAGTTTGAAAAAGCTTTTTCTGAAGCACGGGATTAGTTCTGGGGTCATGTTCTTATGAGTTTTTTTTCAGAACGTTCTTGATAAAAAGAAATTTACTTGGACAGCTGTTATTTTAAAACCATGTTTTAAAATAAAATTGTAGAACGAAAGACAAAAATTTTTTTTGCCTCGAAGTTTTAGCACAAGTTAAGGTGGTTCTCTGGACCCCTTTTTAATTTTTCTCTGCTAAGGGATACATTATGCGGGCAGGATTCTGAGGTATTCAAGCAACTTCTAGAATAAACCACGCTTTTTGATCAGGCTTTTAAACTGCCCAACCATTTTTAATTTTTTTAAATATTATTCGTACCTGTGTACATTTTAAAGTTCGAAAGGGAAGCGATTGCCCCATTCCCCAACCATACGATTGTTTGCATCTAAATACATAAGATAGTTAGACCTTTTACTTGGCTAGTCCCCAAGTATTTGTTTTTTTGCTTACAGTAATGAGCACGCCAACAAATTTCCCCCACGCAATCCTTTTTTAAATCACGAATCTTGGGTAGGCAACAAAAATCAATCGTATTCCAAAACGAAACC
Source organism: Conus ventricosus (assembly GCA_018398815.1). Classification (NCBI taxonomy): domain Eukaryota; kingdom Metazoa; phylum Mollusca; class Gastropoda; order Neogastropoda; family Conidae; genus Conus; species Conus ventricosus. The sequence goes on along the minus strand of CM031619.1, from coordinate 33,889,713 downwards.
CCCAAACCCACCCCGGGGCCCCAAAAAAGTAATGCGCGGGACCAAACGTAATGTTCATGCGGGTCTTCCATAATTTTCAAAACCCCCAACAAACATACATCTCCCATCAAGTGGGAGTCATGATAGCCCCATCGTTTTACACTCAACTTTTCCCACGCATTTTGAGCATGCTGGATCAAGTCCTGATTTCCTTTTTCCTTTTTAAATAAAAAGAAACCCCTTAGGAGGAATTGTCTCGTCAAACCCTTTCCCAACTGTTCATGTATCAAAGGGTAAAAGCCCCTTTTTAACAAGAGTTGGGTCAAAATATTCTTCCTTATTGGGGCAGGGCTTTTAAAGGGCAAGCCATGACCTAATGATCCCTCATGTGGGTTTCATAGAGTCTAGAAAGACATGTTATTTAAAATGAAAAACATGTACTTTTTTTGAGACTGTGCAAAGCATGCTACCCCGAAGGCTCGCCAATGCTTTCATTATAAGGGGGGAGTCATAACCTCCAAATTGTAAAGAAAACACAGCTTTCCCGTCTTTGTCAAACTTTATTGAAGATTGCATTTTCGTGCGCTTCACCTCTAAACTTCCCCAAGGGTCATGGCCCCTTACTGTGGGGGGTTTACACTCTTGGGGGTTAGCTCTAAACCGAAAAAACCAACAATGTTTGGGTGAGTCAACTTTGTTTTGGGCTTCAGGCGCCCTTATGATTTTAATAAGTTAATTATAGAACAGGGGTTTCCCTTTCTGCATGTTTTAAAATGTTTTTGCAGCATCTGGTCCCTTTTAATTCGGCTTGAAAAACCCATCCGACCCCAACAATAAGAAGGGAAATACAAAAATGATGATTACTCATTTAAAACTGTTTTTCGAATTTTTTGTGGCCTGGCCCTTCATAAGAACAATAAGCACTCGAAGTCGCGTAACTACGTATGGAGAATTTTTCAAACCGTTTCCATTCTTAAAACTAAATTTAGATCCCGGAGGGGGAGTTGTTCTGTTTACATCTACAGAACTTTTACAATGTTTTAATGTCACTTGCCTTGCACAGATGGAAATTCTTGTTAAACATTTTCTGCAGAATTCTTTTATGTTAGTGTTTTTTTGAAGAGCCAATAACTGCTCATTTGCTACAAAGTTAAAGGGCAGCCTGCGGCGAAAAATTGGAGTAACCACATGACTTTTGGGTGGTTTCCCTATTTTTTGACTGTTCTTTGGGCCTTTTAATTGCACCCAAATTTTTTCCTCATCCCCTGTGTATACATTAACATTATTTGGGGGGTTTTTTTTTCTTCAAACTGATCAATTTTGGGCACCAAAAAGGAAAGGATATTCCATTGAATTAAATCTTTGGGGTATTTCCGAAACTTTGTCACTCCTCGCGTTTCCACATGATGCAGCCTTGCAAGAACGCACCACATGAACATTTGTCGTCTGAATTTTTTATGTTTAAAACTGCTCTCTTAAACCAACTCCCGAGGTAGCGGAATGTAAGCCTTGCCTACAATCGGTGCATACTTAGCCTGTTTTAATCTAATCTCTAAGACTTCGCCCTCTGACCAACCAGAGCCTCTCATTTTAGCTTCTTCAGCGGCAGCGTTAAACTGTGTAAGCAGCTCGTCTGCCCAACCGGTGTTAAGTCATTAGAGGAAAGAATAGTCTGTTGTTTAGTTGAGACCCAAACTTCTAGATTTTCTTCATTTATTGTTATATAGTCGATTAAAACAGCTAACATTACTTTAACTGGCGGGTCTATTGTTAGTTCACTTGGAACTTGAGAAATAGCATGTACAACACTTGCCTGTACGTTTGTTGGGTCAATGACTTCTAAATCAATATCATTCAGTGCTCTTGATAAACGCTCTCTCTCGAGCATTCCTTCAAACAATTCGTCTTGTCCTTCATATATCTTAGCCATGCTGTCCTTCTTTTCTAAGCCAAAATATTTATTTAAATTAAAAAAAAATAATTAATCAAAATCAATATCAACGGTTTTTTTGCGCTTGGACTCATAAACTAAAGTATAAACACCTTTTGGTGTTGTTAATGTGAGCTGTTTAGAACAGAGTTTAATGTCTCGTTTACTTTTTTTAAGCATTCCTTTTTATCTGCTCGGGTCTGGCTGTTGAGAAAAACTTGTCCTCGCCTTTCTTTGAAGATCAAACTTTTGTCTTTTGTAGTCATCAAAATCGGCCTGTAAACGATTAAAATTCTTCATCCGTGATGTTTGAGTCAACAAGCGCTTTATTTATTGTCAGTTTAAACGAGCTAAGTTTAGCTGTTATTAGTTGAACCATAGCTGTGTGCTTTTGGAGTTTAGTTTTTTATTTTTTTGCTAGCAGCACCTACGCTAATGAACACAGGCCGAGAGCTAAAGACAAACCTCCTAGAGGTAAAGCTGCGGGTGCGCCTATGCCCGTTGCTAAGAGACCAACACTCGTTCCTGCTGATAGAGCGCTTATAGTCGATGCTCCAGTATTAACATATGTAACAGCATTAAAGGCAGCAGAATACCTTCGTTGGTTTGCTGTATTTTGAAAGGTCTTGCTCTAGTACTTGCTGCATTTGTGTAATGTTGGTTAATCTGAAGGTTTTTACTTCAGGGTTTCTATAACAGCAGAATTGCCTGCTATCTCTTCTTTTGGCGGCGCTGTAGGCACGTTTGGATAAACTTAAACAGACATGCTTTTTATAAAATAAAAATAATTTAGTATTGTATATTTTTTAATCGTTATTTTCATTTTTCAGCGGCATATATAAAAAAAAAAGTACATTAAGCGGTTTATCGGTTTCTTTTTCTTATCAATTTGAATTTTTATTCGTCCTCACATTTTCTCCCCCCATGAAACTGATTATCCTCTGTTGACCTTGGGGTCAATCCATAAACCGTTTTTTGTTGAAAATAATCACAACCAAAAATTGTGAAGATGTAAATCTTTAGACACAAGGCCAACTGTTGGATTCTACCCCTCCCGCCTCCAAACAGTTTTTCTTATTTCATCAAAATGGATAAGGTTTAACCCCGCTAGCGAAATTTTGGTTAGGACTACCCCAATCGAACATGAAAATTTCGTTTTTTTGGATTAAAAAAAATTTTCATTCTCTTTTGAACGGTTTTTTCTCTTTACACAGCAATAAAAATACCTTTAAACATCTTCTGCGACACTAAAAAATAAAATTCCATATAGTTCTGCCCGCTTCGGGGTATGTTGTATGATGAATCACCTTTTGTAATATATTTCAATTTGACTGATATGATGCTCAATCAGCCTTGCTAAAAAGGGGTTTTAACACGTCAAACTCTAACGAGATGTCAGAAAGCTGACTTTGCTTCGGGTTGATGATCTGATAACGCGTTTGATTCATTTAAAAAATGTTCTATACAAAACTGTCTTTTATGCTCCTTGAAAGTATGGCGCATCGCTTTAACAACTAAAAATCAAAGGGGAATGAAAAGCGTTTTTCCATACGCAAAATTTACAGCTGCATGCTTTTGTTGTCTTTAACATCTGCGGCGTCTATTCTGTGTTTTAGTCCATCATCATTTTCAATTCCTTGAAACGCAAGATCAGCCCTTTCATTCTCGGTTAGCCATAGATCAGAATAGGTTAAAAATATGTCTGCATTGTGTAAAAAAAATACTTTTTGGGCCCTCAAGTTTTACAGAAATTTTCTTAACAATTGCCCGTCCCAAATTCTGGACAACTGTCCTGTTTGGGTCTTTTCTGATGGAGTTCTATTTTGAAAGTAAGTCGTGCAGAGCCTGGCAAAAATCACTTCACCGCTCCTAGGTCCGGAAATTTGACAGTAAGAATTTGATCTGCATCAAAGTAGATGGATTATTTGGAACAGTAATATTCCGTTATTTTCCCTTCACGCCAAAGGGTTCTTTCAGTCTTCTATGCGGGTCAGAATCGAGCCATATGCATGTAACTTTTTTTATAAAACAAAAAAAAAAAATTAATTATTAAAGAAACATGGCAGGCATTGAAGATGAAGATTATGATTTTTTTTGATCGTGGAGACGACATGAGTGATTCCCTTGGAGCGGCATCGCTCGGGGCTCTCATTGCATGATGAATAGCAGAAATCGGGGGTACATTACCAACAAGTCGGTATAAATTAAAAGAAAGTAAGGTCAGATCATTATACCAAAGTTTAGGTCAAGAACCCCCCGAATTTATAGACCCAAATGATTTTAAATTAAAAGATATCATTTGTTTGTGAAAAACGATCAAGGAGAACTTGTTCACTTACAACTAAAAAAGACCCATCAAAGTTTTTAGCCCTGGGTTCAATTAGAAATAGACTCAGTGTGAAAGATCAAAATCGCCTTGGCCTTGTTTTGGCCAAAATTAAGGGGGGAGGCAGTTTCAAAAATTCAAAAAAACCCCTGCAAGAACTCCCGACAGATAACCAAATGCAAAAAATGGAACTTAAAGAATTAAATCAATATCAGAGGCGAATTAAAAAATACAATAGAAGCAGAAAACCCGTTTTTCAGAAGAAACAGCGTTAAAAACAATTAATGATTCCCCCTGCCTATGCGAGAATTATTAGCCCTTGATCGTACCCTTTTAAAAACCATCAGAGGCGAATTAACAAACAATTTAGCAAAAACTAGGTGAACTTGATGGGCATATAAAAAGAGAAAAAGAAAACTCTTGAGGTGATGACGCCAACTTAGGGCCTAATATTAAAGAAAGAATAACCAAAGACTAAAAGATCTTGAACAAGAAAAATCAAGCAAGACTAGAAGTGACGACTACTAACCGGGACCAATTACGAATCAAGTGAATAGAATAAGAGAAAAATATCGAAAAAATTTTATATGAAGACACAACACTAGCAGAACGAATACGAACACTGTTTAGAGCAAGTGTCGCTTTATTATTGTAGTTTAAACCGAGCTAAAAGTTTTAGCGTTATTTAGTGTTGAACCATAGCTGTGTGCTTTGGAGTTTTAGTTTTTATTTTTTTGCTAGCAGCACCTACGGCTAATGAACACAGGCCGAGAGCTAAAGACAAACCTCCTAGAGGTAAAGCTGCGGGTGCGCCTATGCCCGTTGCTAAGAAAACCCAACACTCGTTCCTGCTGATAGAGCGCTTATAGTCGATGCTCCAGTATTAACATATGTAACAGCATTAAAGGCAGCAGAATACCTTCTTTTGGTTTTTGCTGTATTTTGAAAGGTCTTGCTCTAGTACTTGCTGCATTTGTGTAATGTTGGTTAATCTGAAGGTTTTTACTTCAGGGTTTCTATAACAGCAGAATTGCCTGCTATCTCTTCTTTTGGCGGCGCTGTAGGCACGTTTGGATAAACTTGAACAGACATGCTTTTTATAAAATAAAAAATAATTTAGTATTGTATATCTTTTAATCTGTTATTTTCAATATTCAGCTGCGCATCATATATTAAAAACAAATGTACATTAAGCGGTTTATCGGTTTCTTCTTCTTTATCAATTTGAATGTTTATTACGTCTCTCACAGTTCTCCCCTTCCATGCAACTGATTATCCTCTGTTGACCTTAGGTCAATCCATAAACCGTATTTTGTTGTTAAATAATCATCAAGCCTAACATTGTGAAGATGTAAATCTTTAGACACAAGGCCAACTGTTGGATTCTACACCTCCCGCCTCCAAACATTTTTTCTTATTTCATCAAAATGCTGATAAGGTTTAAGCCCGCTAGCGTAAATTTGGTTAGGACTACCCTCAATCGAACATTGTACTTTCGTTATTTTTGGATTAAAAAACTTTTCACTTCTCTTTTGAACGGTTCTTCATCTTCACACAGCAATAAAATACCTTTAAGCGATCTTGCTGCGACACTAAAACTAAAATTCCATATAGTGTCTGCCCTGCTTCTGGGATATGTTGTATGATGAATCACTCTTTCGTAATATATTGCTAATTTGACTGATATTGATGCTCAATCAGCCTTGCTAAATTAGGGTTGCTAACAACGTCAAACTCTAACGAGATGTCAGAAATGCTGTACTTTGCTTCGGTGTCTGATGATCTGATAACGCGTTTGTATTCATTAAAAGTTAGTTCATATGACAATCTGTCTTTTAATGCTCCTTGAAAGTATGGCGCATGCGCTTTTAACAACTCAAAATCTAAGGGAATGGAAAAGCGATTTCCATACGCAAAATTACAGCTGCATGCTTTTGTTGTCTTTAACATCTGCGGCGTCTATTCTGTGTTTTAGTCCATCATCATTTTCAATTCCTTGAAACGCAAGATCAGCCCTTTCATTCTGGGTTAGCCATAGATCAGAATAGGTTAAAAATATGTCTGCATTGTGTAAAGAAAATACTTCTTGCCCTCAAGTTTTACAGAAATTTTCTTAACAATTGCCCGTCCCAAATTCTGGACAACTGTCCTGTTTGGGTCTGTTTCTGATGCGAGTTCTATTTGAAAGTAAGTCGTGCAGAGCCTGGCACAATCACTTCATCCGCTCCTAGGTCCGGAAATTTGACAGTAAGAATTTGATCTGCATCAATAGTAGATGGATTATTTGGAACAGTAATATTCCGTTTATTTCCCTTCACGCCAAAGGGTTCTTTCAGTCTTCTATGCGGGTCAAGAATCGAGCCATATGCATGTAACATTTTTTATAAAACAAAATAAAAAAATTAATTATTAAAGAAACATGGCAGGCATTGAAGATGAAGATTATGATGTTTTTGATCGTGGAGACGACATGAGTGATTCCCCTGGAGCGGCATCGCTCGGGGCTCTCATTGCATGATGAATTAGCAGAAATCGGGAGTACATTACCAACAAGTCGGTATAAATTAACAGAAAGTAAGGTCAGATCATTAACCAAAGTTTAGGTCAAGAACCTCCCGAATTTATAGACCCAAATGATTTTAAATTAAAAGATGATCATTTGTTTGTGAAAAACGATCAAGGAGAACTTGTTCAGCTTAACAACTAAAAAAGACCCATCAAAGTTTTTAGCCGTGGGTTCAATTAGAAATAGACTCAGTGTGAAAGATCAAAATCGCCTTGGCCTTGTTAGGCCAAAATTAAGGGCGGAGGCAGTTTCTAAACTTCAAAACACACTGCAAGAACTCCCGACAGATAACCAAATGCAAAACATGGAACTTAAAGAATTAAATCAATCAGCAGGCGAATTAATAAATACAATAGAAGCAGAAACCAGTTTTTCAGAAGAAACAGCGTTAAAAACAATTAATGATTCCCCATTGCCTATGCGAGAATTATTAGCCCTTGATCGTACTTTAAGAACCATCAGAGGCGAATTAACAAACAATTTAGCAAAACTAGGTGAACTAGATGGGCATATAAAAAGAGAAAAAGAAAAACTCGTTGAGGCTGATGACGCCAACTTAGGGCCTAATATTAAAGAAAGAATAACCCAAAGACTAAAAGATCTTGAACAAGAAAGATCAGCAAGACTAGAAGTGACGACTACTAACCGGGACCAATTACGAACTCAAGTGAATAGAATAAGAGAAACTATCGAAAAAATTTTATATGAAGACACAACACTAGCAGAACGAATACGAACACTGTTTAGAGAGCAAGGTGTCACATTAGCAAGCGTTATAACAGCCTTAGGATTTGCAATAAGTACACTGGTGATGGCTATTACAGGCGGCGGTGGTCAAAGTCTAGTGCCTCCATCGCCATCTCCTGATAAATCATGGGTAAAAAAACAGCTTGATCATCTTGCGAGTTTATTAAAAAAATTAGCGGGTAAAGCTATAGACTCTTTGCCAGTATATTAGGGAGTATCGTTAGCTGGCTTTTGTCTACTGCAAGCAAAGTAGTTGGCTTTATGGCCGAGCACTTATGGACATTAGTTCTCGTAATAGTTGGGTTAATTTTTAGTAAGATAAAGACCAAGTAATCCTAGGCCAGTTAATCCAAGAACAAGCGCTGTCTTTTCATATTCATGTCATCGCGAACAGAGTCCGCGAGCTTTGCTGAGCCTTCAATGACTTTGGGGTTTGGACTTCGGAATTAGATGACTTAATCTTGGGTGTTTGTTTACTGCTTGTAATATTACTGGCTCAGAATTTATGTCGTTTTTCCCAACCTTCTGTTCATTGCCTGCTATAAGAATTTCATTATTATAGTTTATTATTATTCCTACCTGAGTCTGAGGTCAGAAGGCAGCATGTATAAACCAGTGCCAACAGCAAAGTCTACTTTCGATCTTGCGTATTGTAAAACATTTTGGTATCTTTTAATACTTGAAGGTAAATCAACTGTAGAATTAATGGCGTCCTCTAAATTTGCTAAGTATTGTTTTTGCGCGTCAAAGCCAGTAGAAGGATCAGTTATGCTCGATCTTGCCTGTGCTTGCGAACCTAGCAAACACCAAACGTAAGTACGAATAGAGTCGTTTATTCGTTCTATTCCCGCCCTAGTTAGGCCCTTAGAAGTGTCTAAGATAAATGTTGTCCATGCTGTTTTATGCTCTTGCTCTATGGACCAGGGCTCAACAATTTTGAAAGGAGAACGCCGGTCAAAGTTATACTTTCTGTGCGTGCCCTGAAAATAAATGACGCCTATGCCATGATTATGATCCAACTTTTGTCTAAAGTCTGTCTTGATGTTAATATTGAATTCGTTACAGATCCTTTCAAAAGCCTTCATGTCTATTCTGTTGCTGAGTGGATTAAACGGTTTGTCATTTGGCAATGGCGCTTGCAATTCAGCCAAAATACGTCTGAAGGTGTAATAGAAATGAAATCGGTACACTGACCTCACCAAAGGATCATGGTGATTTAAATGATCAGCATACGCCACTCCACACCCATTGATGCGCAAAACACAGCAAAGTTTAACTGGTTCTGATAAAACTGCATCGGATGACTAAACCACGCTTTCTGGATGTGCTCGTCTTCAATAGGGGGGTTAAGATATCTGCTTAATGGAGTACTCACCTTTTTATGAAAAGAGGCAGTCTGGGTCACAGCAATGTCAAGAGTATCAGTTGCTATATTTTTAAGATTGTAGTGCGGCCCAACAGAATATTTTGCGCCAGAAATATTTGAAAGCACTCATTTTTAATTTGTTTTAAAAAATGTTTGTAACAATAACAACTCAAGACCGTCCTTCGTTTTTAGAACATGCTATTGATAACAATTGCGGGGCCAAAACGGTCGCGCTCCAGAAATATTTACAAAGTCGAAGGGTTTAATATAAGCGAAACCAAGGGGAATAATAAGATTATAAAAGTTGCGGGGCTCAAAGCTAACCAGTTAACAATACCTGATGGTTATTACGGTTTTGCTCACTAAAAGAAGCAATGAGTAAATTCGCATTACTCTCAAACTTAACAATGCAAATCTAAAAACAATATTAACATTCGAACCTGAAAATGCAGATTACTTATTTGATAAAGAGCTAGCTAAAATGTTAGGCTTTAAAGTTGACACTCAGGTCACTAAAAGATTTGTTGTTGCGCCAAACAAAACTCTTTAAGGGGGAAAATCCGCTCGATCTTGCATTACATTCATTACTTTATGTTCATTTGGATGAGCTGAGCACTGATGAAAACTTATATGATGGAAGGCCCTCAAATGTTTTAAGAGCTTTACCGGCGGGGAAAGCTGCATATTGCGATTATGAAATTATACAATTCCCTAATTTACAGTTTAAAAGATTAGTTTGTGGGAGGGTTTGGGTCATTTAATATAAAAATTGCAGACAAAGCAGGGGAAAGTTGTGAAATGCAATAACCTACACATTGTTTTGGAAATAAAATAATAAACTGTACTAAAAATGTCGCGTGGGCCAGAAGAACCGGGAGTTACATTAGCGCCTGTGAGGTGTATAACCTTAGAATTAAAAGACCTTGCAGACGTTGCGGACTTTGAACAGAACGGTGAGATAGGCGCTTTGTATGGTTTTGAGTACACTAAAGATGGTGATTATAAACGCAAAGAGGTTGGCGACAGCAAAAAGTTTCCTAAACTAGAACAGCTGCGCAATCTAGAAGCAAATAATGTTGGCCAGTATGAATATAAAATAGTTCGAAAGCCTGACCTCAAATGGCACTTAGAACCATATTTAGAATGGGACATAAAATTTGAATTCATAAGCCCATTTACATATTTTAGCCATCAAAAAAGTTTCAGAAAAGCATTCAACTCTGCCCTTTACATGTAAGTCTTATGCCAGACGACAATAGTCGGAAAGAGATTGAAATAAAGCCGTATGGGAATAAACAGTACATCCTCCACAGAAGAGAAACGGTTTGAAAGATGCTTCTACAAAATTACAGTTCATTCCGCAAATGAAATTAGGAGATGCGTTCACAATGATATTTGAAATTTCTGTCTTAAAAGATAAGGGAGGGATGGGTTGTGGGCGTTAGTGACGTCCTTCTAAAAGGAATTCTAATTAGCTGGCAAAACTTAGACGTTGAAAAACTTAAAGTTACCGTCGTCATTCTTCACAATGGCGAGGATATTAAGGTCATAACAACAAGCAACAAAATCAATATTAGTCTAAATAGAAACAATCTTACAGAACTGAATTGGATTAATCTTACGCATTTAGACCTTATAGGATTTTATTATACTGAACAAGTTTTAACAGAGGACATGATAAAAACAATAACCAGATTAGATTAAGTTCTGTTATAAAACTATGGAGCAGTTAAACTTTATGACAAAAACCCCTCATTGTTCATTTGATTGTGGACAGACTGGTTGTGGAAAAACAATATTTATCCTCGACCTGTTACAAACAGTTTATCGTTATAATTTTGATCATATTGTGATTTTCTGCCCAACACTTAAATGGAACAAAGCATATCATAATAGAAGGTTTATATGGACAGATGATGACATATATTTAGTTGATCCTAGCAATAAACTGAGTGAGTGTTTAGAACAGTTTTATAGACTGTTTGAAGGAACGCAGACACTATTTATTATAGATGACTGTTCAGCAGAAAGAGACATAGTTAAAAAGAGAAACACTTTGTCGAAACTAGCTTTCACGGAAGACATGCTGGATAAGTGTGTGGATTTTATGCCAGAAATATAACTCAGTTTTAAAAGACTTTAGAGAACAGTTAAAGACTGTAGTTCTATTCACATGAAAGACAAAGACTCATTTGAAGAATGTTTGCGCGAAAATGATGTTATTGAAAACGACCAAGAAAAACATAGGATTAAACAAAAACTAAAATCTGAAAAGTTTAGTAAATTAGTAAATTAAAAACGGATAACCCTGCACAGTATGTTTTGTTTGTAGATAATCGTTATTTTTGGTTATTGACGTCTTACTTGCCAGAGAACAGTAATATGCGCTTGCGTGTGTGTGTGTGTGTCTGCCCGCCTCTCTGTCTGTCTGTCTCTCTCTCTGTCTCTCTCTTCTCTGTCTGTCTGTCTGTCTGCCGGTGATTCTCTCTCTCTCTTCCGCCACAGAAAAGGCGGCTTTAGGCCACTTTCGCCCAAAACTCGGTGGTGAAGCAAGTGGGGTTGAACAGACATTTATCTGTTCTCTACCTGCCTTAAGCCTCCTGACCCAGTCAGACTGGGGCCTGGGTACCAAGGACCTGCTTTAACTCTCTTCAGTTCTTTCCCTTGAATTTCGATCACCGGTGATCAACCGTTTTCTTCCCCCAATTATGGTATTTAAAACAACATTTTTGTTATCTGAAGCAAAGTATCGCCTAAAAACCCGAAACAGACACATTCATCACAAAAAAGTTCTTATGGGACATAAGGGAATTTGTGGCAGAGTGTGATTATTCCGGTAAGACAAAATTCTTAACACATGTCAGGCATGCGTACAAGCACTTCCTTTTTCAAGTAACATGCTGGGAGATCCATCGTGCAGCCAAACAGGGGAAGCTTCACATCCCCATCCAGGCCTATCGCAGGACAACCAGGATATGCCGCCCTCATGGCTCAACACACTCATGAACAACATTACGGCCCAGATCGACACAAAGATCCAAAAGGCACTGGAACGCATCCCCCACACGCCCACCATCATGATAGCCCACCTACCCAGCCAGCACAACAGGCGACCGCCACACCCACGATGGCACCCCCCCCTGTGCCACCAGCACAACCAGTGGCCAGCACATCCATGATGTCCGCCACACAACGGCCTTCACGGCACCACCACCTCAACAGGTCGAGGACTGGCAGACCAGCACCATGGGCCAGTCCAGGACGCACTACAAGGGAAACCCTCAAATATGCCATCGCAGTCAATAACGAGTCATGTACCGGCAAAAAGAAAAAAAATATGGGCAGGGGAATACATAGAACTTAGTTTCATGATTGATAAGACGAGGGAGAAAGAAGAATGCTACACTCTCCAGGTAGAAAATGGAGAGAAGTCCCCAGCACTCCAGCTGGTGCCCCAGACAAAAAAGGGCCATCCGCTACCACTCATTCAATGGTGGGGAGCATGGAACCGTTTCTGTGCCATCCTCACAGAACAAACGCCAATCCCAGGGCCAGTTTTTAGCACATCACTTGAGACTGTCCTGAATCTTGCCAACAAAGGGGCAGCTTGAGTTCTACAATGAACAATTTCACAAGCTGATAGCCTCGGGTGAAGTGAAATGGGGTGCAGCTCACTTGGAACTGTTTCTCAAAGCACACCTGGAGGCAAACTCGAAGGACATGACAGTCTCATCTCAATTGGTGACACAAAAAGACATACCAAGAGGAGTATGCTACAAATACCACACCACAGGCTACTGTGCATCTGGAGCAGAGTGCAAGTTTCAGCACAACTGCTACTGTATGGGGCACCACCCGTTCACAGATTGCCAACACCCGGTCAACAAACCTTTCAAAGTGATGAACCGATTCACACAAAGCAACAATGCAGCACAGCCGTCCTTTCAACCAAGAGCAGCACATAACAGCTGGGCCACACCCAGCACAGATGGAAACCAACCCAAACCCACCACCCTCAGAAGAGGGCGACAGTTGAGTCCTACCAAGCCCAGTCAAGCATGAAATGTTGGAACGTTACCTAATAGGGTATGACAGGGAATTAGTAGTATTCCTTAGCGAAGGTTTCAGATGGGGCTTTCAAGTAGGGTACAAGGGCTCTTTAACCCACAAGGAAGCCCCGAACTTAGCAGCCACAGAAGACCACCCTAAAATAGCGAGGAGTAAACTGGACAATGAATGTTGATTAGGACGAGTAGCAGGCCCATTTAAGGAAAAACCATTTACAAACCTTAGCATTTCACCGATAGGTCTGGTGCCCAAGAAGGAGACAGGTAAATTTCGTCTTATACACCATCTCTCATACCCCCAAGGGGAATCAATAAATGACAGAATACCAGACACATAAGCTATGGTTCGGTACCAATCTATAGGCGAAGCGGTAGCAGCGATAACACGCATAGGAAAAAATGGTTACTTAGCAAAGAGTGATACTGCACCAGCCGCCGTGGCAAAGTGGTTAGCGTCGCGGACTCCCGGCTGGGAGGTCGCGGGTTCGAATCCCATCAGAAGTCATGTGGGTTTTTCTGCCCCGACCGGCTCCTACCCAGAGTTGAGTTTGCTACGGACTCAGTTGGGAAGACTGGGACCACACAGTCGAGTTTCATCCACTTAATGGATGCGTTTCTGAGAGTGTTGCTCAAATTTCCTGACCAACACTGCAGGTGCCTGTATCTCTCGGGCCTGGTTGACGCCGGGATATATTATGAAAGGAAGCGTAGAGTACAGCCCTGTCATGTAGTCTCAGACCGAAATGGAAATCCGTAGCATCATCTAAGTCATCCTCATTCTCATTGATCAGCATTTAAAAAAAAAAAAAGTCTCAAATTCTGTGGCCCTTCATGCCCTGCTCTCATCGTGACCTCGATTTCGATGTCCTCTCCACGCATGTGGCCTTGGTTTGGTTCCGTCGGGGTCACCGGTATCGGCGAGTCCGTGGGGGCTGTCGTTGGAAGGACGTGGTGGCGCCCTCCGGAGGGAGAGCTCACTCACGCCGGCTCCGCGACTAAGCAATTATTGTCGTCAGTAGGGGGCTTAGGTGGTGTCCTGCGTATGTTAGATCAGAACAGGCGCCACTGAACACCACCGAAGTGACTCGGCAGCAGTGCAGTGTCTCCTCCGGTGGGTTGCCTCTTAACGGCTTGACATTGACTGCTCCCTGTGGATTGCTGGTGCCGGGCTGCGACGGGGCCGACCGGGCTGTGGCTGTGGACGGGGTGTCGGAATGGGCGGCGTGGGTGCACTGCCTCCGAGGTGGCGCAGAGGTTGGGACAGCACAAAAAAAAAAAAAAAAAAAAAAAAAAAGAGTGATACTGCTGACGCTTTCAGGATCGTTCCCCTTCACTTATCACAGTACCCCCTGTTTGGTTTGTGTTGGAAAGGCAATATTACGACAAATGCCTCCCCATGGGTTGTAGATCCAGCTGTCATCAACATGTTCAAAAATAGTATCATTGGAAAGCTCAGATCGTGCTCTTTATAACGATATGCTGCGAGGCATGAATATTTATCAATCAATCAAGTTTTCTCAAGCTGAAAATTTTAAACTTGATTTACAGCGACTTTTGTTTTTAAAACACCAACATACATTGGACTCGTTCGAAAGCTGAAAATTTTCTCTTTCCAATGGTATGCAAATGAGGCTTGTACAAAACTCGGGATTTTGCCTTCACACTGAAAAGCGAGGCACCCATTGGTGACTTGAGAAAGTCAAACTCGCACAATGCCTGTCGATGAGGCTGACAACCGGACGCTCAATATTGGCAGAATTCTGATTTTCTAGGCAAGTTATTCTAGAAACTTATGATTATACGTGTTGAGTGCCAACTCTTTACGTAAGAAACAAAAGTAAGTAGTTCTTGGCGTATAAAGTGCTTAATTTTGTCGCCAATCATATCAAACGATTCCTGGTCAGCAGATTTGGCCATGACCAAGTCAATGCTGGATATATATATCAGGTAGCGGAAGCTAAAATTTTTAAAGGGAGAAATTACCTAATTTTTTCATATGATTACACCATGTTTAAAAACTAACATTTCACACAAAAAAAAGTAAGTGAATACCTTCATTAGGTCTGGAGTTATTGCCGTTTAAAGATAGGGGGTGCCGAAAATGATCCCGAAAGTGAAATATGGCCCATTTTTAACCACTCCAAAATCTTAATTTGCTTTCACTGCCAAATCCAGTCTTTCCAACACCTGGAAAAGCTATGTTCCAAATTTCAAGCAAAATTTCCTTCATTTAAAAAAGTAAGTACGAGTCAAAGTTTGAAAGTGGTCAAAACTGGACCAAGAGCCATATTGAGGGCACTACAATTTCAGAACAATACCACTGAAGAGTGTCAGTATCTGCAGTTTGACTTCCCTATATATGTAGTTATGCACTATTTTTTTCTCTCTCACTGATCTGAATTTATTTCATGGTAAAACCAGCCTTCAAACTTTAGAGAAATGCAAATCTGTCAGTTGCGGACATGATCAGCATCATATGCACCAACAAAGTTAGAAACAGTGATAATTATTTACTGAAAAGTAGAGGTCAGACTTGGTATGAAAAACACACTTCCAAATTTTCAGGGGTCACAAAAATATTCTGGGGGTCACCATTAATAACTGCTGGAAAATGTCGTGAACACACACACACACATGCTCCCACTGGCTCACACACAAAAATGATAAATGCACAATGAAAGGGACAGAAATACACGAGAAAAGGTGTTTATAACAGATAAGATAAGATAATGTTGCTTATAGCCCAGCCGACCGCAGAGGGCCACATCAGGGCTGTCACCACGTTAAAATCAACTCACCAGTCATAAAAAAAAAAAAAAATAAAAAAAAATAAAAAAAAAACAAACTTTCACACATCTCGTTAAATGACATCGTCTACAAACGAACCAGAAACTTTGTTAAAAATCCTTCCTCCGTAAAATCTCAAATCAGATGAAAAATGTTAATTTCTCTCAAAAACCCAAGGATCACGTCAGGCGGACATCCCTGAACAGGATCTTCATGGACTCCGCTGTAAAATGTTTGTGTCTCACATCGTGCAAGTCCCAACACTCTAAAAGAACATGTTTCATTGTGAGTGGTGCATGACATGGAATGCACCACGGAGCTTCTTCACTCTTTAAAAGGTAAGAATGGGTAAAATACGAATGGCCGGTGTGCAGCCGGCACAGAACCGTTTCCTCTTTACGACCACCCGACGTAGATGGGAGGAAGTCTTTAAGGTTTGGACGGATCTGAAAGAGTTTGTTATTCGTCTGTGTGTTCCAATCCTCCTGCCAGAGGTCTCTCACATAATCGTTAATTTTGGGTTTCACATCTGAGCAGGGATATAAGTGTTGGACAGGTTCTCTCTTGTGGCGTTCTTGGCTAAACGATCAACCATTTCGTTCCCGCCGATGCCAACATGGCCAGGAACCCAAGCAAGAGTAATGTTGTAACCGTCCGCCTTCAACTTGCTAGAAAGTTCAAAAAAAAGTAAAAGTTCTGGATGCTGAAGGTTGCGGCCAGCTATGGCCTCCAAAGCTGACAGCGAATCCGACAGAACCAGAAAGTCCCTCCTCGAAGAATGGGAGATTATCTTCAAAGCCAGTACTAGAGCAGTAAGTTCAGCAGAATAGACAGAAGCATCTGAAGGGATATGTTCCAACAATATCTGAGAAGGAACCCCAGGGCAGTAGGCTGCACAGGCCACTCCATCCTCAGACTTGGAACCGTCAGTTAAAACTTTTTGATAGGATGGGAATTTGGAACAGAGCTCGGCATACAAAGCCTTGTACGCCAGAGAGCTGGTAGACTCCTTACGGAAAGCTGCGAGATCAAAACGAATCTCTGGTGTGAAAAAGGTCCATGGAGGTTGATCCGGAAACTTGGAAAAATCGGAAACTACTCCCAGGTCTATACCTGCATTCCGCACGTGAGGCTGCATACGAAGCCCAAACGGCGGAATACATTTCGGGTTTGTTTCAAACTTACTTTGGAACGGAGGGTCAAAAACACAGTCATAGGCAGGATTCTGCGGTTCTGAGAACAGTCGGATGTAATAATTCAAAGACAGTTTCAGCCTGCGGTTGCACAGTGAAGGTTCACCTGCCTCTGCGTACAGGCTGTACACAGGGGTGGTGCGGAACGCTCCAAGACAGAGACGAAGCCCTTGATGGTGGATAGGGTCCAAGAGTTTGAGGTAAGATGATCTTGCGGAGCCGTACACAGCACAACCGTAGTCCAGTTTGGAACGGACCAGGGCTCTGTAGAGGTGCAACAAAGTTTTCTTATCAGCGCCCCAGTCGGTGTGTGCTACGACCCGCAGAATATTCAGTGCCTTTTGGCAAGCAGTTTTGAGGTTTTTAATATGGTTGAGAAAGTTAAGTTTTTGGTCAAAAATGACTCCCAGAAATTTGGCCTCTTTAACAGCTGGAATGGAGATTTCCCTACTTGAAGTTCCGGATCTGGAAAAAACTGACGGAAATTATGGAAGTGAATACACTGGTTTTTGTAGCAGAAAAGGTGAAACCGTTTTCATCCGCCCACCGATGGATTTTATCTACGCAAAGCTGGAGCCTGCGCTGGACACTCGGGTACAGGCTTCCAGTTGCGTAGACAGCAAAATCATCCACAAACAATGAGCAGTCTGAACCCTGCTGAACTGATTGAACAATGTTGTTGATCTTAATACTAAAGAGGGCAGGAGATAGTATGCTCCCCTGTGGAACACCCAACTCCTGCTCGTGGACATCAGAGAGAGTGGTGCCAACCCGGACCTGAAACTGTCGTTCTGCCAAAAAATTTTGAATAAAAAGCGAAGATGACCTCGAAAACCCAGATCGTGGAGATCATGAAGTATCCCCGACTTCCAGGTGGTATCGTAGGCCTTCTCCAAGTCAAAGAAAATTGCCACTGCATGCTGTCTGTTTAAAAAAGCGTTTCTAAGTGTAGATTCCAAACGAATCAAATGGTCAACTGTACTACGATGTTTGCGGAAACCACACTGTTCTTTCGCCAAAAGGCCATCGGTTTCGAGTTTCCACATGAGCCTAGCATTGACCATTTTTTCCATCAATTTACAGACACAGCTGGTCAAAGCTATGGGACGGTAGTTAGATGGATTAGAAAGATCTTTTCCAGGTTTGGGGATGGGAATAATGAGGGCTGTCCGCCAAGAGGGTGGAAAGCAACCTGTAGTCCACACGTGGTTGTATACCTGTAACAGGATGTTCAGACCTTCTTGCGGAAGATGTTTCAATAGTTGATAATGTATGTCATCTATACCTGGAGAGGAATCGCTGCAAGAGAGTAAGGCAGATTTCAGCTCGTTTAATGTAAAAGGAAGATTGTAGTCTTCCATGTTGTCGGATGAAAAGTTGCAGGGAGATTTTTCTTTTAGGGCTTTGTGTTTGACAAAAGTGACTGATTTATTAGAAGAGGAGGAATTCTTTTCAATGGTTGAAGCAAGCAGATTAGCAACTGCTTTCTTTTCTGTTATTAAAGAATCCGAAAACTTGAGATGGTTCACAGTGGGACAGGTGTTCTTCCCTTTGATTTTCTTAATGATGTTCCACACTTTTTTCTTAGAAGTTTTTGATGTCAGCCTGGAGCAGAAGCTTCTCCAGGACCGACGTTTACCGATTTTAAAAGTGTGTCTCGATTTAGCACGGAGTTTCTGATGGGCTCGAGCGTTGGGACCCGAAGGTCGTTGGTATACCTGACGCTGAGCCCGTTTTCTAACTTTGGAAATTTGTTGGCATTCTGAATCGAACCAGGGTGTTTTGGGCATTTGAAGTTTATCGGAAGACACTGGAATACAGGCTTTAGCACATTTGATCATAGTGTTAGTCAGAGATTCTGCTGGGTCTGGACTCTGAAAAAAATCAGTGTCCTGGAATTCTTTTGAAATAGTGGCTGCAAATAGATCCCAGTTTGCTTTTTTATAATTGAGATGTTGAGAGACAGAGACGTGTTCAGTTAATACAGGTTGTAGAAGGACAGGGAAATGGTCACTTCCGGCAGATCGTCATGGACAGACCACTCATAGTCCAGGACCAGCGAGGGGTCACAAACCGACAAATCTAAACACGAAAGTGAACCTGTGGAAGAGTGGAGGTAAGTTGCAGATCCGTCGTTCAGACAACACAAATCCAAATCCGAAAGGACATCCTCAATTAGCAGACCTCTGGATGACGTACAGACACTACCCCAAAGAGGATTGTGACCGTTAAAGTCACCCAACAGCAAAAAAGGTCGAGGAAGTTCTTCTATCAGACTGACAAGGTCCTGACGACAAACCGGGACAGAAGGAGGTAAATAAAGAGAACAGATTGTCACAGTCTTGTGGAGAGTGACTCTCGCAGCAACAGCTTGAAGGGAGGTAGACAGAGCGACAGGACTATACAGTAGAGTTTTGTGTATGAGAAGGGCAACACTGCCCGACCATCCCAACGTGGATGGTTGTGCAGGATTTGAAAGAATATTAAAGCCAGAAAGAGTAAAGGTCTTCTGGCTTTGAATTTGAGTTTCCTGAACAGCCACGACGGAAGGTTTTATAGATTGGCACAAAAGCTGCAGCTCCTCAAAGTTGGAATTTAGTCCACGGATATTCCAATGGAATATTGTATTATCCATGGTGCAGAGGGCGAAAAGGAGAGAGATCAGGTCATCTCCTCTTCAACGTCTGGTGCTAAAGGTGTAAATTTATTTGAGGTTTGTACTGGACTGTGTTGGTCTTCAGACCTGCTGGCAGACTTGCCAACAGGTGAAGAAGGAGGTTTGGATTTGGGAGACGGTGGAGGTTTCTTCCTTATCTCCACCATCTCCACACTGGGTTGAACTCCCTTGCCCGCACGGGCACTGGACAGAGGAGTTCGAGGGGGAATTGCTGGTTTTTTAATCTGCCCAGCAGCAGATGTTGTAGACTGCTGGGCAGTCTGAGGGGTGGCGGATTTTTTGCCTCCTCCAGGGGCAGTCATTTTGGGTTGGGAGGTGGTGGACCTGCTTCCACCAGAGTTGACAGTTCGTACTTGCAGTGTCTTCGAAAACGTAAAGTCATCAGTCTGACAGCAGACTGATCGAGTGGAAACTGTGGGAACTTTCCTTACAGCCGAAGCATAGGAAGAGGCTGTCGGCGTCTGACTGCCCACAACCTGCTTGCGGGCCTCAAAAAAGGAAATTTTCTTTTCAGTTTTGATTCTTTGAATAGCGGATTCCTGAATCCAAAGAGGGCAGTTTCGTGAAGAGGAGGGATGGTTGCCACCGCAGTTAGCACAATGTGCCGGATCTTGACACGGCCCATCATGGGTTGCCTTGCAGCAAACACCGCATACCTCTTGCCCTGAACAGCGGTCCCTGACATGGCCAAACTTCTGGCACCTGAAGCACCTCAACGGGACGGAACATATAACTGAACATGAACATTCAAGTAACCAACTTTGATGACCGGAGGCAGCACAGGGTTGCAGAAGGTCAGAAAGAGGGTGTTGGTGGCCACTCTCTCTGAACCTTTCTTTACTGTCACCCTGCGCACCTCCGTCACACCCTGGGATGCCAGCTCCGTCTTAATTTCTGCCTCTGATACACCAGATAAATCCCTGCAGCGAATCACGCCTTTTGATGAGTTCAACTGTTTGTGGGGAGTTACCCTGATCTCCCTGTCCACAAGTTTCTTTGCCTTCAGCAGCTGTTCAGATTGTTTTGGTGATTTACACTGAATAAGAAATGAACCATTCCTCAACCTCTTGATGGACCGAGGGTCACCTGCTAAAGCTTGAAAGCCCTTCTGTATGGCGAAAGGGCTCAGAGCTGAAAGGGTCTTTCCTGCTCCGTCCCTTCCATCACGAGCCAGGAAGCCCAGAATCCTGTCCTCTGTCGTACCTCCATATCGGAATCACTATCTGAATCAAAATTCCCTGAAATAGGGGATGCAGCCTTCCTCTTTTTTGGGGGATTGTTTTTGAAAAAGCCATGATGTATTTTATTTTATTTCATCTCTCCCTTACCCACCCACCTTGGAGTCCAACTAAGGGGCCAGGGCCAAGAAACCAATGTCTTGACCCCTTCCAGGCTTCGGGAGAGATATACGACAAACAGAAACTACCAACCCTATCCCCCCTGATCATGCTCAACTCCCGGGGACAGAGAGCTGAGCACTGCAGGGGTTAACTTGGCCAGTAGGGGAACTGTCCGTCTTGACCCAGCCCCAAGAAGGGGAGCCGATTAGTACACCCGGGCCAAAGTGTACTCCCTGTCTAGGAGAGGTCCGAGCCAAAGTGATGTGTTGAGAGCGCTGGCCCTCTCAATCACCAGGATCTCATTCCCCTCCGACACAGGTCGCACCGCACGGCAAACGCGGCGGATCTTAAGGAGACCACAGAGAGAAAAGGAGTGTGGAAAAGAAGACTTGAAGGGAGACGAAGATAGAAAAGGGCCAAAGAAGGGAGGCAGAAAACAAGAAAAGGAGAAAGGTGGGTTACTCTTAGTCAGGATCCTCACCCTTAGCCTATCTGACATGGGAAGCCCTACCAGGGCATCAACTCCTTACCACGTTACGCTTAGGCCAAACAGCATCTGCACCTCTCAGGCCTAGAAGCAGTGTGAAAAAAACAGCCTATCGCCAAGTATTGATGCCCCCGCCAGCAAAGCCTAAGGGATCACTGGACCACGCAAACCCTCCGACCACGACAAGGTCGCAACCCTCCGGAGGGTGTTTATAACAGATAGGTGTTTATAAAACAGTTGATAAAATATTCTAGACAGTGCTAAATATTATCTATTCATATCCGTGTTCCTGTGTTTGACAGTGTTATCTACTAACATAAGCAAATGTGAGCACCTACAGCTACACTGTCAGAATTTTAACAGTGAAACTTGATTTGTGGGATGTGCTCTTCGATTATCATCACAGAATTTCCACTAAGCAAGACATTTCCTTCAATGCTGAAATATATTTATGGTATGACCAAATTCCAATCGCCATGCAGTGATCATCAGAAGCTCGATGGAACCTACGACGAAACTGTTGACTGGCCATTCTTGCTCTGCGAGCAACACATTCGTACATCACAGAGCCATTTTCATTTTCCGAAATGGTCATGTTGCATAGATCGTTCGACTTTTGTTTCATTTGCTGGATTATCACCCACGAGCCACAGCTGAACTGCCGGACTTTGATTCTGAAAAGCCAAAATTCCTACAGTTTTCTGTGGTTTTCCCACTTAGTTGAATCACGTGATCTTGTGGTCCAATCATATACTGGAAAGGCCTAGTCTATTTTGACTCTTGTTGGGTTTCCAATAGAGAAGAGTTCTCAAGCGGAAGTGTTCATCAATTCAGAACATTCTAAAACGACCAGAAAATGTACGTTTTTAACTTCGATTGTGGCCGGAAAGACGAAAGCCCTTTTGCATGATGCGCTGCTCAGAGTTGTAATGTGTACAGGAGAAAATCGGTGCATCACAGTAAATTTTGGTACGTTTTTGTGATGCACTGGCCTGAATTCCATTTGTGTGAAAGAATTATCACCGAGAAGAAACATAACTTTTGAACCGTTTGAAAGATTTCAATGAAATTTTGGCACATGGAAGACAGAGCAATGCTTCTTATTTAACATAAGCAATAAAGGTTCTTTTTTTTCTTCAAAGATAACCCACAGATGATTTTGAGAAAGATATAATGCAACTGACCGATGTTTAAAATACACAAAGTCAGAACTTAACTGGTTGCTTACAAATTAGAAATGAATAATAAAGAGACAACAACTTCACACTGCCATCATTAACGCTATCCAGCCGACAGCAACACAACAGCGCCATTCCTGCACGCCGCACACCGTGCACAGCGCGCATTCCCTGCTGACGCACAGATTTGGCCACTTTCTAATTTATTTTTACGGTAGCTCTACAACAACTGACAGTCTTGTGTTAGGTGTCACAGGAAAGAACAAACACTCAACTCCCCTCATCACCAGATCCACTTTGTAATACGATTTCAAGCACTTCATTGAGCGAGAAATCGCTACCACCCCCTTCGCCTGACCGAGATTTCTTCTCACACAGGAAACACGTGCCGCGCGCGGCGTGCCGGTTTTGCCAGTTCTTTGTTTCAAACATGCTGAGGTCAGCCAAGTTCATAATAGGCCACTGAAAGTATGGTCGACAACTCGTTCCAACATCCCCAAGACTAGTTACAGTGCTTATTTCCCTTCGACCGTTTCATGGAAAGTGTAGGAATTTTTTATGTTCCCGTCGTGTGGTTGTGGGTAACACGGAGTGTACTGCTGTCTGTCCGTTACCCGGACTTGGGCGACTCGCCTCAAGGGAGAGAAATCCTGTTACCCACATTTGAACGACTCGGCTGGAAAAAGTTAAAAAGAAGAAATAAATGTTTCAAAATGACTTAAAAAGAAATTTTGCCCACTACTAAATTGTTCAATATATATTTACACTGATCATTCTTACACACAAATGTGCGTCTCTGACGCATAAAATTTCATTCTGACACACTAAAATTCAGGCTAGTGCATAAAAAAAACAAAATTTACCTCCATGCACTGATTTTCTTTTGTACGCATTAGAACACTGAGCAGCGCATCACACAAAAGTGCTTTCGTCCTATTCGCCACAATCGAAGATGTTACAAACCAGACCTGTTTACCCCAAATTCGTGTACCTGTAGTACTTCAGACAAAAACCTGCAATTTGAAAAAAAATTACAGTACAGTTCATAATCACAATACTTTCGCAACTTTTGCAGATTTGGAAGAGCCGGCCGTTGGCACTTAAGACCGCTTCGTCGACATCTTTGACAAGGTAAAAACACAAGGCACACTGGGAAATGTCTTTTTACTGCTTTTGACCAAAACGGTAGCAAACTTCGTATTTGACAATTTTTTTTTTTTTTTTTTTGCTGTCCCAATCTCGGCGCCACCTCAGAGGCAGTACACCCATGCCGCTCATTCCGTCACCCCGTCCACAGCCAAAGCCCGGTCGGCCCCGCCGCAGCCCCGGCACCAGCAATCCACAAGGAGCAGTCAATGTCAAGTCGTCAAGAGGCAACCCACCAGAGGAGACACTGCACTGCTGCCGAGTCACTTCGGTGGTGTTCAGTGGTGCCTGTTCTGATCTAACATACGCAGGACACCACCTACTAAGCCCCCTACTGACAACAATAATTGCTTAGTCGCGGAGCCGGCGCGAGTGAGCTCTCCCTCCGGAGGGCGCCACCACGTCCGTCCAACGACAGCCCCCATGGACTCGCCGAAACCGGTGACCCCGACGGAACCAAACCAAGGACACAGACGTGGAGAGGACATCGGAATTGAGGTCACCATGAGAGCAGGGCATGAAGGGCCACAGAATTTGAGACTTTTTTAATGCTGATCAATGAGAATGAGGATGATTAAGATGATGCTACGGATTTCCATTTCAGTCTGAGACTACATGACAGGGCTGTACTCTATGCTTCCTTTCATAATATATCCCGGCATCAACCAGGCCCGAGAGATACAGGCACCTGCAGTGTTGGTCACGAAATTGGAGCAACACTCTCAGAAATGCATCCATTAAGTGGATGAAACTCGATTGTGTGGTCCCAGTCTTCCCAACGGAGTCCGCAGCAAACTCAACTCTGGGTAAGAGCCGGTCGGGGCAGAAAAACCCACAGGACTCTGATGGGATTCAAACCCACAACCTCCCAGCCGGGAGTCCGCGACGCTAACCACTTCGCCACGGCGGCTGGTGTGTTTGACAATTTTCTTTGATTTTTTTCCCTGTAATTCCCGTAACTGAGTTTTTTTCTGTAAAAATTTCAGCAAAATCGTAAGGGTAAACAGGTCTGTACAAACGCTACTTTCCTCGATGGTTTAGCAGGTTCTGAATCCAAGAAAAACTTCTGCTTGAGAATTCTCTGCTGAAACCAACAAAAGTCATCAAAATAGACTACCCATTCTCTGATTGGACCATAACATCACATGATTCCGCTATGCATGAAAAGCATTGAAAACCCTATGAAATTCAGTTTAGAATAAAAAACAACAGATCAGCTGTGGCTTGCGGGTGACAATCTAGATAATGGAACAAAAGTGGTTCGAATAATTAACCCTTTTGCATTTGCATTTTCCAACCAAAAACTGCTCCTAATATTCCTATTTTTTGAGAAATCAATGGAATGTGGTCAGTTCACGACCCTAGTCTGTGTGAATGAATCACTTCCCACTCCCCATGTACACCTCTCATTTATTTTCGCCAGCCTTGACTTAAAAAACAAGGTCCCAGTGTGTGAGGGAAAGTAACGCAGCATGTGCCACGGCTGTTTAGAGCAAGCCACTTAGTTTTGAGATGAAGGGGAGTTTACAACTCGCCCACAGCTGCAGAGGCCAAGCCGTGAATGCTGGTCAGGGAAAAGGGTGTTTTCTGCAGGCTGCTCCCCACCAGCCAGCTAATCGTGCTGTACTCGGCGAACTGAATGTCATCTGTGTAAAGCCGGTCTGGCAACAATGTGTTCGGCATTGCTGAGCGACCATTACAAGTGGGGCTGTTAGTTTGTCAATGACAACACACACACAATTGTGCTAAAATGACATCACTTTCTGGGAACTTAATTTTCCCCAGTTAACTAGTACACAAGTCTGACAGATGCCTCTGCTTGGATTACAACAACAAAAATGTTCAATTAGCAATGTGTAAGCCTTGTTTGTTCGGCCCTTTAACCAAGTGTCTCGCATGGGACGGAAAAATAAAGCTGTGGTGCGGCCAGTTGCGACTGTAACGAACACCAGCGGAGACAAACAGGGTGGCCGGATACGGGCAAACAAATGCAAGAGGGTTTATCTTTTGCAAGCCACATTCGTCAGCTGAAACTTCTGCCTGCAATCACATTTTTGAGTGACTGAAAAATGTGCGATCTACCTCCTTCAAATTGCTATTTCTATTTGTACAGTTATGAAATTTGGAATGAATGCAAAGGAACCAATGAAGAACATGTTGATTCCAACCATTTCATGTATTGTGTGTATTTTCATTAAAAAAAAAAAAAAAAACCAACAAAAATGACATACAGGTGTTTGAGTTATGAGGGCCTGGAGTGCACCGAGTCTTGAAATTAACCAGTGCGGTACCTACCAAAGCAGGGATATGGGCAAAGCGATACTCGACACTTCTGCCAGATGAGGATGGTCTGGACATGCTTGAAAGTGTGATCAGAGCAGACAGTACAGTCCTGTTGAGCGGGCTTTCCATTCGCCAGGCACTTTTCAGTGATGCCCAGCTTGTGCTCATAACTGACCAGTCTTTCTGGAGAATTGTCAGACTGTCTGCCTCTCATGTAACTCACAGACTCGTAGCCCTCCAGAAGCTGGTGAACAATCCGCAGACAGAACTTCTGAGCACAGACACACCCCCATGCTTGTGCCACCAGATCACAAGAGCATTACAGAAACACACTTCCAGCAGACAGAAAAATGCTTTTTTTCCCACCACTTTTTGCCTTGTGAAGCACTATGCCACCTATGTGCTTGGAATATGCCTGAACAGCACAGCGCTTGTGAACAACTCGCATGTGGCCAGGATGGTTTTTTCCCAAACTTCTGCCTGAATGTCCCTGCAGAGTGATCACTGGTCATCAAATTCACTTGCCCTTTGTCCTTCCAGGTACAGAGTGTGGCGAACCTTCTCTGTGATGGTTTCACCACCCACAGCAGGCTTTGCAGCCTTGATGGCGGGAGGAACACCCTGCCTGTTCCACCTGAGAGAACCACAAGCACCCACTTGACTTTGAGCCAACTCCTCAAGAAGTGCCTCAGAAGTGAAGAAAGTGTCCATGTACAGGACATGCTTTGTTGTATAGGACCTGGGCAAGGGTGACCACAACCCTATGAGCAACCCCAACATCCAAAGCAACTGCACAACCTCCTCCTTTCCCAGATTCCACATACAGCCCATTTTGGAATCGGCCAGTCCCCAAGCCTTGAGATCCCACATTGTTCGCTTGGCAGGCATGTATATCAGAAGACTCGTCCTGCCTTTGAATGGTATCATGCTCTCATCAATTGAAATTTCCTCTGATGGAGCATAATGTCTTTGCCAAGGAGGTTCAAGAAGTTCAAAAAGGGTCGAACTTTGTGAGCCTCGTCATGCTCAGGATGGTCCCTGGGTTTGGCTGTGGAATCATCTGCCAGATGAAAGAATGACACAATTCTGAGGAACCTATTCCTTGACATGGATCTTCCTGAACCCTGGTATCTCAAGATATTCATCTGTGGACCAATACAATTCAAAAGATGATCGCTGAGAAATGCCCATCAGTAGAAGAATGGCCAAGAATGCCTTCATTTCCTTTACTGTAACCTTCCACAACCTGACTTGCGAGTGAGCTGTCACATCACCACCTCTCCTCTCTGCTATTTCCGCAGCATACCTGTTTGTTTCAGAAACAAACAGTTGAATAACTTCATCCGTAATGAAGAGATGAAACAAATTTGCCTCAGAAATATCATCTGGGACATTGACAGGATTGCTGAGGGAATCGAACTCTGGAAGCCAATCATGATCGTAGACATCCAAAACTGCGAAGTCATCGATATCTGAATCGCTATTGTCACCCAGTTCCTCCTCGTCTGTGTCAACCCTTGTGAACTCTGCCACAACATTCTGTATCTCTTCACGATTAAAACCTAAAAACTCTTCTTCAGAGTCTGAATCGAAGAACACCTCCAGCAAGAATTTGCTCATCACTGGTGTCCATGTTGAAATTTCACTCAAAAAACTTTGATGAAGTTTGAAAATTCACAGTAAACATCACATGGAATATACTAGCTGCTGTGGCAAAGTGGTTAGCGTCATGGACTCCTGGCTGGGAGATCATGAGTTCGATACCCATCAGAGTCATGTGGGATTTTTCTGCTCCGAGCGGCTCCTACCCAGTGCTGAGTTTGTTACAGGCTCAGCTGGGAAGACTGGGACCACACAGTCGAGTTTCATCCACTTAATGGCTGCATCTCAGAGTGTTGCTCAAATTTCTGACCAACACAGCAGGTGTCTGTATCTCTCAGGCCTGGTAGACGCCGGGATATATTATGAACTGAAGCACAGAGTATAAGCCCTCTCATGCAGTCTTAGACCCAGAATGGAAATCCATAGCACCATCTTAATCATCCTCATTCTCATCCATCAGCATAAAAAAATTCTCAAATTCTGTGGCCTTTCATGCCCTGCTCTCATGGTGACCTCAGTTTCGATGTCCTCCCCACGTCTGTGGCCTTGGTTTGGTTCCGTCGCCTTCCGGAGGGAGAGCTCATTCACATCAGCTCCGCGACCAAGCAATTATTGTCGTCAGTAGGGGCTTACTAGGTGGTGTCCTGCGTATGTTGGATCAGAACAGGCGCTACTGAACACCATCGAAGTGGCTCAGCAGCAGTGCAGCGTCTCCTCCGGTGGGTTGCCTCTTGATGACTTTACACCGACTGCTCCCTGTGGATTGCTGGTGCCGGGGCTGCGGCGTGACTAGGGCGTTAGAATGAGCGGCGTGGGTGCAATGCCACTGAGATGGCACAGAAGATAGGACAGTTAAAAAAACAAAACAAAAACAAACAAAAAAAACAAAAAAAAACTTGGAATATGGCGCTTATGCAAAACAGAAGAGGAAGTTTACCTTTACAACCTGTTGCACATTGCATTATGGGATTGCTTTATTCCGATTCTTTTCAACCAATCTGATACAAGCCAACTGATCACACTACTCCTCAATGGGTGTATGAGTGCGCCTGCGGCTGTATCGGCACTTTCGTGCACCAGTGCGCTGACGGTGTTAAAGGTGCTCCAACAGCATGCTGTTAAAATGACGCCGTTATGGACCTACGGATGTGTTGCGCACTGTACGAGAGTGGCCAGTCTACATAGTTTAGTCAAAGGTTACATGAATATTCATCACATGCCTTTGTCACATGGCTTCTGAAGATCATTGCAAGGCAACTGGAATATGGTCAAGCTATAAGATATTTCAACACTGAAGGAAATGGCTTGCATAGTAGAAATTCTGTGATGATAATGGAAAAGGCCATCCAACAAATCAAGTTTCATTGTTAAAATCTAGACAATGTAAGTACTCACATTTATTCATGCGAGTTGATAAAACACTTTACTAACACTCGAACACAAATCCGAGTGAATATTTAGCACAACTTGTAAAAATTTCTTAATTTTATTATTAGCACCTCTTTATCTACTTCTGTCTATTCGTGTATTTATGTGTGCAAGCCAAAGAGTGCGTGCCCGCTTGTTTCACCATATTTTCAAGTAGTTTCAAATCATGACCCCCTTAATGTTTTCATGATCCCCTGAAACATTGGAAAACGTGTTTTTCACAACAAATGCATGGAAACAATTATCACTTTATTTTCATAATTTTGTGTGTGTTCGTATGTGTGTGTGTGTGTGTGTGTTAGCGTTACTGTTAGTGTGTGCGTGTGTGTGTGCACCTGTGTGCGTGTGCGTGCATGCGTGTGAGTGTGCATGCGTGCACACGCACGCATAAATAACAACTCACTTGTGTTCAGGAACTTGGATTCTGTCCTTCATACTGAAGTAATGACGGTTTATTTGCTGCATTTTCATCAACCCAAGAAATCTGAAACACAAAGAAATAAGCAAGACTTTCAGATTCCAACATTTCTAGCAGCCTCGTTGAATTCTAACACTACCTACGAGTCCTTGAATTCTAACACTACCTACGAGTCCTTGAATTCTAACACACTGCAAAGCCTGGCCAAGGCTGGTAAGTGCATCCTCCCTAAAAACCTGTGCTTCTACATCTGATTTTTCACAAGGTCTCTCTGTTGCTGGTGTACTTGCCCACATCTGAAACTGTTCTCTTAACAGACAATTTGACACACTATTTCTCATAGGCGGGTTGTGTCCGCTATAAAACATTCACAAATTTTCACACGGGAATTTTATAAAGCAATACACTGTTTCACAAATACAGGTTTGCTTACATGGTCTAATATCTTTTTTTTAACTTCATGAAAAAAAAAGTACTACAGGCTGGAGAACAACGGACTTGAAAAAGGCCCCCCCCCCAAAGAAAGAATAGTCCAGGGGCAATGCCCATGTGGGTGAAGCCCCACGACAAAAGTGGAACCTAAGAAGTCTTGAAGACTGTTCCGTGGTCTCTTAGGATAGGCAAATTACAGGCTGGAATTTAGGAAGTAAAAATACCAAAAGAAAAGCTGTTAATAGCACACACACACACACACACACACACACAGCCCACCGCAGCATCCACACATAAATTTAATACATTTCAAGGGAAACACGCACAGAGAAAACAAAATTGGTGTTTGTCTCAGCAGTCATACATGTAACCTGGTAATGAAAGAAGAATATCCCTTATTGTGGACACGCTCACTGTCACCTCACTTCTTGCTTTTTGTAACCAAGCCCACAAGGGGTACATAAGACATATTAGCTGTCACACTGCTAAAACAAAAAAATCCACATGCGTTTGCTTATTTGGGGGGTGGGGGGGGGGGGGGTGGGGGGTGGGGGTGATAGGAAAACAATCTGATCAAGACATCCAGTGTGCTCTGATTGCAGTCCAGTGTTCATCAAGCATCAACATACTTCTTCCACTGCATGTGTTCAAATATGCTGTAAATCCACGACCAATACAGTTCAGCTCTTTTTAACAATGCAGAAAGGTATACAACATGCCGCTCCCAGAAAATTCACTTTCCAATAAAAGTCGAACACTGCTGATCAAAATGATTCTCTTTGTAGTCTTTATACATTTAACTAAAACCTCCCACAGTTGGCAATTGTGCCTTCCTCAAACGTCTAACTTGGTTTACAATTTGTGACAAAAAGACACTGTATTTTCCATTCAAAACAAGCAGCCTCTGCATGACCTACAACTAAAACACATGGCTGAATGAATTGTGTTCACCTACATGTTTGCTCGTACTGAAATGCTACGACTAATACTAAATGAAGCACCACTACACACTATAATGACTGCAGGCGGCTGAATGTAGTTATCAAGGAAACTTGCATTTAAAAACGGAATGAGACCCAGGGTACTAAAACGTTTCAGGATATATTATATATAAGCGTTTTTTGTTGTTGTTTTTTTACCTTTGACAGTCATTTGTGTTTTTTCACCCTTTTTATTCCTGGGTATTCGCTTTTCCTGTGTCTGGAGAACAGGGTGGTTTTCTTTTCTCGGAAATCCTCAGATCCAAGGAGGTCTCCAGCCTGTACCAAGGTACATATATTTTGTATCTAAATTTTTCTGTTACACACCACTCAACTGTTTTACTGACTTCATACTCATGCATGTCAGTTGCCTAACCTACTACTGAACAAAGTATGCAAACAAATAAATTAAAACAAATGCAACGGGGGAGGGGGGGGGGGGGGGGGGGGGGGAGAGAATAAATCTATTGCCTTGTCCAGAAACAAAAGCCATCATTCAATTATCAGCTGATAAGCTACTTCACAAAGAAATGTGGTTTTCTGCATCTCCTGTATAGTTCCTGTCATACTTCAAGTTACTCTTAGCGCACTGTAATGTATCACTCTCTCGCTGTAATGTTGATTAAACCCTACATCAGTAATGTAAGCAAACACTTTGAATGCAAGAGAAACATACCCTCTCCATGTCTGGCTGAGGTAATCAATTACAATGTTTCTAAAAACAGCAACAAGTGCCTTTCCTTTTAAAGTTTTAATATCGTGGTTAATATCGCTACAAAATTTATTTACTTTGTGCAAAACATCAAAATTATCTTACAATGTATATAAACAAACTCACTCTTAACATTTTTGTGTGCGATATTTAAATATTTCGCTGTTATAGCTTTCAAATACAAGGGTGCTGGCAGTAGAATTCTAAAAACCTGACAAAGGCAGAGGGGGGTATGGGGGTGGGAATGGAAAACCTCTTCAACTGCTAGAACACATTCTTTCCGTGTTCTTTTCAGCTTTCATATTCTATCTTTTTTCCTCTGGATGTTTAGAGCACCTGTCTTTACTCGTTTTAATCATGTTAAACATTTCTTTGCTGACATCTTTGCAGCAGGTGACCACTTTGCCTTGAGCACTGATCTCACTGTTGCTCAAGCTTTATACTTTTCTGTTGTCATTTTTGTGTGTTCTAACCGCATGATGTCATCCATGGTGATAACGGACGACCCACAAGGGGTCCACAAAAGATGGTCAGGAGAGCCTTGACATGCTTAGACAGCACAGGATAGCATGTCACAGATCCTGATTTCAGACTAAAATCAAATTTTAAAAATCCTTGTCCAAAATGCTGTCAGAAGTAAACTTTGAAGCCAAAGCCTTCATATCTGCCATCCACAGTACACTCTCTGACTTCAGAGTCAGGAGCAGCCAACTCATTCTCATCCACATTTGGTAATGATGTTGCAAGATTCATGACCGACCTATGGAGTATATCGTCTGAAACGGCATGTGGATCCAGACAGCTCACATGATAATTGTAGAATTACACGCAGGCAGACTGGACAGAAGTAGATAAGCAGCATTCTCACTTCCTGTGCTTTGGAGGTCTCTTCTCCACTGCCTCGCTGACTGTCACATAGCTGTATTAGCCAACACAAAGTTCATGGCCTTTGACCTGGAGCTTCCAGTCTGGAACTTTGTCTCCAAGTGCTGTCAACCGTTTCACATCATGTTGGGGCACAATCTCACAGCGCTTGAACAGCTTCAAAACTTTGCGCACCATCTCTGCATGGAGTATGAGCACGACGACTTTGCTGACTGCAACAGCTTTGTGTAGCTTTTTAACTTCTCCAGGACTAATCTGTACAAGTTAACTGATGTAATGTACTGCTGAAAGTGCATAAAAAGGGCAGTCAGCAGCCTGTCCTTCCTTGAGACACTGGCAGATGACTTTGCCTGCTGCTGCTGGATGATAATGATCTGTGCCGAGGCTTCTGGGCTCACCTCTGCCTTCTCAAACATTGCTTCAACAACAGCTCTAAAAAATAAAACTGATACAGAAATGCACTGAGCAAAAAATAAAGTTACAAATGCTTAATAAATCTCACCTGCTTGCGACTGACCCACCAGCAAGTCTAGGGTGTCTAAAAGAAGTTAATAAGAAGTAAATAAAAGCCTGAAGTATACTCACAATGAGTTCAGTTCAGTTTGGCCGATCTCCCGATCAAGCCTCTGTGACGTATTCCTTCCACTTGCTCCTGTCAAACATAGCTGCCTTGATCTCATCGATGTTTTCAAGGCCAGTGTCCCTTTTGAGAAGATCAATGAAGTCTGGTGTCTTCCTTCCCCTGTTCGCTCTTCCCCCCGGTTGGCTGCCACAGTACAAGTTGTGAAGCAACTTCCTCTGGATGTCAAATACAGTGACTAGCTAGGCAAAGCCTATGTGTTCTTATCTTGTCACTAACTTTAGGGAGGTGTCCATATAGCTCTTCATTAGTCATGTGCTGCTTCCAAGAGATATTTAATGCCATCCTCAGCATGCAGGTATATGTCCTATCAAGACTCCTCCCCATCTGCTTTGTTTGGGTCCATGTTTCGGAGTTGCAGAGCAACACAGACTTGACAATGGATATAAAGAGACGAATCTTTAGTTATTTTTTCAAGTCGGAAGTCCATATCATCTTCAGCTTGTGACATGCAGACCAAGCATGGGCTTTTCAAACAGAGATATCTTTCTGACTGCTCTCCATCCATCTACCCAGATACTTGAAATTGGTTACTTGCTCGATGTCTCCAATTGACAGATTTCATATCATTTTCGCTACTTTCGTTGTACATCATCACTTTTGTCTTCTTAGCACTGCAGTGAAGTCCAACTTTAGCTGCTTCAACTTCAAACCTGTTCCAGCAGCCTCTTTGCTTGTGATATTTCGTTGGATAGCAGTGCTATGTCGTCAGCAAGTTGAGATCTGTCAAGCCGTCAGCAGGATATCGTCAACTACTTCTGGGCTGCAAATAATGAGTGCTGGGGTGTTGTTCTATGCCTTTCATTTGTTCTTTTTATCCTTCTACAACTCTCTTCCCTCACCCGTTTTCCCTCCGTTTCCAATAGGTTTGTTGATTAATTTTTCTACCGATTTCTTCATTTATCAATTTATTGGAAAATACAAAATGAGCACTTTATGACACAAACCTGCTTGATTACTACAGACCTGTCTACCTCAAAACTGAACGTTTAGTATTCCATGACCCCCCCCAAAAAGTTTTTTCTTACCTTGAACTTTGATATGGATCTTACCTTGCGCAATTCTTGCGGCTAACTCACTGCGCTTTACGCACACTCAAACACTCACATCAACTAGCACAAGAGCACCACGCACACTGCACACATCTAGTTGACCATCTCATTAAAAAAAAAAAAAGTATAATGCCGTCCTCCCTTTCACCCCCCCCCCCACCCCCACCCACACACACACAGTGATACAGACACACACACGTATACAACTCGCAACAGTTTTCATTTCCCATCTTTTTCCTCTCTTTGTACTGCCACTCCATCCACTCCACCTCCACCCGTTTGGGGGAAGTTTTTTTTGGGAGAGAATGGAGATAATTAACAGTAGTCCAAGTGACGAAACATGAGCACAACTAAAACCCCTTTCACACAATGTGCACCACACAAAAGTTGGACCTGTTTTGAGCTTGGGACAAAGCACTTCCAAGTTTGCACGGCATGCATTCAGGAAAGTCTGCTCCCTCGTTTTGGCAACCTTCTTTTCAACATCTAGCTCTTCATCACTCGCATGAATGCATAGTGAAATCTGTGTCAGTTGTTCACTAAGAAAGATGGCCGACCATGGTGTAAGCGAGTATGCACCAACTGGAACTTGGGACAACTCGTGTCTTCAAACAGGAAAATACTTTTTTTTTTGTTTTTTGTAGCCAATGTTGCCAATTTTCGTACTTTGTTGTACTCAACACATTATATTTTAATAATAATAATAATAATAATGAATACTTATATAGCGCCTATTCTCAGCTAGAGGCCAAGCTCTAAGCGCTTTACAATCCACACTCGTTTACACAATGGGCTGCCTACCTGGGTAGTGCCGACTGAAGAGCTGCCAGCTGGCGCTTCATTCAGTCGTTTCCCATGTCATCCAGTCAATATCGTTCAATATCGATCACTCATTTTCCTTACTTCCTTCATTCTTTCCATTTCTCACGCAGGGTGCATGCTATGTGTAACGTGTCATCCATACCAACGGCCAAACTGGCCTACTCTTCCGAAAGTTGGTGATGGGATTTGACGTGTGTGCAAGATGTTATGCATGCGTTCACACACGGAACCTCGGTTTATAGTCTCATTCGAAGGACTGTATGGGAAAAGGAGTCAGAACCAATGTTAACTCCGAGGGAAAAATCCCCCTGTACCGAAACGCCCCGGCGGAGGTTCGAACCCGCAACCCCAGGATCACCAAGATTACGAATCAGGCGCTCTACCAACTGAGCTATTCCGGCTCAAGCACCATGGTTCCAAACCACAATACCGCATGCCAAAGAAAATCTTTACACAGATCTTCACAGCTCACTCTAAATTACATTTTCTTCACAAACAGAAACACACACACACACACAGAGTATCTTACAGATTTTTTTTTCTTCCATTGAGAAAATGTTCAGAACTAGTCACTGACCTGAGCAGCAAAGTGACAGGGCAAAGCTGATGCTAGTATGCAGTGTCTGCCGCTTCACCCATGGATGCAATATTCATAGAAATCGCACTAACGCCAGGCTTTGCTCTTTTGGGCTTGATCGCCCACGATCAATATTCTATAGTCTTTACCTTTCAGCAGGCGATCCTTGAGGCAGCATTTGCGTGCCATCTTTACTGGACTGATCCTTTGATTGTGCACAAAACCACAACCATGCTCAAACACTGCGGTGAACAAATCTGCCTGAGTTATCGTTCAACCAGCGCATGCAACTTCCGTCAGTTGATGCACTCTGCTTTTGATTCGACTTCATACTCTCTGAAGTTTTTTTTTTCTTTTTCTTTTTTAGTGTTGAAGGATGTGAATTTTCATGATGATTTTTGTTTGGGAACCAACAGAAATAAGCATTCACACACACACACACACACACACACACACACACACACATTTTTTTCCTCACAACAATCTTGCAGCATTTCATAAGCACCTCCCTGCCTCATGTAAACACCAAGAAGACCTTATGAAGCTCACAGCCCAATATCCAAACTGTGTAAGTGCTTGTAAGAACTACCCCAATTCTGAAACGCATTACCCACAAGTAAGTGATCACTTACCCACAGATGCACAAACATGCACACGCACACTCCTAGGTCTGCACTCACTCCGCTAAAAAAATTGTAGGGTAGACAGGTCTGTTACTATATGAAAATCTGTAGTAATAAAAACAAACAAAAAACAACAACCTTTACTTCTATCATTCTCATTCTGTAAGAAAAACAAATACACCTTCAGCACCTCCTGTACCTCTGCTAGGCAGCCTGTTACTCGTTTCATTTGGAGAACAACTTGGTCATGGTTGTACAATATGCAGTGGGTTTCAACGTGAAAACAGCACTTTGACAGCTGCGGTTTTGTATCTCCATGTTCATCTGGTGTGCTGAAAGATCATCATGCTCCCCGACTTTCTCTTCCCGCTTGTGCCATTTTCATGCCCAAACAGAAAACCACCCCTGGCATGTCCATCTTCTGTAGCCACAGGCCAAATCTTTCGCCGTTTCTATCCTTTTCCATCAGCCATTCCCATCACCCTTGATTATGCACACCTTTCTCCATCTCCTCTAGCTTTGAGACATCATCTTCTGTTAAAAATGGAACTGTAACAATTGTTTCACCATTACACCAACATGTCAAGCATCGACTTTCAAATGTATGTCCATGGCGTCGAGTTGACCTGAAGGAAGTGGAGCACTTTGTACCTCCAACATGGAAGAGCAGGAACAGAGACTGTGCACTGAAAACTTGGATCGGAATTCAAACAAACAGGGAAGAGGAGTCTGATTTAAACCATTCTTCAAAAATCTGTTGTTCCTCTCATTTCAAAATACCAGCATTGCCGTTATAAGCAACCAACATCCCAGCACAGTGGCACCCACAGAGATAACAGAACACAACAATTTTTTGACATTTTCATAATTTCAATGGTTTTAGTTTTCTTGTGATTTGAAAGTCATATTATATTTTCAACTCAGGAATACCAATCATAATCGGAAACGGACTAACTCAAAAATTATAACGTCTTGTAGCCATGGCTTCTGGCTAAAAGAACTAAGCAACGTTTAGGTACAATACAACATGCTATGTACACAGTGAATTCTCCCAGATACCACTACACAGAGCAGCAAGCCGTGACAGCAATGGAGGGTTCTTCAACTAATGGTCAGCCCATGTTCACAAACTTCCAAAACTTGTGATTTTCACTTAATACTCTATAAAATGACTAAACAAAACAAAACAAAACAAAAAGGAAACAGACTAAGAAAAGAAGTTTCTTTATCATGTCCAACTACTACAACAATCAAGGGAAAATTTACCAAGAGAATGAGATGTGGAAGATGACCAGTTTTCATGTCACTGTTGCCGTTAACCAAATTCCAGCATCCCAACTCTTTAAAGTCCTACACTGATCCGAGTCCAATGTGTCCCCATAAATTATCTCCAAGGACTGTTTTCACAGTTACACATCTACTTACCTCCTCCAGATGATATTCATGAGCTGAATAGTGGTTGGGGTTTCATCGATCATCTGACATTTGAATGTGATGGTGACTTTGACCTGGCGATCTGCTATCATATTGTGGGAATGCACGACAGTCTCCTGGATTCAAACCAAACAATACAATTATGGAAGAGGGGGAAAAAAGGACACTTTTTCTTTTTCCTCTGAAAAATGTTATCATTTTTCCACAGAAGTCAATTACCTTAAAAGCACATAAGACACACTCGTGATTGGAAACTTTTCTGTCAAACAAAAACTTGAATGATGACTCACACCTAACAACAGCAGTCAGATACTTTTTTTTTTCTTTTTTTTTTTGCCATCCCAACCTCTGCTCCACCTCAGAGGCAGTGCACCCACGCCGCTCATTCCAACACCTCGTCCACAGCCACAGCCTGGGCGGCCCCTCGCAGCCCCAGCACCGGCAATCCACAGGGAGCAGTCAATGTCAAGTCGTCAAGAGGCAACCCACCGGAGGAGACACTGCACTGCTGCCGAATCACTTTGGTGATGTTCAGTGGCGCCTGTTCTGATCTAACATACGCAGGACACCACCTACTAAGCCCCCTACTGACGACAATAATTGCTTAGTCGCGGAGCCGGCGTGAGTGAGCTCTCCCTTCGGAGGGCGCCACCACGTCCGTCCAACGACAGCCCCCATGGATTCACCGATACTGGTGACCCCGACGGAACCATACCAAGGCCATAGACATGGTGAGGACATCGAAATTGAGGTCACCATAAGAGCGTGGAATAAAGGGCCACAGAATTTGAGACACTTTTTTAATGCTGATGGATGAGAATGAGGATGATTAAGATGATGCTACGGATTTCCATTTCGGTCTGAGACTACATGACAGGGCTGTACTCTACGCTTCCTTTCATAATATATCCTGGCGTCAATCGGGCCCACGAGATACAGGCACCTGCAGTGTTGGGCACGAAATTTGAGCAACACTCTCAGAAACGCACCCATTAAGTGGATGAAACTCAACTGTGTGGTCCCAGTCTCCCCAACTAAGTCCGCAGCAAACTAAACTCTGGGTAGGAGCCGGTCGGGGCAGCAGTCAGATATTCTACTTAAAAGTTTTATTCTTCCAAAAGTTGAGCCACACTGATGACAATGTTATTCTAACTTAAGAATACTTTTCTCCTCCCTCCTACCCACCTTTTCTTCCTTTTTTAAATAAAAACAAACATTGTGTCGAGCAGTTTCAAAAAATAAAGTTGAGACATTATCTCTAGACTTTCATAAGCAGGGTTCCAAACACACTCCCAAGAACAAAATTCAAGTTTTCAAGGCATTTTCAAGAGTTTTTAAAAAAAATTTTATTCATGGCTACACAACACATGTGTAAATGGATACACCGCTCCCCTGTTTTCTGCCCTCTGTCGACCTGATCAGCTGTTACTTTACACAGCAGAAAGCAGAAGAACTATTAGTACTGATTGGAAAGTCATTTTACACTTGTAAAAGAACTACTAAAAGTCTGGGAAGTCACATGTGCACATGTATCAAGCTGCATCAGTTCCTTATTTAGACTTTCAAACAATAGCACAGAGTTTGATTTTACTTGTGTTCTCTTTTTGTTTTTTAACAATGAAATTGTCGTGCAATGCTAAACGTTGCCAAATACCCAGATTTTCCCTCACCACATTGAAATCCTTTGACCATTTGACTATCTGGAAACATTGTTTTAAAAGCTGAGAATTCTGTTCACAAGAGTTGAAGCTTTGGTGTGAGTTTGCAATGTGCAGGGTCCAAAGAAATTCAGATTTCAGCACGTCTTTGAGCAAAACGAGTCCACTGTGGCTGAAGAGCTGGTACTGGATTCGCACACAGACACATCAGGATCAGGATTTAATGGCGACACAACATTCGCATTTAATGCTGCTGCTGCCATACTGTTTGTAAGGAAGTGTGAGATGGGCGTCCTGCTGAAGATTTGCTCAATGCGAATAGAGCCATGTGCTCTTTTCCTTTGCTGTGGCTAACCAGGGCAGTCTCGCCCATTGCTTGCACATCGAAACTTTTTTGCCACTGTGCAGTAGCAGGCATATCTGTTTGCTCTGTCTTCTCTTGCCCAGTCTCAAAACTCGGGTTTATCCAACCACAGACGGCTGAAAGCACTTACACGAGCTTGTGACAAGAGGTGATCGTCCAGACCCCTTGTATATTTATCGCACAAATAATGAATTTAAACATTACCAATTCTTCTTTATTGCTTGATGCTTTATATATACCTTGAAGAGATACACAATATAACATGGTGAGTTTGGGTGTCTGCCTTTTATTTGAAAATACCCAAGTTGCATGCTTTGCTTGGATAAATTTTCCCGCCCAAGATGGCGGACCAGTGACGAGGCTGGTGTCCAGGTCTGGACACATATCTAAATTGCATACTATCACAACAATATGAATACATGATGCAGAAAAATCAATGGCGAACATGTTAATATCAAAAACTGTTTCTATTTCCGATTGTATTCAATGCCGTCAAGTGGCAAACATCCGTTTGACGGTCATAACGCCCTATGTCAAATTATAAATATGTATTAATTATACAGGAAACTGGAGCAAAAGAGGGCTTGGAATTCCTATTTTGCTTCTTTTTTTAATGACATATCATTGGATTAGTGGGAAATCTGGCGATTATTTGACAGTTGTTACTCTCATAGTAGAAGGCATTCTCACTCAATATGTCTGTCGTAAAGACCATCAGTATCTCTTGTGATTAATAAATGACAAGTTTATTTTCATTATGGTACACATTTACTTTCAAAAATTGGAAGTGCACGTTTTAGGCTATTTCCATAATTGTTTTTAATGAAATGTATAGGAGTAGAGACCAGCACCCAGATCACACACCACCCCCCCCCCCCCCCCCCCCCCCCCCCCCCCCCTCCCCTCCCCCATCCCCCCCAAGTCCCTCATACCCTCCCTCCTTTTTCCTTTTATTTTTCCCTGGGCCCTTTTTTTCCAACTAACTGGATTCAGTTAGGTTGTTTATAAATTTCTCTCATCCAGTCCACTGGGGAAAAATACAGCATCCCCCCCCCCCCCCAAAGGCAATAGTAGCAAATAAATCAGCACTTTGATTATGGCTTCTTAACTTGAATAAGTGGTGGGGTAAGGAATGCCTTGAAAACTAGGAAGCCGTCTTGCTTCTGCAATGCCTGCATTTTGAACAAGCCAGAAGACTGGGCAAACAAATGTTTGTTGACACCTGGAAAGTGGTTAAAACAGGGCGGCATCAAATCTGCATATGTTCAGAATGCATCAGTACCAGTTGTCACACCCTGCCTTCAGTATTTTTCATCTTTGCTGGAGAAGATGACCCAGTGCACCACATTCCAGCAGCTGGAAAAGTGGTTAGCAAAATCTCCTTGTACAGTCTTCCTGATTCTTGGCCCAAGACCATCCTTGATGTTGCAGAAGGGAGGATCTATGCAACATAACCATTTTGGATAATCAAATTGGCTCCATTCTGGATGTACGAATGTGTTGCTCACAGAGCAAGAATGGCCAGTGTACAATTTTGTCGTAGGTCCCACCGGGCTTCCGATAAACACTGCATGGCGACAGGAATTTGGTCATACAATAAAATATGTCAACATTGAAGGAAATGTCTACCATAGAGAAAATTATACATTTTTTAGCAGTTATTAATGGTGACCCCCTGACTATTTTTGAGACCCCCTGAAAATTTGGAAGTGAGTTTTTCATACCAAGTCTGAGCCCCAAATTTTTAGGAAATAATTATCACTGTTGAGGGATGATTTATTACTATCAATTTACAAACTGTAGTTTGATTTGCTTTAAACAAAACAAAACTGTTCAAGCTCTTTAGTCCGGTTTGTGACACTGCCAATCTCTCACTCATCTTCAGTGGCATTTTTCCCACTGCTGACTGCACGATACAATGAATAAAGCATATATCATACAAACATCTGCAATGAAACAATGGGACTCTCCTATTTCTTCAAGGCCTGATCCTCCCATATTTCAATTCTAAATCATTCAAAGCTGATCACACCTCAGCACAAACTGTAGTTGTGAGAGCAGGCATGATTTTTGTTTTCGATGCTCAAAAAGATTCAGTAAGAGACAGAGGAACTGATTCCTACTTTGACATGTATAAAACTGACAGGCACTGAACATCCTGGTGCATGTGCTTGATATGCAATGCGCCACTGACAAATTTCATGCAAAAATGTAGCAGGCGTGCCGGCGATCTAAAGCTGT
Source organism: Conus ventricosus (assembly GCA_018398815.1). Lineage (NCBI taxonomy): Eukaryota > Metazoa > Mollusca > Gastropoda > Neogastropoda > Conidae > Conus > Conus ventricosus. The sequence goes on along the minus strand of CM031619.1, from coordinate 33,847,773 downwards.
TTCATCCTTTGCCCATATACACATCTCATGTGTACCAACTTCATCAACCAAACAAAAGGAAAGTGTGTTCCAGCCAGTTCAGTCAGCTAACCGATCCATTTACATCACTTATGCATGACCAGCCAAATCCAGCAGCAGCACAAAGGAACCTTGTTGGCAATAGAGTACACCACCCATCTTAGTCAGTCATGGCCAACATGTAAGCCTGTCTGCTAATGGTCACCTCTGGTAATGCTCAGACACTCAGCGAATGCTTCTACTGGATTCTGTCACCTAGCCAATTCTATTGCCACTTGATTTATGTTCTGAGGACATTTTATCTTGAATTGATACAAAGGCAGACCTGCCTACCTCAAAATTAAACCATTAGTATTCCATGGAGTAAATTTTAGTATGCCTTGACAAAAATAGTATTTTTCTTACCTTCAACTTTCGAAGAAACGGGAGTTATCAATGAAATACAGATACATCCAAACGCCACTCTGTTCTCTTTGTGAATGTTTGTTATAACTCTTTCACATAACCAGTCATATTTCACAATTACAATTAAAATCACCCAGTTCTTGTTTTCTCCTGATCAGCTTCGCATATGTATTCTTTTTTTAGCACTGTCACATTACACCATCACAAAAATGGAATAAAGTTCAACGCTTTGGAATTTAGGCGGTATCTCGGTTCTTGTTTTTCTGTATAGCTCAGAATTTGTGTAAACATTTCTCTTCAGCATTCACAACACACAAAGTCATCACAACAATGGAGCTTCAGTTCAGGCAACAGTTAATTGGTTTGTACTTGAATTTTCAGCAACTTGGTTTTTGGTTTTATATTTCTGTTGAACCTTTGTGTACGCACTTTTGAGTTGAATCAGCTCCTCTTTGGTGTGAGGCTGGTCTGGCATGGACTTTAACACCAACAGGGATTCAGCAGTGTCCTGGCTCAGTGAGGTTCTCTGACCTGTGGATGTTTTCCTTACACAGCTGAAAACCCACTCGCATGCTGCACTGCTACGAAGGATTGTGCAGATCCCCAGCATGACTTGACACAAATCTTTCAGTCAAGGATGCAGTTGGCTGATGGCAACCCAGGTTTCATCCACTCTGTCACAAATGCAGTCTTGGGGGATTTCGATGAAACATGCTTGACACAGTCGTTGCGCCCTCCATGAGCACAACTAAAATCCGTTTCGCACAAAGTGCACCACACGAAAGTTGGTCCTTCTGAGCTTGGGAGTAAGCACTTCCAAGCTGCGTGGTATGCATGCAGGAAAGTTTGCTCCCTCGTTTGGCAATCTTGTTTTCAACGACTTGCTCTTCACTTTCGTGAACGCGGTTTTTTTTGCCGACGGTGGCATTCTCCTAGAGATTGTGTCAGTCGCTCACTATAAAAGATGGCTGACCGAGGTGTAAGCGAGCATGCACAAGCAGGAACTAGGGGCAATAATTCTTTTTTTTTTTCGATAGCCAATGCTGCCAACTTTTATATTTTTGTCGTACTTGGCATATTATATTTTGCAGTCAAATTTCGTAAAAATACACTACAAAATCATTGGGTAGGCAGGTCTGGTAAAGGGCTTGATAGATCACCCATGTAGGAGAAAGGGGATGGAAGGGGCACGGCACAAGCCTTTTGTTCATGTCCCCGCCACATGGAGGGTAGAATCATGGCAGTGTGTTGGTTTTCATCCCAGTTCCATCTATACATGGGGTTTGGCTGGCTTTCTGGTTAACTCAAGTCAAGTCAAGTCAAGTCAACTTTATTATCTCAGTTCGAGAAATTAGTTTGTGGTCACACACATTCACAGCAAATAAACAATGATTTTGTCACATCACCCATTTTGTCACATATGGCATACATTCATATAAAAGAATTTGGATTTCAAGGTGACTAAATAATATAAGAATAATACTATATAAAATTGCATTCCTATAACGTATTTGACAATAAATTCTAAGATGAGATTTTAAACTAAAATAACACAACTATTTGTTATCTAAATGCAACAGTATGCTCAATCTGAGCTTAGATTATGTATCTTTATAAAACAAAAATGTAACAATAATCTAGATTCCAAGAAGCATGAATAAAATGTCCGAAGAATGTCAGTATTCACATGAAATGATCGCAGCTTGCGAAGACAATATAATCTGGTTTGACATTTTTTGTGGACATAATCAACATGGGATTTAAAATTCAGCTTATTATCTATAAAAGTTCCTAAATATTTGTATGATTCAACACGTTCTACTTCAGCACCTTTGATAAAAAGCGGTGGTACAACTTTTGGATTCTTTCTAAAATCAATCAACATTTCTTTCGTTTTTGTTACATTCAGATCAAGATAGTTGTGATCGCACCAGTCAACAAATCTTTGAACCTCCTTGAAGTAAACAGAGTCAGAGTTGGAAAGATCAAAGTGTGTGTGTGTGTGTGTGTGTGGTTTCAAACAGAACTCTGAGCTGTTCTCATAGCAGAGGTGTCAAACAGTGTTTCAACAGTTATATCAAAGGGTTAGACAAAAGGTTACATGAATTTTAATCACTAGCAACCTGGCTGGGTTACCCATGCAGTCAATACACACAAATGACAAAATTCAAGGCCAAACTTGATCACCTAGCTGCACCGCCAGTCTTCTCTCTCTCTTTTAAATGTTCCAACAGATTCAAAGGAGTAAGGCCATTTAGAAACCTTTTGCAACCCTTTTCTGCCATAAATTTGTTGCCTTTCCTACATACCAGAAAACTTCTGTGTGCAAGTTGAGAAATTTGATTTCAATGCAGGCAGCTTCTGAGGGGCAAAACAGAGGCCTGAGAGGAGACAGTCATGTTGGTGGTCAGCCTGCTTCCTTGCATCTAAATTTTCAGAATTGGGCAAAGTGTGTGTGTGTGTGTGTGTGTGTGTGTGTGTGTGTGTGTGTGTGTGTGTGGTGTGTGGTTTCAAACAGAATTAGACCTTGTTAAAAAGAAAACTATGATCACAGTATATTTCTGGAAGAAATCACTCGCATAAACATGCATACAAGGTATACTTCTGAGTGATTCTTTTGTTTATTTATAAAATACCACTTGCAGCTATTTTCAATTTTTTTCCCCAGTAATATTACATAAAGACTGAAATAATGTCCTCCAATTATTCTCTACCAACAGCTTGATTTAAATATAAACGAATGAAATGTGTCATCAGACCAAACCACTGTCAGAACGTCTATGCCTCTGTGTGTGTGTGTGTGTGTGTGTGTGTGTGTGTGTGTGTGTGTGTGTGTGTGTGGGTGTGTGTGGGGTGTGTGTGTGTGTGTGTGGGTGTGTATGTGTGTGTGTGTGTGCGCGCACGCATGTATGTGTGTGTGTGTGTACTTGTGCCCGCATGTCTGGATTATAAAAAGGAAACAATTGTTGGCAAACAATTTTCTTACCATAAGGGGAGAAAAAGAAAAGGTCTAAACAGCAGGGAGGCGGGAGGAGGGAAAGAGAGGTGAATAGACAAGTCACAAATGCATGCATGCACATGCACAAAGCGCATTCCACGATACCCTCAGACCACACGCACATACATACACCAATGCAAAAAGAGTATCAGGCGGGCTGCCTTGAGCGGCTTTTTCTCCCTGGACACAGGCAGAGGAAACTGCCTGAAATTTTTGAAAATCTCACGCCACGATATAGGTTTGTGCTGAAAATCAACATCATTTCAACACTGTTGGCAAACTGGCAACTCCTCAATCGCTATTCATGCCCTTTGCTCTGAGAACAGTTCACAGACAAGAAGTAGGCCAACTGACAACTTGTATAGATAGAACAATCACAAAAACTCAGGGAATTCCCAGTTTTGTCCTCCGCAAGTCTCACTGATTAAAGAAATGTTTTTTCCCCATGCCCACCCCCCCCCCCCCCCCCCCCCCCCCCAGGGTGACCAACTATCAATCCTTCTCTCGCACCAACTCGGAGGTAAACCGCCAATGATCATGTCAAGCAACTGTGAATATACCTAGCTCCACCCCAAGAAAAGTCTAGAATCACCTACTTTGTGTATGGCAGTCCTTTCCTGTTCTTTCTAACAGTGTCTGTTGCTGGGTGCCTTGAGCATATAGTTCAAAGAACAGATCCAGAGAGGAGAAATAATTATCACATCCAAGGTGGTAGGCCTCGGTGAAGAAAATCACAGTCTCTCAGCAGCCTCATGACTAGATCAAAAGTGAAGCCATGAGGATGGATTGGATCAGCAGGATTTCTCCACTTGTATGCCTCAAACTTTGAAGTGTATCCATTTTTCCTGTCACAGACACACCACAACTTCACCCCAAAGCAAGCATGATGTTTATGAGGAATGAACATACGAAGATTGGGGTTCTGCCTTTGAACCCAATCATGCTTTCATCAATGCTGATGTCCACGTCAGGGTTGTAATGAGAAACACATTGTTGAATCAGCAGCTAAATTTTACATAGTTGGTGGCGAGGGTCACCAGGAGGGGGCTGCTTAGCATTGTCGTCGAGTAAAAACTTCAACAGAAGCTGATAACAGTCCCTGAAAAATGTTCATTGAACCATGGAGTCCGTTGACTGGGGTGACTGGAATCCCAGTAAGAAATGATTGCAGGCTTCTGACTGAGTCCCATGTTGAGGCAAAGGCCTAGAAAGGCCCTAAATTCTTCCTGGGTTGTTTGCCCCCTATTTATCCACTAGAAAGGCCTAAATTCTTCCTGGGTTTGTTTGCCCCCTATTTATCCACTAGAAAGGCCCTAAATTCTTCCTGGGTTGTTTGCCCCCTATTTATCCACTGATGGACAATGGAGGTGGGCTTGCGGCGAAAGGTAGTCAGTATTAGCATTGATCCACTCCTGACTGTAGGTGTTATTCTCATGAACAATTGTACCCACGAAGCCAGGAGTGACAAAGAGGTTGAAAATAATCTATGGGCCTAGCATCTGGAGGTGGAGCATGCATGGGGCCTGGGACAGCAGTAAAAGGGATGTTTTGAGGTCCAGGATCCTCCCCAATGATCGACATCCAAACACCGTGAACATCGGGGCCACCACCTGCATCATCATCACTTCCATCTTCACTGCTGGGGTCTGGAATTTAAAAAAAAAAGAAGCAAAGTACACTATCATTATTCATGTTTTCTGCTACAAATCATGAATTAAGTGAAAAGATTTTGTTTCCATTTACAGCCTACTTTCCTCCCACACACCCAACCCATAAATCAGAGCACACACACACTCTCACACACACACACACACACACACACACAAAACAATGGATGTGGGGATGGGAAAGGAGGGGGAGAGGAAATCCTCTCATCTTTATTCTACAATTCTAATGAAAATATAAAGTAAGTTCAGCTGAAAGTATGTTTTGAGTAATGAAATGTGACTTTAGTTACTGGTTCAAAACAGCCAAGCCCACATAACTCCCTCTTCAAAAATATCCTATTAAAATTCTAAGTAGCAAACACAACTGGCAACAAATTACTGGCAAAACCAAAAGACTAGTGTATACAAACACAAGTTTCATTCAACAGTTTGTGTTTGCAAAGGTACAAAAGTACAGAAACTATAAAATACTCCCACAGTGGCAGCGAAGCAAATGTAAACAAACCATTCTATCAGTCACTCCAGCTCTCCCCACCTCTACTCCATTCATCACTGCCACTATCAGCAACATCATGCACTTGAACCACACTCACTCAGTCTGCAACAAAAACACACACATAATTACCTTCATAATCCCGGTCAGAGTTGTAAAACAGACTTGTCACTGGTGTCGTGAGCAAGATTTTCATCTTCGTGGTGGTTCTCAATGTCACTCATTTTCAGAATAAAAAAGCATCAACCGGTTGATAAAAATGGCATTATTCCGAAGGTGGAAGGCGAAGGACTACAGCTATGAGATTTCGAATTGGTCAGTTGCATTTGAACACTCGACTGGCCTCTTATCAGCACGAAATTTGAATTGAGCCACAATTATGTTTCATCATGTTTGACCGGGAAGCCTCGCTTGGAGCCCATCGTCCTAGACTGGTTAACAAGGCATTTGATGACACTAAAACAGCTATGTGCAAGATACATGTTGAGACAGTCCACAGGGGACACAGCAAAATGACTATAGCCACATCAACAGTTTCATGATCATCTCATAAATTACACGCACACACACAAAAGGTCAAGATTCTTACGTCATCTGGCAGTCTATTTGGCAGGAACAGAAGCGTTCCATCAAACGCCTTCACTGGACCAAAAAGGTTATCATGAGTGTACAGCAAAGCTTTTTTGATCCTTGTACTGTCACATGGCGGCATGTAATCCACATGGTACTGGTAGGCTGCCCACTGCCTTGGTGTCCTCATCTTGAAGAAATTGCCTCTCAAGGTCACAGCTGTCCCAGATTTCCCTAGAACAGACAGAGACAAAAAAAATCACATACTTTAAAAAATCAGTTTCCTTTACAAACCTTTCACTACCAAATTCTCATTAAAAACACACATATACACACATCAAACCACCAGATTACTTTCCTGTAGTGCTAAACTATGTTATTGATTGAATAAAAGAGAAGAAATCCATCAGTTGATGTATTCCTTAACAGTATACGTGTTCCAGAGTTTTCATTAACATGCATGTATGTGGGTTTCTGATCCTCTAAAAACTGAAAAGGTTCACAATAAAATTATTCTAAAGTCCACAGGACCAATTAACATACATAGCATTGTTCAGTTCCTATTTCTATTTACAAAAGATGGGATATAACAAAGTTGGCCATTTTCATTAACCCTAGCCAACTCCATTCATTTTTTTCCCCTCACACAGTCGGTGCAAACACAGCTCTTGTGTTTGTGTGTGTGCGCGTGCGTGTGTGCGTGCGTGTGCGTGCATGCGTGTGTGCCTGCGTGCGAGTGCGCACGCACGCGTGGTGGTGGCCAAAAGGCAGGTACGCTGGTAATGTTGCTTACAGTCCAGCCAACCACAAAGGGCCGTATCAGGGCTGTCACAACATTCACCTCACAAGTCATACATAAAAATTTACACAATCCTTTAAACACCTAAAAATACTGGAAATTTTGTTTAAAAACTTTCCTCTGTAAAATCTTAGATGAAAAATGTTAATCTCCCTCACAAATTGGGACATCTCTGAACAAGGCTTTCAACGAGTCTGCTGCAAAATGTTTACATCTCACGTCATGCAAGTCTCAACACTCCTAAAGAATATGTTTCGAAATGAGTGGTACATGACATGGAATGCACTACGGAGCTTCTTCACCTTTTAAAAATTAAAAATGGGTGTAAAATGAGTGGCCTGAATGCAAAAGACTTTTTTTCAGCCACCCTTAGAATAATGGTAAAAACTCTTTCAGGTTTGGACAATTTCAAATAGTCTGTTCAAGCCTGGGCTTTGAGTTTCAGATCAGCATGAGGGAAAGAATCTGTTTAACTCTTGTGGCACTCTTGGCAAGTTGATCATCAACCAACTCAGTTGCCTCAAATGCCCACATGGCAGGAACCCAAGCAAAATCTATGATGTATTCATCTGATTTCAGGAGGGTGCACAGTCCCAATAGTTTCAGCAGATGAGGGCGCTCGAGGTTAAAGTAATCTCTGTCAGAAAGAATCTATTTCACTGTAGTTAATGTAAGAAAAAGCGGTTACTACCCGAAAGTCATGCAAAAATGAAACTTATTCTGAACACCGACATCAACTGCAGACCTTATCTTCATTAGGCTCACCAAACAGGACTGTGATTATTGGCCAAAGCAACATTTGCATATCCTCACAGCAAAATAACAAAGGAATGATCAGTTTCAAAAAAACATTCTGGATTGGACAGAGTAATCAGGACACAGCTTTACTCAAAATGTTAAGAGGGGGGGAAATCACCAACAACATTTCGTGATTTCAGGATCTCCAAACATTTCGCAAGGTTGAATTCCTGTTTCCAGCATTTCCGGATGTGTAGTTTCATCCATGATTCTGGAGCCACTGTAGAAACAATCTTTTGACACAAGACCCTCAGTGTGTGCACTCATGGACACAGAAGAGAAATCTTATTAGCTTTTTGCCTGTCATGTCATCTGCTAGGCTGTCTTTTTAAGATAAGATAAGATAAGATAATGTTGCTTATAGCCCAGCCGACCGCAAAGGGCCACATCAGGGCTGTCACCACGTTAAAATCAACTCACCAGTCATTTAAAAAAAAACAAAAAAAAAAACTTTCACACATCTCGTTAAATGACATCGTCTACAAACGCACCAGAAACTTTGTTAAAAATCTTTCTGCCGTAAAATCTTAAATCAGATGAAAAATGTTAATCTCTCTCAAAAACTCAAGGATCACGTCAGGCGGGACATCCCTGAACAGGATCTTCATGGACTCCGCTGTAAAATGTTTGTGTCTCACATCGTGCAAGTCCCAACACTCTAAAAGAACATGTTTCATTGTGAGTGGCGCATGACATGGAATGCACCACGGAGCTTCTTCACTCTTTAAAAGGTAAGAATGGGTAAAATACGAATGGCCGGTGTGCAGCCGGCACAGAACTGTTTCCTCTTTACGACCACCCGACGTAGATGGGAGGAAGTCCTTAAGGTTTGGACGGATCTGAAAGAGCTTGTTATTCGTCTGTGTGTTCCAATCCTCCTGCCAGAGGTCTCTCACATAATCGTTAATTTTGGGTTTCACATCTGAGCAGGGGATATAAGTGTTGGACAGTTTCTCTCTTGTGGCGTTCTTGGCTAAACGATCAACCATTTCGTTCCCGCCGATGCCAACATGACCAGGAACCCAAGCAAGAGTAATGTTGTAACCGTCCGCCTTCAACTTGCTAAAAAGTTCCAAAAAAAAGTAAAAGTTCTGGACGCTGAAGGTTGCGGCCAGCTATGGCCTCCAAAGCTGACAGCAAATCCGACAGAACCAGAAAATCCCTCTTCGAAGAATGTGAGATTAATCTTCAAAGCCAGAACCAGAGCAGTAAGTTCAGCAGAATAGACAGAAGCATCTGAAGGGATATGTTCCAACAGTATCGAGAAGGAGCCCCAGGGCAGTAGGCTGCACAGGCCACTCCCTCTTCAGACTTGGAACCGTCAGTGAAAACTTTTGACAGGATGTGAATTTCGAACAGAGCCAGCATACAATGCCTTGTACCCAAGAGCTGGTAAACCCTCCTTACGAAAAGCTGCAAGATCGAAACGAAACCTGGTGTGAAAAAGGTCCACGGAGGTTGATCCGGAAACTTGGAAAAATCCGACACAACTCCAGGTCTAGACCTGTTTTCCCCGCACGTGAGCCGCATACGAAGCCCAAACGGCGGAATACATTTGGGGTTTATTTTTCAAACTTACTTTGGAACGGAGGGTCAAAGACACAGTCATTAGGCAGATAAGAATAAGATAAGTTGCTTAAAAGCCCAGCCGACCGCAGAGGGCCACATCAGGGCGTCACCACGTTAAAATCAACTCACCAGTCATTTAAAAAAAAACAAAAAAAAAACAACTTTCACACATCTCTTAAATGACATCGTCTAAAAACGCACCAGAAACTTGTTAAAAATCTTTCTGCCATAAAATCTTAAATCAGATGAAAAATGTTAATTTCTCTCAAAAACTTAAGGACCCACGTCAGGGGGGACATCCCTGAACAGGATCTTCATGGACCTCCGCTGTAAAATGTTTGTGCTCACATCGTGCAAGTCCCAACACTCTAAAAGAACATGTTTCATTGGAGTGGCGCATGACATGAAATGCACCACGGAGTTTTCACTCTTTAAAAGGTAAGAAGGGGTAAAATACGAATGGCCGGTGTGCAGCCGGCACAGAACCGTTCCTCTTACGACCACCCGACGTAGATGGGAGGAAAGCCCCTTAAGGTTTGGACGGATCTGAAAGATTTTTGTTATTCATCTGTGTGTTCCAATCCCCCGCCAGGGTCTCTCACATAATCGTTAATTTTGGGTTTCACATCTGAGCAGGGGATATAAGTGTTGGACAGTTTCTCTCTTGTGGCTTCTTGGCTAAACGATAAACCATTTCGTTCCCGCCGATGCCAACATGACCAGGAACCCAAGCAAGAGTAATGTTGTAACCGTCCGCCTTCAACTTACTAAAAAGTTCAAAAAAAAGTAAAAGTTCTGGATCTGAAGGTTGCGGCCACCCTAGGGCCTCCAAAGCTGACAGCGAATCCGACAGAACCAAAAAGGGCCCTCTTTGAAGAATGGGGAGATTATCTTCAAAGCCAAAACCAGAGCAGTAATTTTCAGCAGAATAGACAGAACCATCTGAAATGAATTGTTCCAACAGTATCTGAGAAGGAGCCCCAGGCAGTAGGCTGCACGGGCCACTCCATTTTTAAATTTTTGGAACCGCAGTAAAAACTTTTGACGGGATAGGAATTTCAAACAGAGCTCAGAAATACAATCCCTTTGTACCCAGAGAGCTGGTAGACTCTTTCCCGAAAAGCTCCCAAGATCAAAACGAATCTCTGGCGTGAAGAAGGTCCACGGGGGTTGATCCGGAAACTTGGAAAAAATCAGATACTACACCAAGGTCTAGACCTGCATTCCGCACGTGAGGCTGCATACGAAGACCAAACGGCGGAATACATTTAGGGTTGTTTACAAACTTACTTTGGGAAAACGGAGGATCAAAGACACAGTCAAAGGCAGGGTTTTCTGGTTCCGAGAACAGTCTGATGTAAAATTTCAAGACAGTTTTAGCCTGCGTTGGACTTTAAAGGGTTAAACCCGCCTCTGCGTACAGGCTTACACAGGGTGGTGGGGAACGCTCCAAGACAGAGACGAAGCCCTTGATGGTGGATAGGGTCCAAGAGTTTGAGGTAAGACGATCTTTCGGAGCCGTAGACAGCACAACCGTAGTCCAATTTGGAACGGACCAAGGCTCTGTAAGGTGCAGCAAAGTTTTCTTATCAGCGCCCCAGTCAGTGTGCGCTACGACCCGCAGAATATTCAGTGCTTTCTGGCAAGCAGTTTTGAGGTTTTTAATATGGCTGAGAAAGTTAAGTTTTTGGTCAAAAATGACCCCCCAGAAATTTGGCCTCTTTAACAGCTGGATGGGAGATTTCCCTACTTGAAGTTCAGGATCTGGAAAAAACTGACGGAAATTATGGAAGTGAATCACTGCTCTTTGTTGGAGAAAAAGGGGAACCGTTTTCATCCGCCCACCGATGGATTTTTTTCTAAACCCAAAGCTGGAGCCTGCGCTGGACCACTCGGGTACAGGCTTCCAGTTGCGTAGACAGCGAAATCATCCACAAACAATGAGCAGTCTGAACCCTGCTGAACTGATTTTCACAATGTTGTTGATCTTTATGCTAAAGAGGGGAGGAGACAGTATGCTCCCCCAGTGGAACACCCAACTCCTGCTCGTGAACATCAGAGAGAGTGGTGCCAACCCGGACCTGAAACTGTCGTTCTTTGCCAAAAAATTTTGAATAAAAAGCGGAAGAAGACCTCGAAAACCCAATCGTGGAGATCATGAAGTATCCCGACTTCCAGGTAGTATCGTAGGCCTTCTCCAAGTCGAAAAAAATTGCCACAGCATGCTGTTTGTTCAGAAAGGCATTCCGAAGGTAGATTCCAGACGAATCAAAAGGTCAACGTAGACCGATGTTTGCGGAAACCACACTGTTCTTTCGCCAAAAGGCCATCGGTTTTTGAGTTTTTCCCCATGAGCCTAGCATTGACCATTTTTTTCCATCAGTTTACAGACACAGCTGGTCAAAGCTATGGGACGGTATTTGAAGGGTTAGAAAGATCTTTTCCAGGTTTGGGATGGAATAATGAGGGCTTTCCCGCCAAGAGGGTGGAAAAAAACCTGTAGTCCACACTTGGTTGTAACCCCGTAGCAGTGTGTTCAGACCTTCTAGCGGAAGATGTTTCAACAGCTGATAATGGATTTCATCTATACCTGGAGAGGAATCGCTGCAAGAAAGTTAGGCAGATTTCAGCTCGTTTAACGTGAAAGGAAGATTGTAGTCTTCCATGTTATCGGACGAAAAGTTGCAGGGTGATTTTTCTTTTAGGGCTTTGTTTTGACAAAAGTGGCTGATTTAAATTTGAAAGGAGGAATTCTTTTTAATGGTTTAAGCAAGCAGATTAGCAACTGCTTTCTTCTCTGTTATAAAAAAATCCGAAAACTTGAAAACGGTTCACAGTGGGACAGGTGTTCTTCCCCTTTTATTTTCTTAATGATGTTCCACACTTTTTTCTTAGAAGTTTTGATGTCACCTGGAGCAGAAGCTTCTCCAGGACCGACGTTTACTGATTTAAAAGTGTGTCTTGATTTGGGCACGGAGTTTCTGATGGCTCGAGCGTTGGGACCCGAAGGTCGTTGGAACCTACGCTAAAGCCCGTTTTCTAATTTTTAGAAATTTGTTGGAATTCTGAATCGAACCAGGGTTTTTTGGCATTTAAAAGTTTAGGGAAGACACGGAATACAGGCTTACACATTGATTATAGTGTTAGTCAGTGATTGCTGGGTCCGACTCTGAAGAAAATCATGTCCTGGAACTCCTTGGAAAAAAGTGGCTGCAAACAGATCCCAGTTTGCTTTCTTAAAATGAGATGCGAAAAGACAGAGACGTGTTCATTTAATACAGGTTGTAGAAGGACAGGGAAATGGTCACTTCCGTGCAGATCGCATGGACAGACCACTCAAAAGTCCAGGACCACGAGGGGTCACAAACCGACAAATCTAAACACGAAAGTGAACCTGTGGAAGAGGGAGGTAATTTTGCTGAATCCGTCGTTCAGACAACACAAATCAAATCCGAAAGGACATCCCAATTAGCAGACCTCGGATGACGAACACCCCCTAAACCCCAAAGAGGATTGTGACCGTTAAAGTCACCCAACAGCAAAAAAGGTCGAGGAAGTTCTCTTATCAGACTGACAAGGTCCGACGACAAACGGGGACAAAAGGGTTGGGAGATAAAGGGAACAGTTTGTCACAGTCTTGTGGAGAGTGACCCCTCGCAGCTACAGCCGAAGGAGGAAAGACAAAGTGACAGGACTATATAACAAAGTTTTGTGTAGGAGAAGGGCAACCCGCCCGACAGTCCCAACATGGAGGGTTTTGTGCAGGTTTCGAAAGTAAATTTAAACCCAGAAAGAGTAAAGGTTTTCTGGCTTTGAATTTGGGTTTCCTGAAACCACGACGGAAGGTTTTATAGATTGCCCACAGAAGCTCAGCTCCTAAAATTTGGAATTTAGTCCCACGGAAATATTCAATGGAATATCGTACTATCCATGGTGCAGAGGGCAAAAGGAGAGAGATCAGGCCCATCTCCTCATCAGCATCTGCGGCCAATGGAGTGAACTTTTTTTTTTAGTTTCACGGGACTGTGTTGGTCTTTGGACCCCGTGGCAGACTTGCCCGCAGGTGACAAAGGCCTGGATTTTGGAGATGGTGGAGGTCTGGATTTGGGAGAGGGTGGGAGGTTTTTTTCTCATCTCCACCGTCTCCACACGGGGGGAAAACTCTCTTGCCCCACGGCACTGGATAGGAGATTCGAGGCGGAATTGCTGGTTTTTTAATCTGCCCAGCAGCAGATGTTGTAACTGCTGGGCAGTCTGGGGGGTGGCGGATTTTTTTGCCTCCACCAGGGGCAGTCACTTTGGGTGGGAAGGTGGTGGACCTCTTCCACCAGAGTTGACAATTCTACCTTGCAATGTTTTGGAAAATGTAAAGTCATCAGTCTGACAGCAGACGATCGAGTGGAAACGCGGGAACCGACTTTACCGGCCGAAGAAATATGAAGCTGTTTGGAGTCTGACTGCCCACAACCTGCTGCGGGCTTCAAAAAAGGAGATCTTCTTTTCCGTTTTAATCGTTGTATTGTGGATTCTTGAATCCAAAGAGGACAGTGTCTGAAGAGGAGGGATGGTCGCCACCGCAGTTAGCACAATGTGCCGGATCTTTGCACGGCCCATCGTGGGTCGCCTTGCAGCAACCCCGCACACCTCCTGCCAGAACAGCGGTCTCTGACATGGCCAAACCTCTGGCATCTGAAACACCTCAACGGGGACGGCACATAAAAGCTGAACACGAACATTTAAGTAACCGACCTTGATGAACCGGAGGCAACACAGGGTTGCAGAATGTCAGAAAGAGGGGGATTGGGCCACTCTCTCTGAACCTTTCTTTACCGACAACCCCCGCGCACCTCCGTCACACCCTGGGACGCCAGTTCTGTTTTGATCTCTGCTTTTCCCAACCACCTCAAAATCTCGACAGCGAATCACACCTTTCGATGAATTTAAACAGTTATTATGGGAGTCACCCTGATTTTCCCTAACCACTAGGTTTGTTCTTTCAACAGCTTTTTCAGATTTTCTGTGATCGACATTGAAAAAGAAACGAACCATTCCTCAACCTTTTTATGGACCTAGGTTCACCTGCTATACCATGAAGCCCTTTTGGATAGCAAAGGGCTCAAGCTGAAAGGGGTCTTTCCTGCTCTGTCCCTTCCACCACGAGCCAGGAAGCCCAAAACCTGTCCTCTGTCTTACCTCACTGTCAGAACACTATCTGTTTGAGAAAGTCCTGAATAGGGGATACGGCCTTCCTCTTTCCGTTTGGGGGGAATTTTTTGAATAAGCCCATAGTTTGTTGTTTTTGCTTCATCTCCCCCTTACCCACCCACCTTGGAGCCAACTAAGGGCCAGGGCCAAGAAACCAATGTCTTGACCCCTTCCAGGCTTCGGGAGAGACATACGACAAACAAAGCCACCAACCCTACCCCCCTGATCATGCTCAACTCCCGGGAACAGAGAGCTGAGCACTGGGAGGGGTTTAACTGGCCCGTAGGGGGACTGTCTGTCTTGGGCCCAGCCCCAAGAAGGGAGCCGATTAGTACACCCGGCCAAAGTGAAATCCCTGTCTAGGAGAGGTCCGAGCCAAAGTGATGTGTTGAGAGCGCAGCCCTCTCAATCACCAGGAACTCTTTCCCCTCCGACACAGGTCGCACCGCACGGGAAACACGGCGGATCTTTAAGGAACCACAGAGAGAAAAGGAGTGTGGAAAAGAAGACTGAAGGGAGACGATGATAGAAAAGGGCCAAACAAGAAGGCAGAAAAAAAGAAAAGGAGAAAGGCGGGGACCTTAGTCAGGATCCTCACCCTTACCTATCTGACATGGGAAGCCCACCAGGGCATCAACCTCCTTACCACGTTATGCATAGGCCAGACAAACATCTTGGCTTTTCGACCTAGAAGCAGTTTAAAAAACCCAGCCTATCTTAAAAGTAATGATGCCCCCGCCAGCAAAGCCTAAGGGATCACTGGACCACGCAAGCCCCTCCGACCACGACAAGGTCGCAACCCCCGGGGGGCAGTCAAAGGCAGGATTCTGCGGTTCTGAGAACAGTCGGATATAATAATTCAAAGACAGTTTCAGCCTGCGGTTGGACAGTGAAGGTTCCCCCTGCCCTGCGTACAGGCTGTACACAGGGTGGTGCGGAACGCTCCAAGACAGAGACGAAGCCCTTGAGGGTGGATAGGTCCAAGAGTTTGAGGTAAGACGATCTGCGGAGCCGTAGACAGCACAACCGTAGTCCAGTTTGGAACGGACCAAGGCTCTGTAGAGGTTTCAGCAAAGTTTTCTTACAGCGCCCCCAGACGGGTGCGCTACGACCCGCAGAAAAATTCAGTGCTTTCTGGCAAGCAGTTTTGGAGGTGTTTGATGTGGCTGAGAAAGTTCAGTTTCTGGTCAAAAATGACTCCTAGAAATTTGCCTCTTTAACAGCTGGAATGGGAGAATTTTCCCCACTTGAAGTTCAGGATCTGGAAAAAACTGACGGAAATTAGGAAGTGAATACACTGTGCTTTGAAGCAGAAAAGGTGAAACCGTTTTCATCCGCCCACCGATGGATTTTATCTACGCAAAGCTGGAGCCTGCGCTGGACACTCGGGTACAGGCTTCCAGTTGCGTAGACAGCAAAATCATCCACAAACAATGAGCAGTCTGAACCCTGCTGAACTGATTGAACAATGTTATTGATCTTAATACTAAAGAGGGCAGGAGACAGTATGCTCCCCTGTGGAACACCCAACTCCTGCTCGTGGACATCAGAGAGAGTGGTGCCAACCCAGACCTGAAACTGTCGTTCTGCCAAAAAATTTTGAATAAAAAGCGGAAGATGACCTCGAAAACCCAGATCGTGGAGATCATGAAGTATCCCCGACTTCCAGGTAGTATCGTAGGCCTTCTCCAAATCGAAGAAAATTGCCACTGCATGCTGTCTGTTCAAAAAAGCGTTCCGAAGTGTAGATTCCAGACGAATCAAATGGTCAACTGTAGACCGATGTTTGCGGAAACCACACTGTTCTTTCGCCAAAAGGCCATCGGTTTTCGAGTTTCCACATGAGTCTAGCATTGACCATTTTTTCCATCAATTTACAAACACAGCTGGTCAAAGCTATGGGACGGTAGTTTGATGGGTTAGAAAGATCTTTTCCAGGTTTGGGAATTGGAATAATGAGGGCTTTCCGCCAAGAAGGTGGAAAGAAACCAGTAGTCCACACATGGTTGTATACCTGTAGCAGGATGTTCAGACCTATTTGCGGAAGATGTTTCAAGAGTTGATAATGGATTTCATCTAGACATGGAGAGGAATCGCTGCAAGAGAGTAAGGCAGATTTCAGCTCGTTTAAAAGTGAAAGGAAGATTGTAGTCTTCCATGTTGTCAGACGAAAAGTTGCAGGGTGATTTTTCTTTTAGGGCTTTGTTTTTGACAAAAGTGGCTGATTTATTAGAAGAGGAGGAATTCTTTTCAATGGTTGAAGCAAGCAGATTAGCAACTGCTTTCTTCTCTGTTATTAAAGAGTCCGAAAACTTGAGATGATTCACAGTTGGACAGGTGTTCTTCCCTTTGATTTTCTTAATGATGTTCCACACTTTTTTCTTGGAAGTTTTCGATGTCAGCCTGGAGCAGAAGCTTCTCCAGGACCGACGTTTACCGATTTTAAAAGTGTATCTCGATTTAGCACGGAGTTTCTGATGGGCTCGAGCGTTGGGACCCGAAGGTCGTTGGTATACCCGACGCTGAGCCCGTTTTCGAATTTTGGAAACTTGTTGGCAGTCTGAATCGAACCAGGGTGTTTTTGGCATTTGAAGTTTATCGGAAGACACTGGAATACAGGCTTTAGCACATTTGATAACAGTGTTAGTCAGAGATTCAGCTGGGTCCGGACTCTGAAGAAAGTCAGTGTCCTGGAATTCTTTAGAAATAGTGGCTGCAAATAGATCCCAGTTTGCTTTCTTATAATTTAGATGTCGAGAGACAAAGACGTGTTCAGTTATGACGGGTTGTAGAAGGACAGGGAAATGGTCACTTCCGTGCAGATCGTCGTGGACAGACCACTCACAGTCCAGGACCAGCGAGGGGTCACAAACCAACAAATCTAAACACGAAAGTGAACCTGTGGAAGAGTGGAGGTAAGTTGCAGATCCGTCGTTCAGACAACACAAATCCAAATCCGAAAGGACATCCTCAATTAGCAGACCTCTGGATGACGTACTGTCACTAACCCCAAAGAGGATTGTGACCGTTAAAGTCACCCAACAGCAAAAAAGGTCGAGGAAGTTCTCCTATCAGACTGACAAGGTCCTGACGACAAACCGGGACAGAAGGTGGGAGATAAGGGAACAGATTGTCACAGTCTTGTGGAGAGTGACTCTCGCAGCTACAGCCTGAAGGGAGGTAGACAGAGCGACAGGACTATACAACAAAGTTTTGTGTAGGAGAAGGGCAACACCGCCCGACAGTCCCAACGTGGATGGTTTGTGCAGGTTTCGAAAGAATATTAAAGCCAGAAAGAGTAAAGGTCTTCTGGCTTTGAATTTGAGTTTCCTGAAGAGCCACGACAGAAGGTTTTATAGATTGACACAGAAGCTGCAGCTCCTCGAAGTTAGAATTTAGACCACGGATATTCCAATGGAATATTGTACTATCCATGGTGCAGAGGGCGAAAAGGAGAGAGATCAAGTCATCTCCTCCTCAACGTCTGCTTCCAATGGAGTGAATTTATTTTGTAGTTTCACTGGACTGTGTTGTTCTTCAGACCTGCTGGCAGACTTGCCATCAGGTGAAGAAGGTCTGGGTTTGGGAGAGGGTGGAGGTTTCTTCCTCATCTCCACCATCTCCACACTGGGTTGAACTCCCTTGCCCGCACGGGCACTGGAAAGAGGAGTTCGAGGTCGGGGTGCTGGTTTTTTAATCTGCCCAGCAGCAGATGTTGTAGACTGCTGGGCAGTCTGAGGGGTGGCGGATTTTTTGCCTCCACCAGGGGCATTCACTTTAGTTTGGGAGGTGGTGGACCTGCTTCCACCAGAGTTGACAGTTCTTCCTTGCAGTGTCTTGGAAAAGATAAATTCATCAGTCTGGCAGCAGACTGACCGAGTGGAAACTTTCTTTACGGCAGAAGCATATGAAGATGCTGTGGGCGTCTGACTGCCCACAACCTGTTTGCGGGCCTCAAAAAAGGAGATTTTCTTTTCAGTTTTTATTCGTTGGATAGTGGATTCCTGAATCCAAAGAGGGCAGTTTCGTGAAGAGGAGGGATGGTCGCCACCGCAGTTAGCACAATGTGCCGGATCTTTACACGGCCCACGGCCGCGCCCGCACACTCACAGCGACTGCATTTAGTTCGTCCAACGCTTTGCCTTGTGACTCGGGCTAGGCCCTTAACTAGTCAGCCACCACACGGCCAGACGCTCTGTGTGTTTTTGGACGCTTCGAGACTGGTGCAACATCTTTAAGTTATATTTACTGTACAGAGGTTTTTTAACTATAATTTCTGTATGAGAGCAATGGCGCAGCGAGTACTTGAGTGTGACAAAAGCTGGCATTTCAGTCTTCTCTGTGAGTACCATAATTAAGTTCGTGTTTAAAACTTTCTGACAGAACTTTGCGACCGGCGCAACCTGTGCTGCACGCGCGCGCCGTGCGTCGTTGGCCGGCCTGGCACTTGACGCCACTATAACCTTCGCAGAAAATAGCTCACAGGGTGTTGTGGACAGAGACAATTCCGCTTTTCTCGGTTTATCCGCGCTAGCTGTGTGGAGTCGTTGTGTAAACATTGGTCAGCTATAGGCGCGATACAGACAGCAAAGCAGTGTGTGGTTCGCTATTCTCCACGCTTTCAGTACAAGCGCGAGAAGCCCCCTTGGGCCCTTATCTCCTGACACACTAGGGTGTCAGATACAAGACCGCTCACAGACTAGACCCGGGCTTGTTGGGTGCGAGCGCACAATTTGTTTCTTCTCCTTTTCCGTCTCACGCGTTTGAAGAATTTGACTCAAGCGACTCAATGCAGCAGTCAGAACTGCCGTGGGCCCATCATGGGTTGCCTTGCAGCAAACACCGCACACCTCCTGCCCAGAACAGCGGTCTCTGACATGTCCAAACCTCTGGCACCTGAAGCATCTCAACGGGGACGGGACATACAGCTGAACACGGACGTTCAGGTAGCCAACTTTGATGACCGGAGGCAGCACAGGGTTGCAGAAGGTCAGAAAGAGGGTGTTGGTGGCCACTCTCTCTGCACCTTTCTTGACTGTCACCCTGCGCACCTCTGTCACACCCTGGGACGCCAGTTCCGTTTTTATTTCTGCCTCTGAGACACCCGCTAGATCTCTGCAGCGAATCACACCTTTCGATGAATTTAACTGTTTATGGGGAGTCACCCTGATCTCCCTATCCACTAGTTTTGTTGCCCTCAACAGCTGTTCAGATTGTTTTCTTGATCAACATTGAACTAGAAACGACCCACTCCTCAACCTTTTGACGGACTGAGGGTCACCTGCTAAGCCTTGAAAGCCCTTTTGGATAGCAAAAGGGCTCAGAGCTGAAAGGGGTCTTTCCTGCTCCGTCCCTTCCACCACGAGCCAGGAAGCCCAGAAACCTGTCCTCTGTCGTACCTCCGTGTCCGAATCGCTGTCAGAATAACGTTCCCCTGAAATGGGGGATGCTGCCTTCCTCTTCCTTTTGGGGGGATATTTTTTGAAAAGGCCATATTAAGTTCATTGTGTTTCATCCCTCCCTTACCCACCCACCTTGGAGTCCAACTAAGGGGCCAGGGCCAAGAAACCAATGTCTTGACCCCTTCCAGGCTTCGGGAGAGACATACGACAAACAGAAGCAACTAACCCTATCGCCCCTGATCATGCTCAACTCCCGGGGACAGAGAGCTGAGCACTGCAGGGGTTCACATGGCCAGCAGGGGAACCGTCTGTCTTGACCCAGCCCCAAGAAGGGGAGCCGATTAGTACACCCGGGCCAAAGTGTACTCCCTGTCTAGGAGAGGTCCGAGCCAAAGTGATGTGTTGAGAGCGCTGGCCCTCTCAATCACCAGGATCTCATCCCCCTCCGACACAGGTCGCACCGCACGGCAAACGCGGCGGATCTTAAGGAGACCACAGAGAGAAAAGGAGTGTAGAAAAGAAGACTTGAAGGGGAGACGAAGATAGAAAAGGGCCAAACAAGAAAGGCAGAAAACAAGAAAAGGAGAAAGGCAGGTTACTCTTAGTCAGGATCCTCACCCTTAGCCTATCTGACATGGGAAGCCCTACCAGGGGCATCAACTCCTTACCACGTGACGCTTAGGCCATACAGCATCTTCACCTCTCAAGCCTACAAGCAGTGTGAAAAAACCAGCCTATCTCCCAAGTATTGATGCCCCCGTCAGCAAAGCCTAAGGGATCACTGGACCACGCAAGCCCTCCGACCACGACAAGGTCGCAACCCCCGGAGGGTCTTTTTAAGAACATGCATCTTTACAAAGGCATTGTAACAAAAAAGAAGTATGACATAGACTTTGCTTAAAATGTAGCCCAACAAGCTGATTCAAAACTGCAACTACACAAAAAGTGATGGATTTAACATTTGATTTGACAATGATAATACACACTACTTGAAAATAAATGCATAGAGTTTTCACTCCAGATTTTAGCACTTCAGAATCATCAGTGGCTCTGTAGCGTATTGACTTGGGAGGGACGAAAATCTATAAGGTTCTTCCTGACATGGCTGAACACCTTCACAGGCCAAATTGACGACTGGGATCAGCAGCACTCGCATCATGACAGCAGAAAGCTTGAATCTGCACTTCTAATTTCTGTTTCTTCTTTTCTGCGTCACAGTTAATCGGTCCCACTTCTAATTTCTGTTTCTTCTTTTCTGCATCACAGTTAATCGGTCCAGCAGGCTGTTCCGACATGATGGCGGTGGATGAAGCTGAACAAGGAGTTACTTTCCAAACAGTTCTTTGGTTAAATGAATGACAGAACAGATAAACCTTTTTTTGCCAGCAGAATGATGTGCATTCAAGCTTAATAAATTCTGCTGAAAGCAGGATGGTTGACAGCTCTGTAAAAGGTAGTATTTTCCAAAAATATCTGCTAAGTGCCCTAACCTTCTGCATACAGCACCTGCCTGCGCATGGATAAGTCATAGTGGCTTGGCATACAACACCTGCAAACGCCAGCTAAACCATGTGTCAATAGAGGTCACTGCCATGTTTACCATAGAAATGGAGGTCTCCCGGGAACACAAATTTGCTTTTCCTTCTGCAATCCATTATTTCCCCGTGCAAAAAACTGAAGTGGTACATGCTGTAGTTCTGGAGTTGTAACTTTTCAATGTTTTGTGTTTTGAAAATGGCTAAGCTTGATTTCTGGTGTTCTATTCATGGGAGCTAGTAATGAAGGAGTGTGCTTTTGAAGCTTTACAGAAGGTTTAAAGGTGCAACCTGATAAAGCTGAGAGTGACTTTGATGCACATGGCAGTTACTTGACAGCGACATTTTTTGCTGGTGAGCTCCGCAGTCATGAAATATAGGCTGGTACACCCATACTAATGCTCCCGTGGAGGTTAAGCCATGTCACATCCAGAGTTCATTACGCAATCGCATCTACCAGGGAGCAATCATGTCCCTTCATGCGTTACACAAATACCCTATGCGTGCCTGCACCCTATGTGAACACAGTGCAGGCTTCAAAGGCTGGTGCAGAATTGCTTCCAGCTGGTTGGTTTGGCAGTTGAGGACAGACTTCTCTGGGTCCTACCCGCACCACTGGGTATATCTTTTTCTTTTGGGATGAGGTGATTGACATGATAAACCATTCTGAAGAAGTAGTAGTAAACATTCTGCTACCTGATGGGCATGGTCATCTATCTTGAGATCGACGTTGCCAAGTTTTGTGAAGAAACTGGGCCAAAACATTATCATCAGGTTGGTGCTTCGTCTTTACATTACTTCTCTCTCCTCGTGCCTGAATCAACTTTTCAAACATCAGCTGATGAAACAAATCAATATGCAGAACAAATTCAAGCTGAGAAAAATAAAGTGGACTCAACATAGCATCCAGCAACCATGGAGGGAATGAAACTTTGAATTGCCACAGCGATCAGATAAGATAAGATAATGTTGCTTATAGCCCAGCCGACCGCAGGCCACAGCGATCATTTACTTCTTTAGAAGGTACATATAATTATACATGCATGTGTGTGTGTGTGTGTGTGTGTGCATGATCTTGTGTGCCACTACACCCTCCCCATTTTTGGAGTGTGGGCGTGTGAGTGGGGGAATTGAAGCTAATTAATAGTAAAAGTGGCAGACATACGTTGAGCAATCTTGCTGTCACTTAGAGTCAGGAAACATCTTGTTGAATAGGCAACAAGGCAATCGGTCGTTGACAGGGACAGATTCGCGTCGGCCACCAGCCTACACATCATCACTCAGCGTTTGTTACATGCTGCTCCAGGTCCCCACTATACTTTGCCTCAGCCTTTTGAATGCTTGTACAATTAAAGGTGTTCATTTCACAACTTCTTTTTATGCAATTTTGACAAAACATGCTTCATGCAGTCGATGCGTCCTCCACGAGTACAACTAAAATCCGTTTTGCACAAAAAGCACCACATGAAAGTTGAACCTTTTTTTCAGCTTGGGACTAAGCACTTCCAAGTTTGCGTTGTATGCATTCCGTAAAGTTTGCTCCCTTGTTTTGGCAACCTTCTTTTCAACATCTAGCTCTTCACTCTAATGAGCACGTTTTTTTCGCTGGTGGCTGCATTCTTCTGGTGACTGTCAGTTGCTCACCATAAAAGATGGCTGACCATGGTGTAAGCGAGTGCGCACAAACTGGAATAACTCATGTCTTCAAACAGGAAAAGAGTACAATTCGGTTGGGTTTTTTTAGCCAATGCTGCCGATTTTTGTATTTTTGAAGTATCATATTTTCCAGTCAAATTTAGTCAAATATGCTAAAAAAAAAAAAATTGTAGGTTAGGCAGGTCTGCAAACTGTGTATGGTTATACATTGTGCAAACCTCACTTGCTCAAAGATTTGTACTTTTCTCAGTTCCGTGCGCAGCTCCTCCAGTACAGTTACAGTCATTTTCAGGAACAGAGGCATTTTGTCCTTATTTTCCCTACAAGATGTAAAACATGACCATTCTGACTTGTTCTTGTATTCAGACCCCTTTTTTTTCATGTTTATTGCTTGCTACACAGTTTGCTGAATATGATGCCATGCTCTGGAATTTGTGGTAGAAACATTAATATATTTTTACATAACATTCCCATTGACATTCTGTGCATTTTACCCATGGAAAATATGTACGACTGCAAATGTAACGGTGTGAAATGGGAAAACAAAAACGTTAAGTGAAAAACCATTTTTTTTTGTTTTTGCAAGTAAATGGCTAACATGACACCCTTCAAATTTACCACACAACAACATAGGTATTTCTAGAAGGTTTCAAAATCATTTTCATTTCATTATTTTCTTTATTCTAGATCAATTTTCAAATTGGGTAACCTTGTTCAATTATGGAGTTACTTCCCTTGCCATAGTTTTCAGCCTAAGTGCTTGCATATAAGCATATGCAGAAGAGGGTTAGAATACATACAGCTTATCCCATTACTATTCAAGAATGTCTTTTTGGCGTCATATACTTTACCATGTCAGACCATAGCATTCCACGGCAGTTAGCTCTGCAGGCCGAGATTTTTTGTGGCTAATGCAGTAATAAGACCATCACGTGACGTCTACACTACTTCCGCCAGGGAAGAAACCGGTGTAAACTTCCTGTTCCCCATTCAACCTCGGCCTCCTGCCTAACAAGGACAGGTTTTTGCTCTGTCTCGCCTATACTTCTGTTTTTTGTAGAGATTGCTTGTGTGCTTGCCTTCTTTACTTGCTCTGTTGTGGCTTACGTTCGACCATGGGTACCATTGCCGCGTGAGGCTTATGGATGGCATTTTATTTCATTTATTCACGCTCTAGGCTCACGACTTCTCTTCACCCCATTGTTCTCCATTCGTCCCTTACTCGCCGGGTTTGGGAACGCGTCACCCTTGTAGTAACGCGTCAGCCACTCTCATTATTTTCTTCCCCATTTCACCGATTTCCATCGATCTCGGCGCTTTGTTTATTCCCAATAGCCATCTCAGTCATTCACATCGACGATCGATCTTCGGTCGCTCGAGCCTCCATCTTTATTCTCGCCATTTCGGCCGACCCCTGAGTGGTCGTCCTCGGTCTTCGTACCACTTCACTGCTATGGAGGTTTTCCTCCTCTATTATTTTCTCCTTTTCCTTGCATCACTTCTCCTGATCGTCTTCGTCGATGGCTCGTCTAGTACGGTCGATCGGTTTGTACCCACATTGCTACCATCAAATTAGGATGGCGGACGTGTTTTAAGAAAGAAGAGGAAGAAGAAGAGTTCGCCTTTCTATCTCCCGTCAATCAATTAAGCCAATAATAAACATTTGTTATCCTAACATTCCCTCTACGGAGTCTTTCGGCCCCTTGTATACCTTCAGTGCGTCTGTCGATTTTACTCTCGCGCCCATTGCTTCTCTTTCGATGACCTAACCTTCACCGGTCAATCGACCCGCCATCTTGGATTTTCCACTATGATAGGCTTCTCCTCCATATTGCCTCACCGCATGGTGCCCATTTTGATCGCACATGCTTGCCGGTACGGGGATTTCCCCAGACCACATCTATTTGTACCCTATATGGCACTCTATTATCCTTACTACAGGTAGATCGAGTGACTTATGATCTCTTGATCTGCCTACTGGTGCACATGTGCTTAGTACCTAATTTATCACAGGTAGATTGATGGTCTTTACGATCTCTTCATCTACCAACTGGTGCACATTGATTAGTACCTCCTTAGCATTATTACAGGTACACCAGGGGTATTTTACTCTCGCGCGCCAGTGCGCGTCACTCTCGGCGATCGATCCCTTCCAGGTCAATCGATCCGCCATATTGGATTGTGCCACGACAGTTGGCATGTCCGCCATATTGCCTGGCCGCATTTACCTTGTGTGGCGGTACCCGGCTTCCCCGGGTGTATTTTCCTGTACCTTATTTACCATTATTACAGGTAGAGAGAGTGTCTTACGATCTCTTGATCTACCAACGTGTGCACACTTATTACAGGGTTCCCACTTCCTCACAGGAAAAAAATTCAAGGGTTTTTCAAGGGTTTCTAAAGGGGATATTTTAATTTTTAAGGGGCAAATTTAGCCGTACGATTGAAAAAAAAGAGTGAATAATTACCTTACACATGTAATCCAGCCATGATGATAAGGTGATTACACTTCTGTAGTCTTTTCCATGCTCAATATCATATACAAAAAATATAAAAAATGAAGTCTTTATACAGAAACTGAGAAATCAGAAAAAGAAAACTTTCAATCTGCTTTCTGGACCAGTATCTGACATGGGATGTCCAGCTGCTTCTGTTTCAAGTCCTTATTCAATGATTCATCAAAAAGCATGACATATTCATTAATTCTCTTCCGGCAGCTGCGGCGGAGGCCCCTCTCTGGCACATTTCAGGAGGGAGCTCTGCAAACTTTACTTTTAAAATACAGCCACTGTATGTGTTGTGTGGAAGTGTGTGTGAATGGTTGGCGGGCCTGGACTAGCCTAATGCTTGTTCTGGGGCTGGATCGGGAGCGGGATAACCCCTCTTGAAAAGGTGAACGTGGGTAGCCTTCCTGCAGCTCCACACTGAACTGCTTTTTTTTTTTTTTTTAAACTTTTTTTTAATTGCTTTAAAAAATGACAATAACAAATACACAAAAGAAATCATATTCATTATAAGTGAATTAAATATAAAGCTAGAAAAAAAAGTATGAGAGAGAGAGAAAGAGAGAGGGAGGGAGGGAGTGGGGGAGTGAGAGAGAGAGAGAGATTGGGTTGGGTTTGTGCGTGACTTCAAATGCTTTCAGTAACATGCTTTAAATCAAGTTTTGGATGTTGGCAAACAAGCTGTAAAACACAGTGGAGAGTACATGGGCAAACAAGACCTATATCAACCATATGTAGTGTAACACAAAAATACTAAATACTTGATTACATGCGGGAGCAAAAGTGACCATTTGAACTGTTTTTAGTTTGGTGTGTGTGTGTGTGTGTGTGTGTCTCTCTCTCTCTGTCTCTTTCTCTGTGTGTGTGTGTGTGGTGTGTGTGTGTGTGGTGTGTGTGTGTGTGTGTGTGTAGGCTAGCTGGTAGGTAAGTTGGGGGGGGGGGGGGGGGGGTAGGGGTGTGGTATGAATGCTGTCTTTTAAACAAGAAAGTAGGATTTTTTTTTTTTAAATTACAAATGTGCACACACGAGTCACTTAGTGTCTATGGAGACGACGTGACGATTGATTTGAAGATTCAGTATATGATTTCACTCTTTTTTCAGTTCTAACAGAAAAAAGGAGCAATGCCAAAAGTTGCAAAATATCTCATTTTAGTTTTCCCCACGCCAATAGTTCGTCACAATCGAGTAATATGTTAACATTGCTGCAAACAGTTTCGTGTCGTCTTCAGCAGATCGGAAACTGTGACGATTGTTGATGGCATGAATCGTCCACAACACTTCAGCTTTTAACGTTTAACACATCTGTCCCACTTGCTGTTATTGTGGATTGGCTGACGATTCTTACTGAGGAAAGGGTCTGACCTGATGTTGATGAATTTGATGATTGCCGAACGAAGTCTGTAAGACTAACTACCAGCCTACTCGCTTTTTCTAATTCCACGTATTTCTTCCTCTTTCCGTGACTTGCAACAACCGATTGCCCATTGCCCGAACATCAACGGTCTTTTTGCACACTTTACGGAAAAACGCATGTTTGTTGTCTCTGCATTCAGTGATCCAGCTTCGATATTCTTCCTTCTGTAACCACAACGGATCAAATGCGCAATTTCCCTTAGGCATGATGACAGATGCAACAGTGTTGGCATTCACCGAAGATTTGGGAGCATGGCGCACTTTGTCGGAAGTCGAACTGCGCATGCGCAAACAATAACCAACCATTGAATTGCTTCCCTTTGCTTGAAAAGCAGACGACACAAGAACGATTCGAGAGGCGAAAATTGATGTCCGAAGTCTTGTTCGCGTTTGTTCTCCGATTCGTCTTCAAATGTTATGGTCAGTTTTGGTCCGAAAACGATTTTTAAGGGGATTTCAAGGGATGGTAGGGATATCTGCAGTATTCAAGGGTTTTCAAGGGCCTTTTTGACCCAGTTGTATTTTAAAGGGTTTTCAAGGGTCTTCAAGGGGCGTAGAACCCTGTATTAGTACCCCATTTTGTAACATTTATCTGTTCCCCATTTATCATTACTCCTGGTAGATCAGGTGTCTCTACGATCTCTTCATCTACCAACGTGTGAACATTTATTACTACCCCCATTTATCATTACTACTGGTAGATTGGGTTGTCTCGACGATCTCTTGATCTACCAACGTGTGCACATTTATTACTACCCCATGTATCATTATTACAATGTAGATCGAGAGTCTCCTGGTAGGATTGGATTGAATAATTTCTCTCCTTTCACGATCGTCGGTACTCTCGCAATTTTGTGCATTTTCGCACAGCTCTCCCCCTTTTCTTTCCCTCGCGACTTTGTTTACTTCTCGCGAGTTGTGGTCAGTGCCATTTCTGGCACTGTCTCCGTGCTCTGTGCCCCAGCTTAACGCAACTATGTCCTCGACATACCTGCTCGGTATTTCTCTGCACACGCCCTTTGTTTATTTTCCACGATCGTACACTCGCGGTCGTCGGCCGCCATTTTCTCCCTCGTCGGTCGTGTTTCCCACCATTTTGTCTTCTGGCCGGCCGTACTTCGTACTGGGTCTGCCTTAGACGGTTTAGTGCTAGAAATTTTGTCCTAGTACAAGTTCGTAATACTATACGCTGATCACGATTGATATCTAACATTACTCAGCATTCTAGCTGTTGGTGGCGTGTACGGGTAGTTCGAGTTTTCTGTCAATTCTTGACTCCTTTACCAACACCACACGGGCCGATCGAGATTAATTTACTTCTTCTCGATCGACCATTTTGTCTCCTCTTTGTGATCGTGTGCTCCGGGTTTGCTCTGCCACCATTGCCCAACATGGTGAAGGACACCGTCGGGTCGAGCCACTTCACCACTCAGAAGTCGCTCACATTCCCGGAGAACCCGCGGGTCGATTCCGATCCAGAGCAATCCGTTCTCATGGAAGAACGTACGGTCAGGGTAGATGGAGATGACTTTTCCGCGGAGGGGACGCGTGACCATTCCTCCTGTACCCGTCCGACGGACACACGATCGCTGCGTCCGAAGGCTACTAGGTAAGCGGCCGCCATTTCTAAATGTCTCTCTTTTGACCTGCCCAGAAGTCTAAGGGCAGGCTGCCCTCAAAGGGCTGATCCAAGTCAAATCTTCTCACTGAAATTCTCCCTCCCCCCGTCTCCTTTGGCCGGCTTGCCCTCTAGCCTCCTGATGCATAGTGAGACTTCTGTCTATCATGCTGTGTCACGCGACCCTCGGCCCCTGGGGAACCTTGCCGAGCCGCGGACCAGCACGGGTGACGGGTCTGGGATGGAATCACCACCGCCACTCGCCTTGATGAGCCACGTTTCACTTTTCCCCCCGAACTTGATACGTGGACTCACAGCGCTCTGCCCCACGGGCACAGGTGCAGCCAACACCTGTGCTCGAGGAGCGCCATGACTCCGGAAGCAGTATTATGGTCACCCCGTCGCACGACCTCGGCGGTGTCCATAATTCTGGGTGCGTGGTCACGCCGCGCCAAGAGCCCGGTCGTGTCCATGCACAAGGGCCGTCGACCAACCCCGATCGACCGCCACATATTCCCCTAGGGGTACAGGACGTTGGGGAGTCGACTTAATCGGCTTCCCACTTGGGCAACGTCCGCGGTCCCGTTATTCCGGGGGGGGGAGGATCAACCAGTGGGACAAGGGTAACCTGACTTTTTCCTCTGGGGGAAGGAACACGGTGCCGCAGCCAGCCCAATCCACACATATGCGGGTAGGGGGCTCGACTACCGCGTCCTCCCCACCACCACTAAGGCCCTTCCAGGCCCACACCAAGGACGTGTATGTGGCAGTGCACGTCCCTGGGCGGGTACGACAGGCCACGGCCCCTCGATACCCCCCCCCTCCCCCTGGTGTTTCAGGTTACCCGGGTCCTCGGGGACATCCTGCCCACACCCCAGGGCCGCCACAGCCCGCCTACCTCCCCGGGACCGGTGGCTCTATGCCCCGAGAGAGACCACTGGCTTAATTCCAACACGCAACACGACCAGCTCCACAGTTGAATGTGGCACCCAGCCTCATCCACCTGGGTCGACCTCGGTCTCCTACCTCGGGCGCTGTCCGATCGGCAGGACGGGCTCCAAAACCTAGCCTGGCCGCCGATCATAGAGCCATGAGGGACCCGCCCTCGCATTCCCCCACTACCCAGCTAGGGCTAGGGCGGGACCCACACGCACCCCTGAAGTTGCCTCTGACGAAGATTCCACCCAACCCTGCCAGGAACAAGACCAGTCTGAGGCTGAAGATAAGGAAGAACTACCCTTCTCCTCATTGTATGATGTGCTCACCCTGGAACGGTGCGCCCTCACCTGGTTGTGAGGGAGGCCCCACCCTCTGACAATGTCCTTTCTTTCACCGACATCACCGAGCCGCCCCTGCCAGCGATCTAAACCCACGATCATCGCCCCACAGTCCCTCACCTCCATCTGGGAAGGTCCGGCAACTTGCACCAGGGGTGCACAAGCCGGAGGAGGACAGCGCCGTCCCAGTGTCATAGGACCCTGGCTCCGAGACACACCAGGAGACGGACTCTCTCTTGTTCAGCGACCCATTTATGTGACACCTGGTCAACAGGATCTCGCATCACCTTTCAGCTGCGGCGGACAGCGCAGCCAGGAGCCACTTTAACTGCCTGTTGGTAGCTAGAGTTGCCGTGCTGGCACGGTCCTCTCGCTCCCTGGCGCTTAAGGCACTACCCGCCAAGCGCCCTAATATCCCCTCTAGGCCGAAACCGAAACAATCCTACCAGAATATTCGGTTCGGCCAGCAGACACAGTCCCTAAGGTGACTGGGGGAGTCGCCCATGGGAAACTCCATCCTTATACTCCCATCTCACAGACGCTACCTACTTCTCGCCTGGCAAGATCGGGGTTCCAGAAAATCTGGGAAGCGGTCGTACTTACACTGAAATATGTTTCGTAATGGGTTCCGACAAAACGGCCCTAGCGTAGCAGACGACACTCGCCTTGAAGTATTGATTTTCCCAAGGTCTCGTCCTAGTTTTGTATAGTCTCGTTTCGCGTGAAGACGCGATACTTCCATCAGCCATTTTCCCCTCGGTGCTCAGGCAATCGACATGTCAGGAAAGTGTGCGTTTCAGGATCTTGGGGTCAAGGTAAGCAGTACTCGTTGTTAGGATCCCCAAAACATTATGTTCTATGTTCTGTGTGCGAAAGATCGCCTCATTTGCCATCTATGGGCTCACAAACCACACACTCATGCCGACTATGGCCACAAAAAAGCGCATGGCTCAGTATCTTAAATACACGCTCGTTCGTGTTCCTGTCTTTACAAGCGGACGGGTAGGGAGAGTGGCACTAGTTCAACCTCTACACTCCCCATCCATCTCGGGCTGTCCCCTTTTGAGAACCCTCATACCTCGGGGAGTGCGGGACGCACAGTGAGCGACGGGCAGGCTCCCCTCCCTCGCTTCCAACCCCAGTCTCGCACGACTTGTTCTCCTGCCCGCGGTAGCCTCTCCCTCCTTTCCCCTGCTTCTAACTCCAAGTCTCGCACCGACTTGTTCTCCTGCCCACGGACAACACTTCGGTGCCTTGTTGTGTCAACAACAACAAAAAAAAGGGGGTGGGGGAAGGGGGCTCGCTCCCTCAGCCTCTCCCCCCGGATAGAGGCCCCTCTCCACTGTTGCCGTGTGGGGATTCACCCTCTGCGCGACACACATAGCGGGGTTCCTCCTCCTCACTGAGTGAAGGGACCTCAGCAGGCTAACCCTCAGCCCAGTGGAGAACAGTGTTCTGGCCCAGAGTCGCTCACCCTCCCTGGTCTGGCCTCATAAAATACGCCTTCCCTCCATTCCCAATCCCCCACAGGGTGAGCCCTTTTCCAAGGGGAGAGATGGCCTTCTGGGCTCATCTCTTTTCCTCCATCTGGCCTTCCAATTTTCAGATAGGTAGTTCCTATCTCTCCTGTCTTCTTCGTTAGGCTCTCAGCTGGCTCCATTTGGGGCTACTGGAACCCGCGCCCCAGGCGCTCCTCCCAGTCCAAGATGGGCAGATTGGCCTACGCCCAGGCGTATAAGGATCTCCCCGTCTTATCTCCCGGGCCCATGAGGGCAGGGCGCTGGCCACTTGCACAGCGATTCAGCGCTCTGTCCTCTTGCACCACATCCTCGAGGCAGCCTACTGGCATCCGGAAAATCCCTTCATAAGCCTTTATTTTAGGGGTGTCCGCATGACCAGGGCTGATGGTTCTAGGGACTTCTTTGCGGCTAACGCAGCCATATCTATTCCTCTGCTAACCCCAAGAACCATTAGGGCACTAAGCCCTCCTCCGATTCCTTTAATTCTGCTATGGTCTGACATGGTAAAGTATATGACGCCAAAATGGGGAGTTTGTATTATACTCCCTGTTTGGCTAGTATACTTACCATGTCAGACTCTAATGCCCACCCTACCTTCCCCGCTAGCGCTATGGTTCTCGGGGTTACCTTGCGCATAGGCCTCGTTGAATGAGGAACAGGAAGTTTACACCGGTTTCTTCCCTGGCGGAAGTAGTGTGGACGTCACGTGATGGTCTTATTGCTGCATTAGCCACAAAAAAATCTCGGCCTGCAGAGCTAACTAACTGCCGTGGAATGCTATGGTCTGACATGGTAAGTATACTAGCCAAACAGGGAGTATAATACAAACTCCCCATTTATGCAGTATGTGCGTGTGTGTGTGTGAATGAATGCATACAAGTATGTGCAATTTTTCATTTTAATGTTCAAATATTCCAAATTCTGCGAACAAAATGCTCAAAAACTGAACAGAAGCATGCAAATTATTCTCGTTGCTATTTTATGCCCTCAACTGCACTTTAATGACACCAAATGTTTTTTTGATACAGAGTTTACTTGGAAAATCATTTCTTCCATCCTTTGGCATTAAAAGAATATAGCTCTCAGGCAAGCTCACTAGACTCCACATTCTTCAACTTTACCTTTCTTTGGCTCACTGGGTTGCCTTAACACAAGTAAAGCGTATCTGTTTTCACGTCTTTCGTGTGCACCAGCCTCTGCCCCAGCTTCACCACCTTGTAATGCTATATTCCCCACTCCTTCTGCCACCTCTTCAGGTCCTTGATCTCCTGGATGGGAAGCGCCTTGAGGAACAGCACGACCTTGATCTCCTCCACCAGATGCTGCAGGTGGTTGTGGTCCAGGGCCCCAGGGAGGTGGTGGTCCACCAGCTGCTGCAGGTGGTTGTGGTCCAGGGCCCCAGGGAGGTGGTGGCCCACCAGCTGCTGCAGGTGGTTGTGGTCCAGGGCCCCAGGGAGGTGGTGGCCCACCAGCTGCTGCAGGTGGTTGTGGTCCCGCCCCACGAGGTGGCCCTGGTTCACCTGGCTGCAAGAGAAGTATGCAAAGTTCAACAAGTTCAATGTCACAAGACATCACAAGAAATCACAGACAAAACTGAAGGCTTAAATATCAGTCACTCAAGTCAAACTGAGGATGCTACATTGTCCCATTAGATACTTATCTAGCGCCTATCCTCGGCTACAAACCAAGCCCCTTTTTAAGGAAGATCTTTAACAAAATTTCCAGTTTGTTTTTAGGTGTATTTAAAGTGTTGAATGGATTTTTTTCTTTCCTATATTTTTTCTTTTTTTAAAATGACTAACGAGTTGACCACAAACCCAGCGACAGTCCTGATATGGCCCTATGTAGTCAGCTGGGCTTTAAGCAACTTTACACATTACATTACTCCGAGTGCTTTACACTCCACGCTCTCATTTACAATGGGCTGCCAACCTGCACAGAGACGACTGAAAAGCTGCCTGCTGATGCTTCATTCCGTCATTTCTCATGTCATTCAGTCAGCGTCCATTGCTTGATTTGCTTCTTTCTGTCAATTTTTCACACTGGATGTATGCTATACATGTGTATTGCATCACCCATACCAACAGCAAACAGAACCTTGGTTTAAATGATCTTATTTGACCGGCATTTGAAAACTAAAGAACCGTTACTGCCAGTACTGGTTCAAGCTTCCGTTTTCTTTATATGTAAATACATATATAAAAAACAATCATGGCAAATATCCTCCCAAGAGGGGTTAATTCATCATTCTACACATAGGTCTACTTCAAGTTCTTGCAGGCAAACCCCACCATTGTTTACAATGAATTTGAATGTGATGCAAACCCTGTCCACAGAAAAGATGATACACCGTCCATATGAAGAATAATGCTAGCACTTGAATCCATCAATTCCCCCCCCCCCCCCTACACCCCCCCCCCCCTTTTCCAGGGCCATGTTAATAAATTTCAAGGACTGAAAGTACACATCTAACACAGGAAATTACACTCAGAAGTATGCTAATGTTAAAACAGCGCCAAAAGTGTGCCTTGTGTTTCTGGCCTTGGCAATGGCTTGTCAATGCACTTTTGCCCATGTTTGCAATATCAAAGTTTTTTGCTTTTTTTTTTTTTTTTTTTTGCACACTGTGCAGTTCGCTCGATGTCTGGAACTGTCTGGAACCATCTGTCGAAGGAGTAAGCCAGTTCTGGTAGTCTGTCTTTTCTATCACCTATGAATGAAAACACAATCATGTTTTCTTATTTTTGTTCACGTCTTCTGAACGTTTATTGGAAACAAGTCTTGCGAAGGGAAATAAATCCAGCAGCAGACAACCAGCGAATTGTCTGCTGTAACTGCGATGTTGGCGAGTTCAACAACATTGAATTTTTCATTTGAAATTATTCTCTTCCACTTAATATTTTGCTAAGAGAACAATTTTTAATTTTCTGGTTTGAGTAAGGATATTGTCAGCAGGTTTAGAAAATTCCAGGAGTTTGGGGGGGCACATAGTTTTTCCAGCCCCTGGAAAAGGCCATGCCAAATTCCAAATTTCCACGACTTTTTTATGTTTCCAGCACCTTACAACCCCCGATATATATTTCTCTCTCTCTCTCTCTCTCTCTCTCTCTCTCTCTCTATATATATATATATATATATATATTTGTTAAAACGTAAGGTTTAAAACTATCTACAGCGCTGTTTCATGCGGATGCAATCATCAGGATGTGGTGGGTCTGTGCTGCCGGTGTTTTATAACTGCTTGTGTTGTCTGTCATCACGTGCTGTCTGTGTTTTTCGTGTGTTTCTGATTCTCAACCAAACTATGAAGCAGCTCACTCAGACAATGACATAACATACATTTTCCAAATTTTAAACCGGACTAATGAGCTACCAGGCATCTTCAGCATTAATGTAAAAAGGTCATTTGGGACAGAGAGGCCATATCTGCCAAAGTCAAATGGATCATAGATCCACCACTGATTTGCATCAGCAAAAAGATATTCTTGGGTGAGAAAGGGCCCTTTTCAGATTCCAAAGGTGCAAGACTGAAGGATTTTATATTTTGACTGAGGCTTCTTTTTCTCTGTCTCCTAGTACGCATGTGTCACGAGTGCCGTGCCCCCTTTTAAAGTTTTTGACGAATTCTTCACTGCCTGACTACCTACAACCCATTGTTGAAGTGACCAACACATGGGTGAAACCAGGAAACTATGAAAAGCAGGAGGGCTGGGGGCCCAGGGGGCAGCCTAAAGCCCCATGATGCAGTCAAGGGGCAGCCTCTAGTCAGGAACCTGGGGGCAAACTTAAAAAAAAATAAATCAGGAAAAAACATTCCAAACATTCCAGACCATATTCTTGGGTGGCAATTGCACTTGTGGACACTAACTGTGGGAAATCTAACCAAAAACCAACAACTCTTTGCTAACTTCTGTGAGCGAAATGTCAGGCCATGTCAAATTTCTGACAACATGCCGAGAAACATTGGAAAAAATCAACAAAAGAGCGCGAGTCTGTGCCAAAGTATACACAAGAATGGGGTTTGAAAGTAAATCTGTATCAGAATGAACCTATTTCACCGTCGTCAGTGTAAGACTAGACAGTTACTCCTCAGAAGAAGCCTCTGCTGTGTGGTGCCATGTGAAAACGAAACTTGTTCTGGCCACAGACATTGCTCGCAGACGCATCTTCATTGGGCTCAACAAACTGTGACCACTGGCCAAAGCAGCATTTGTGTATTTTCTCAG
This sequence comes from Conus ventricosus, assembly GCA_018398815.1. Lineage (NCBI taxonomy): Eukaryota > Metazoa > Mollusca > Gastropoda > Neogastropoda > Conidae > Conus > Conus ventricosus. Next base: position 33,812,099 of record CM031619.1, on the reverse strand, counting down.
CAAAATGACAAAGGCATGATCAGTTTGGAAAAGAAAAACCTGGATCAGAATAATCAGGACGCAGTTTTACTGAAACATAGGGAGAAAAAAACTGCCCCGGACATTTGATGATTTCAAGATCTCCGGACAAACAGCAAAGTGGAATTCTGGCTTCCAGCGTTGCTGAACATGTGGTTTCATCCATGCAAACATAAGTGAAAAGAGGACAAAACAAAGATAGCTGAAAACAAACATATGCTTTTCAAACAAGCTTTGCCATTTAGTTTCACAATGTATATTTTCCTCTCGGTAGAAGACATGCACAAGCAGACAAGGCACATATACTGAAACACCACAGAGTAGGAAAAAAATTGGGAAAAATCAGCTGTCAACGTAGCAGGAAAGATAGCTGCTGATGAAAATGGAAGCTTAACTCTCCCCGCTCTCACGTCAGCTATAGCAGAGGTCCCACGCACACACTTTCTCTCTTGACATCCACTATAACACATCCTGCATAGCGTATCTTTACAGCTAACATCATGCCGAGTCTTAAAATCTGAAGCGTGCCATGTGATACCCTTCTTATCATAGAATAACCTTTCACTGCTACGTGGCCACGTCATGATATGCTGGCTGACCACTGAGCTTTTTAATTTTTTTTATACCAGTCCTTTCCTGTGTTTTGAAGTCAGATCACAATGGTGTCGGGAAGATGAAAATAGAAGCCACAAAACACCCATGAGATAATGGCAATATTTCAGTTTATTTCAACCTTTCTCAAGGCACACTGGCCAACTGACAAACCTAACACTTAAGATTACTGTTGTGTCCCTGAAAAAAATTCACTAGAAAACAGTTCACTTAGAACAAAGTTCACTGGAAAAAAGGAGTTCACTGGAGGATGGGGATGGAAGGGACTTCTTGGAGGGCAGGAAAAAAAAAGGGGGGGGGAGGGATAGGAGGGAAGTGTGAGGGTGGAAAGCAAAGGGTGGGAAGAGGACGGAAGATGGTGAAATGAGCTGGGAGTGGGAGAGACAATAAAAGCAACATCATAGAACCCATACTAACAATAATCATTACCATCACCCTCTCTCTCCACCACTGACATGAGCAAATAAAAAGATATGGGAGGGTAGAAAGGAAATTGAAAGTGAAGGGTGAGATGGGAAAGGGGCGGAGGGAGGAAGATGGGATGGGGGCCAGAGGTGTGGCCCGAGGTGGAAACAGTGCGTGCGTGCCTGAGCGCCTGCGTGTGCGCGACTGCGCGCCCTGTGTGAGCGCCTGAGTGCATGCACGTATGTATAAGAAGATGATCACATAAGGGAAATAGGGGGTATGGGACAGAATGGCGAGTGAAGATGAACAAGTGATATATGAGGTGAGAAAGAAAACTGGAACTGTTGGAGGCAAATGGCAAGAACAGAGGGAGGGTACAGGGGTCTTACACACACACACACACACACACACACACACACACACACACACACACACGCACGCACGCACGCACACACACACACACACACACACACACACACACACACACACACACACGCACGCACACACGCACGCACGCACACACACTAGTGTGTGCGCTTGGGGGTGTGGCGTGGGGGTAACAAATAGGAAAAGTTTGTTAGCTGCTGGAAGATCACAATGGTGTCTCAGCTTTCAACTAGCAGTGTAAGCAGCAGAAAAGGAAAACGTTTACAGCTTACGTGAAGATGTTGAACTTGTCCAAACTAAAGGATCAGACCTTGAAGATACTGAACAAGTTGATGACAGTGAATTTAGCCCATCTGAAGAGCGTGAAAGTGCGTTTGAAAGCGAACATGGCGACGTTCAGAGAGAGGAGTAGGTGGAGTCAGTGACACAGATAGCGACGTGTCGACAGTGGCATAGCTCAAGGTGATGCATATGCAAATGAACCACCGACAGATATTTTCCGGTTCACAATGAGACCGACACAGAGATTTTTCCTTTTTTCCATCAATCCCTCCATACACAGGCCAGCAAAGATTGATCTGAAGTGGCAAGGCACAACTGACCATGCCCCCTTGGATTTTTTTTTTTTTTTTTACCAGATCAGGT